>CM076580.1:44971081-45528698 GCA_034641835.2 Pinus albicaulis
GGTATTCACCCACCTATTACACTTGGGGCCCCACCATTCTCTCTTTCAGTTTTTTCAGTTTCGGCACAACTTACTATTTTTAGCAGTTTTTCGGGTCCTGAACTTCCGGAGTCATTTTGAGGCCCTAAACGACGTTTTTTTGGGAAACTGGGGAAGTTGTAGTCCTTGGATAGATATTTCTAATGAGCTATTGAGCACGGAAAATGTAAATCGGATGCCAAAACTACGTCCTCAGAATGTTGAAACACCAATTTACCCAAACAGGACCCATAGTTTTGGCGCTTCATCTCATAGGGTTATGGTTTTGGATGTTTAGGGTTTTTCATTGTTTTTAAATAATAAATAGGCCCTCCAGCCTCATTGTAACTCAGTTCGGAGGCGTGTAGCCACCACATCTCTTCTTAGAGATATCTACTAGTGCCTTAGCTAGTTTATTTCCACTCTGTCTGTAAGCAAATTTCAGTTCTTTGATATTAATGAAATGAAGTGTTATTTCTGTTGTATCTTTGTATTTATGGTTATATGTTTATTCTGTTGCGTTCCTACATAAATCTGGATCATCCATAGAGCAAGGGATAAGCTCCATGAATGGAGGGATAGAGCTCCTTGAGTGGAGGAATAAAGCTCAAACTGATCGCACCTATAGAAGCTTCTAGTTGGGAAAATATTCGTCCAACTGGGCTTCTAGAACTTACTTTTTCCTTTATTTGAAATTTTACATGGGTCCACAATTTTAAATAGCAGAACATTTCGGAGCTATCACAGTCTATAGAACAAGTATCTGCGGATCCGCGGGAAAGGGCTAGGAAAAGTGCGAAGTTAGACTTTTAAGGGTTCTAATGAGATTTTCTCCAATTCCAAGACTTGGTTTGGGAACATTAGGGTTTTTGACTTCTAAGGGAGCACAATATAGGTAGTGATGAAGCTATATGGACATTCAAATGTCATGGTGTCAAAATAACGTTTAACAACTTTCAACATAGTTCTCTTTGAATGGTATTCCTATTTGTTGATCAGGTGTTGATTCTCTAGATTTACCAGTGTTGGGATTCTTCCTAAAGTTTGGATATCTTATTTGAGTACCTTGTTGTTGATTATCACACTCTGGTTTCCTTTCCATATTTTCTAATCTATCCATCATTCTTTCCATGGTTTTCACTAAGCTATCTATGTTACTATCTTATGTGGATGGTTCATCCTTAATAGTTACTCTTCTTTCATTTCTCAATCTAGATCTTCTAGATAGCAAGTTTTATTCTACACTAACAACATTAATTTGTGTCAGCTCTAACGTTTCAGGGTTTCTTTCTCTCAGTTGGTATGACATATCAGTATCAAAACCATCAAGGAATTTTATTAAAGCTAGATCTGGTGGGGGTTTGATGTTTGTTGGAATAGGATTGTAAATACTATTGAACCTAGTACAATTGTCCTGAACAGATTCATTAGGTACTCTTCTTATATTTTCATATTTATAAAATATTTGTAAATGATTCTTCTTTTTCTCCCATCTATTGATAAATAATCTATGGAAATTTTCTAAATCAACAATGTGATTAGCAGGTGAAGCTTTAAACCATTTCTTTACATCTCCAGCTAATGTTTGGCAAACAGTCTCATTCGAACATCAGATTCATCAATTTCATTCAATTCATGGTAATCAATCATTTTATTAACATGTTGTTGTATAATGTATTGACCAGTAAAATCAAATTGAAAGATTTTACTTTGGTAGTCTTGGGGCATGGCATGTAATTGAGGTGGTAGGACCAAAGGAGCATATCTCGCTGGAATGGCTAACATTATAGCTTGGCTAGGAGGTAAAGTGGTAGTGCTTGGAGATGATCTTGAAATACTTGCAGATGAATTTGTAACACTAGAAGATGTAGTTGGGATGCTAGAATATGTGCTTGGAAATGAGGTTCAAGTACTCGAAAATGTAGCAGAAGTGCTAGGGGATGAACTTGAACTGTTTGGAGATGGAAATAAAACTCTAGGTTGAAGGGGAAGCTTGGGGATGAATGGTTATGTGGAGTGAAGTGTAGTGGAAATAATGGATGAGGTGGTACTAAATAAAGATTAATTTACAGAATTTGAATGAATGGTAGAAAGCCTAGGGGTATAATAAGATAAAGCAGTTAATTCAATAGAATGTTGAAGATAGACTTCATCAATATCCTTAATCAAAGTAGAAATCAAAGCTTCAAGTTTATCAAATGGTTCTAAAGCTTGTTGATCGAAATCAAGTGAAACATTCTCCTTCTTTGTTTCAATGAATTGAATGAAATTAGGATCTGTTACAACATCATAGATTGAACTTTCAGATTTAGTTATAAACAATGAATGTTAAAAAGATAAATCAAATTCAATATCTTGTAAGCTTTATAATTCTCTAGGCAGTGAATTAGCTTTGATTAATTTACTACTATTCCCTAGACTTTCTACTTTTTTATGTTCCTTTAAAATTCTATGAGGGTCATCCACAATTATATCAGGTTGTGGATAAGGATGAGACCTGGTATAGTATATTCTTTTGGAAGCCATAATTTTAATTTATTAATGAAATATTGTAACAACCCTAAATAAGACTTAAGGTGAAAATATGAGTAAAAATGTTTCCTTTAAGCTTTGTTTAACTCAGGACTGATTCTTCCCCAGTGGAGTCGCCAGTATGTTATCACTCTAATAATTTCCTAGGGTTTTTAGGATTTTTGTTCAAGAAATATTAGAGGTAACCACAAACCTACTTTTCAGATCAGGATCTAGCCTTCCTAATGCTCAGAGAGAGCTCTCTCTTTATGATTTAACTTTTTTGTTTTTAGTTGACTTTAGGCTAGTTATGAAAGATTGATTGGGTTTTTTTAATTTTGGTTTGGTTTGGTGGTGGAATTTACTGATTCAAATGGATAGATGATTTTATATTTAGCATTGGGCTATGGATTCAAAGTGTCAAGAAAAGAAGACTGAATCAAGGTCTAAAGGAAGTGTTCACAGGGAAAGGTAGTTGAGTAAATTTAGATCTTTTAGGCTGGATGGTGAAGGGGTTTCAATGGGGATTCAAGAGAAGTTAAGGATTCCTTGGTCCGGATAATAAGGGAAGTGAAAGAGGTCAATCAAAATTAAGGAGAAATGAATAATTGCCTCATCTGGATATCAGAAGAAAACATCAAAATGACTAATAGTTCATAATAGAGTGTACTTGAACAATTTCAGCAATAATATTCTTGTTATAAATTTAAATTGGAAAAAATTCAAGTATGTGAAATACTTAAGAAAATAAAAATTTAACAATAGAAAGATACTGAACTGAAGTGACCCAACACATGAATCCTATAATGCAATGCCTTTATTCCTTAGTCCAGTCTACTAACTTGAAAATGTTACAATAAACCCTCATTTTTCAGATCAATATAACTATAGAAATGTTCATAAATCCACACTCAATACTTGGAATTATGAAGTATTTATACAAAAAAAATTACAAAATATCCTACAACTCACTTAGGAATTATTCAAGGAAAACTAAATATCTTCATAAAACAAGATAGAGACATTTATCTAACTAATGAAAGATGTTCGTGCTTTGATATTTTGTTGCTTTCTCTCTTTTGTTGTTGCTTAACGTTGGTTGTATTCTTTGTGTTGAGTGTATTTTACTCTTAGCTTTGAATTTAACTCTATTTTTCACTTTAAACTCTGTCTTTCATCTGATACTCTTTAAATTGTTACTTCTGTACATTTAACCTTTGACTGCTTTGTTTTACCTTTCACTATTGTGTTTTACCTTGACTTCTTTTTACGTGTGAATTTTTCACTGTCACATTAAATCATTCAACTTTTCCCAAGCCTCTTCATCAAGTAATTTAATTTTTACCATTCTTTTGAAAATTTCATCAGCTTCTATGTATTTTGCAAATGTAGGCTTGTTGACAACGAGATGTTTTATCTCATGCTGGAGGTAAAATAGGTTTTCAAAACTCTGATAGAGCACCTTTCCTGTTGGCATTACTTTCATGCAGGAATTTTTGTCTTGTTCCTTTTCCACTTCTCTCATTTTCTTGTCATAGTCTTCATGTTTCATCAATTTTCCATTGATAACCAAAGGAAGAGGCAGATCGTTCTGCCTCAATACATCAAATTTCACCATGAATCTGGTTATTGCAAGTTCCATGTTTTAACACTTTTCTTCAAGTTGTTCATCAAGTTCCTCTTGGAAATTACCTTTTTTACTTCCAGTATTGTTTGGGTTCTGTCACTAATGCCAATTTCCTCCAATTCCTACTTGTTCTTGGAATTAAGAAACTTAAGGATCTCAGTAGTCTCTTCTGGATTTTTCCTAAGTTCTTCTTTGACTTTTTGAATAGCTTTAGTTTATTCTTTGATCAAATCCATTTTCTCAAATATGACTTGTATGGACGGCCAAACATCATTAACAGATTTAGTGATATTGGCCTATAGTTGCTGCTTTTCTTGGGCAAGTGGTTCTTTTAGTGTCAACACTTTCTCTAACTTTTGTACTCTATCAGTGAATCAGTTTGACTTCTGTGTTTCATTCTTATGCATGATTTGTATCAACTTTTTTTCATCCTCTACACTTTTTATTTTCTCTTTAAGTCTATTTATTTCATTTGTTTCTATCGGCATATCCTACATAGATTTTATCATTTTACCTGCTTCATCACTAGTATGAGTTGATGTTGTTGTTGAATCTGTTGTTGATGTAGTGGATGATGTAGATGGAACTGTTGTAGCTGCTAGAACTGTTGTGGCCACTGAAGCTGCTAGAGTAGAAGGAACTACTATAGTAAATGTATGAATAGCAGTGATAGGGGTTTCTTCCATGCTGGCATTTTTCTCTTGCACCAATTTGTCCATCTCATTCTAAATCTCTTTCAGTTGAGTTGTCAACTAAATGATGAGATTCATCATTTCTTCTTTTTTCTCCTTCATTCTCTAGAACTTCCTTAGACCGTGGATTTTCAGTATGAGGAATTTTGAGTTTTTTTTTCAATGCAACAATGTATGCATTCTTTTTCTTGATTATTTCTTCTGCAACTTTGATGTTCTGGGGATCATAACCGACCTCTATCACCAATTATTCCAATGATTTGATCATGTTGTCCTTGGCTTGTGAGGAAGCCTTCTCTAGTTTTAATAGTCCTTTGATGTTTTCTAGAGTATTTTGAAGTTTTTGGACACTCGTGTCTTTATTGGTCCTTGTGGAGTATATCATTTCTCCATCTTTCTTATGAAATTCTATTTGGTCTATAGGATGTAAATATTTAGCTTGAACTTCATATGCAGATTTCTTATAGTTAGTTGATGACTTTGGATTCTTCATTGTGAGCTGCAAGAAGGTCATTTGCATCTTCCTGGTCTTGTAATCAAATGCAGAAAGTGGCCTGCTTTGGTCACTATGTGTCTGCTTCTAGTATTATGCATAGGTTATTGCTTTCAATGTCTCATTTCTGAGCTTGATTTACTTGTAATTCTCCATGATATCGTGTTCTTTATCTACCGGTTTACTTGATGAAGGCAGCTCAATACTATGTTGGTTTCGAATGATTTGAGTGTTATAGGTTTAAGGCTGGCGAGTTTCTTTTGATACTACAGGTGGTGCATTGTCTTTAACCACTGTGTCTGTATCAAGGATTTCAATAGTCTCAACTTGTTCATTTATAGGATTTAGCTTGCGCTTCTTCCTGTACATCAATTTGAATTTGGTTTATGTAGTGGTTTGAGCTGAATATGATCCTTCTTCCCTTGGCCTTTTAGAATTCCTAATTTGTAGGAATGGAGTCTGTAGAATAGAATTGTTCTCTATTTCTTTCTCTATATCTTTAAAAGAATTCTCCAACCACTCTACCTGGTTGGATTACTTTTCAATGTCTTGTTTGGAATCATGGACAAAAGGAGTTGCTTAAACTTTATTCTTAACTTGATGATAACTCCTAAAGGATCATAATGTCACTTGAAACTTTCACTTAACTTAAATTGCTGTAAAAAAATTTCTACCTGTTGACCAACAATCCTGTTATTGCAGATGAAAGGAGCAATCTAGCTTTTTATCTTAAACTGTGTTATCTTCTTTGGTGATAGAAATTTTACTTCATCAAATTTTATGGTATGCCTGATATATTCAAGTGAAAATAAATTCATTCGAAGGTATTTGGGCAGATTATATGGAATGGTTTGACATCCATATACTCTAATTTCATTGTGATTATGGTACAAGTACCAGTCTCCTGTCCTACTGTGTTCAGACAATTGTAAAACCTTCTTTATTTCATCACTGACTTTTGGTTGATTGCTACTACTTAGAATATTGAGAATATAATGAATAAATGTCTCAATGAAGTTGTTGTAGGTAATCTCAGTGGAATCTTTCCTGATTAAGGAAGTCCAGAAGACAACTGATTGGGGATTGCCCTCAGTATCCATTTTTTGGAGGCTTACTGTAAACCTTTTAGATTGAATGTATAAGAACATATGAAACAAAACAGATGAATATTTGAGGATTCCTCCCTTAGGTAATTTAACTAGCTTCTCATGGATAGCATCTGATAAGCATTGAGAAAAGTTAAATGTGGAAGCAGGAGGCTGTCCTGGGCAAAAAATAGATAAAAAACCTAAGACTGAAGCATCTACATACTCATTTGTAAAATAGCCTAGAATGCAAGACAACATTGTGACAATATGTCTTATTCTTTTTGAGAAAATTGAGGCTAAATAGGGAGGGTTACTCTTTGGGGTTTCAATTGATGAAGGAAGAAAGGTTTGGAAGATCTGAAACCTCTTTGGAAATTCAAGTTTCAGATACAATTGAGTGCGAATTTCAATTGACAGAGGGGCTTCATGAGGCTTGGGTTGAATTTGAAGAATTTGGTTTATAGATTCTACAGTATTGGTGAACAAAATTTCCTTGCTGTGGATTACTATGGCTCTTTCATTAGGAAAATAATTAGCTTGATAGAGCCTGATGATCTCTAGGAATTTGAAAGTCCATGGAAGGATATACTTGGGAAAAATGGATTCCCAAAAGTAGATATCATCAACTTGGTCAATGGATTTATCATGGCTCCAACATTGGAGCTCAAGGAGATTGAAATCAGTGATAGGTTCACTGATTTCGAAATCTTTGTCTACAAGTGGGGTGTGTTCAACATCAACAACAAGAGGATGTAAGGGATTGACAGTCACAATGCTTGGGGAAGCCATTTAAATTTCTTTAATTTTATCAACTAATTACTCTCTGACTTAAGAAATAGGCTCAGACACTTATGAATACTGTGAGAAGATAATTACAGTATGCAGAAAGGGTTTGGGAGGCAACATTGGCTTTTATATGGTCTGCAAAGGTTCAATTGATTAAATGATTACTTTCTTGCTCAAATACAAGCCTCAACACTTAGGAATACATGGAAGGGGTGATTTATATTTGCAAAGAGGGTCCTAGAGGCAGCAGAGGCTTTAGTGGTTTTTATACTGTTTCAAATTAGAATCTACAATTTTTATGGTATAAAAGGCCTTGAATTCTGGTTGAAATATCTTGAAATAAGTTGACAGATCTTTTTGTCTTGAGAATAGGTCGGCAAAGGCTATTATCTGCAAACTTCAACAAAAAAATGGTGAAAAGACTGTAAAGGGCGGTATTTATGTTTTAACCAAGGGTGATTAAAATTTATTGTGCTAGGTTAAATTCAAATGGCAGGGTGGTTTTGGCTTTACAACGTGTAATATTCCCAAATGGGGAAGCAGCAATATATGAACACAATACTAAAAATATGCAGAAATATGAATAGATCAAAGCACGAGAAAATAATAGATCCATTCATTATGAATATAACAGAAAAATAGGTACAAGATCTTGAGGAAAATATCACTCAAGTTGGGAAAACAAGCCTCCCATGAAAGCATACACCTAGATCTAAAATATTGTTAATACATGAAATACAGGAATGTAGAAAACTGCGCTGTCTAAGAGAGATTAGAAGCCGAAAGATATAAAAATATGTTGCTACTGATATAATGCTCCAAAATGCTAATGATAGAGATCCATGCTCCAAAACAGATTTCCAGGACAACCCATAAAAGGTTTCTAGAAATACACACTATACAAAATAAAACAGATCTCGCCCTAGGGCTGAATAATCTCTGCAACTGAATCACTGATGGGAGATGGATGATCTGATATATAATATGGCTGATCCTCCTCCAACATATCTCATAAATGAAGGGTTGATCCCCACATAGGAAACCCAAACACTCCAAATAGGAAAATAAACCCACAGCTGCAGTTGCTCTCCAAAATAATGCAGTCCTTGAGGGAAACTGCACTGTAGCTAATGACTGGTACTTGGCCTGGTGCCAAAATATGTAATGAAGCCATGATGACTTCCTCAGAAGATCCCAGATGAAAGGATGTTCCCTTCAAAGGAAAACTAGCTCAGAAATTGGAGATCTCTCTCCTCCACTTCTACAACCCTGCAACAAACCCAACTCTAAAAAGAATTGCGTTGTACATGAGACGGAATCTTGGCCAAATGACTAAATGTGGAAATATAGCGCAAACTCTTGTAAGAGCTTCTTAGTGAGAGAGGTGGGATTCCCGATCAGGAACACCCTGTGCTAAACAACATTGTAATCTTAGCTAAACACCTGAAGAAAGCTATATGTTTAAACAAAACATATAAATAAAAATAAACATATATCAACATAATGAATATGGTTGCCATCCTATTCCTTTTATAAGATATGAGCTTCCAAACCCTATGCCCCATCCATTAATGACACTAATTCCATGCAATGTGTCTCCATCTAAAACTGTGTTGTCCATCCATTAATGTCCATTCCTCCATGACATCGTTGTTGATTTGGTCAAAGATGACCTAGTCAAAGTGCTCCAACCCCTGTTCACACCTTAGGGTGTTTTATTAAGCTGAAAAGATTATCCACTTTCACATGAGAAGTGTTTTTATTCTTCATAAAGAGATTTATATTTCTCTCTACCCATTTATTCACCTATCTAAGTGACAAAACGAAACTTTAGTATTCAAATTAGCTACAAGCTAATTTAGGAATATTACATTCCTCCCCTCGAAAATGTTTCTTGTCCTCAAGCAACTGCAAGGATACTGCAAAATCTTCGATGGATATGCCTCCTCCCAAGAATACAAGTTTTCCTTTGGTAGATAAACCAAATAACTCTCATCATGAAAAAGTGGGAGATATATTGAAAGAGTTATATGTTGTCCATTGGCCTCTTAAAGGCATGAGAGATGATAAATTTGGGGTGCCTCAACCCCAATGAGAAACTCCAATATCCATGCTATCATCCAAACAAAGTGAGCCATCCTTGGTAGCTCATAGAAAAACTCACCAATCCCCTGCTTCTGTAATGTATAAGGGTAGCATGGCTGAAAATGAGAGATAAGTTTTTTTAACTCACGTTGTCTCTCTCTCCATTGATGATAGATATGGAACTGCTGATCTTGGGCTGCAATAATGTGGTCATTAAGAAGCCAAAATTCTCTTGGGCTCTTACTATCCCACTCTTTGGTTCCAAGAATCACTCTTGCCCAATCCATCCTACATATAGTGAATAGAGTGTCATCACCATATGTGATCCAAAATAAAAATGGATTGTGTGTCATATAGCATGCTGGATGGTGATAATATTCCCTCAAGTGAGACCAGTGTTGTTCTTCCTCTTGCTGTCTCAAAATATGATATGATAAGTGGCCATCCAACCACGTTTTTGTTGTCATAAGCTTCTCAAAAGCTTGAAAATAATAGAGGACATTAGGTGTTGGCTGAATATGAACCAAGCAAAACATGTATTTCCCAAAGTCCTCTATAAGGTGGTCATTCTCATCACTAAAATTAGTCCAAGAAGGACCTGATATCCAAAGAGAGGTTTTCTCTCTTATGGAGCAATGTGTTGCAAATGCATGGTAAAGGAATGCACATACATTGTTAGTTGATAAATAAACATCAAAACACAATCTTTACCATATATTGTGGACAAGTTGGTCAACACGTTCATAGAGGAACCTTCCTATTTCTCCATCAAAAGGGGACACGATTGTAACAACCTTACAAGGTGGTTTCTTTCCTCCTCTTACATCAAACAAGATACATATCTCCTGATATTTTGGTGTATATCTTATTTGATATCCTCCCAATAGAATCCCTCCATGATGGTGTGATAAGACTCAATGAAGTCTACATGTCCTGAAGAGAGTGGCTTATATGTTGCATGTAAAATCTCCTCCTTGAGCTTGGATTCTCTAGTTAAGTAGATTTGATCATGGAAATAAATGGCTCCATCAGCCACTCTATACCTCCCATCTATCACTTTCCCATCAAGAACCTTACATGTGAAGAGGTTCTTGGAATATTCCACCAATAGTTGGGACTCCCAATATGGATCTAGGCTTCCCAACAATGACAGTACTATAGAAATCTGAAATGAAACACATGTCACATCATATTTCTCCTCTTTGACATGCCTAATGCCAAAGCCACATGTTGGAGTATTGCTACCCGATTTTTGCTGCCTCGCTTGCAGTTGATCTTTCCCAAGACAAGATTGAAGTACATGGAGGTCAACCTCCTCATGTAAGGTATTGCCCATCCAAAACTTCCATAGTTTGGCCAACGCATACAAGAGTGTCAATAACCTCTTGTCATATTCAGAAATATTCCTCATGTGTGGAAGTATCATTCATTTCTCCAAGGCTATGGAGTAGCCCTTTGACACCATGCTCATGCCATAGTAGATTCTGAATCATCATTTTTAGCGCAAATAGCTGAGTGGGAGATGGCAATGTCCATATCAGAAAACTACTCACCTCTCCTTTGAACCCATCAAAGGTTCTTTGCGCTATGCTAGCTTCTCCCAAGGCTCATTCCTTAGCCAAGTATATAAATGATGCACCATGTTGAGAGAACTCTCTGATCATCTTCCAATTAGGGGGTTTCCCTGGTGGAATGCCTCCATGTAATGAAACATCAATTCCAAGAGCAGGCTGTAGATGTGAATGGGTTGATTTGTCCCTGTCCTCTCTGCACAAATGTTCCTTCTACTTTTGTGCATAAACCTCTTAAAAAGGATGGGTGTATATGTTCCCAATCACTGTATGTTGGCCCTCCTTCTCATCTCCCCCTACCTTCTGCAAGGTCTCATAGTCTAATGTGTCTTCTTCAAATGTAATCAACAACCCATGTACACCCAACATCTCATTGGTGTCAAAATTCTTGATCACAAGGGAATGATTGATCCTAGTGTGTGTCCCCAAGACTGTATTCAATGTTGGAACACACTTCCTCCATGGTTTTATCTCATTTCCTATCAGCATAGACACATACTTCTCCTCATCTTTATATGTAAGATCCTTTGGAACTTCTTGCAGAGATACAAGAGCTCCTCTAGTTGAAGCAATTGCTTCATCTCCATCTCCAAATGGTGGTAGGTCTCCTACTACTTTTACAGCACTGGAGGCTCTTTCCAGCTCTTCCTCTTCCTTCTTGTCATCATTAAGAGATCATTTGGCTTGATCTCCTCTTTAAGGACGAATCCTCATGTCTTCTTCTTGAGAAGAAAGTTCTTGCTGATGTGGGGCCTTTTTGCTTGGAAAATCATGTTGCAGATCTTTAACCCCATCAACAATGTTCTGAAATGGAGTTGGTTTCATGGATCCTTCCAAATCACGCAAAATTTTTTATTTCTAGGGTTTGTCTAGCTCACTCAAAGAAGTTTCGGAATGTTTTTGATCAAATCTTTTCACTAACCTCCTAGTGAACCTTGCATAAGTAGATATATTTGAATCTTTTAATGAAGAAGATTCATAAAACCACTTGGAATAAGCCTTACCTTCAAGGTGCACCACTGCTACTCTAATGGCTTCATCTTCTGAAACCCGATGTTGCTGTGAAAATAGGTGTCTAGCTCCTTCACCCAAGCCCTAGCGAAACATATAGGTGACCCATAAAAAGTAGATAGTAATAATATAACCGCACCATGCTGCTTGCACCTTCTTCTTCTATCATTCTTGCTAGTTCTTCTATCCTCCTTGATCTTTAAAAACCTTTGGAAGTTTGGATGGTCTCTAAATCTTTGAGATTAAGATTCATACTCTTGAAGATAGTCACCAAGAGTCTCCTCCTTATATGTGTCTTCTTCTTCTTCTCCTCTTGCCAAGAGTGTATGCATGGTACCATGTTGTAGATCTGATGGTTTCGCTAAATGCTCACACTTACAATGTGAAAGTCTAGAGATTCCTTCACGTACAAGCCCTCTTGGAGAATCTCTACATCTCTCCATTCTCATCTCTTTAATTTCTCTGCTAATGCACTGCATAGTTTGAAGAAGAATTTTTGAGAACTCCTTCCCTCCTGATAATGAAGTTTTTCCTTCATCTCTTCTGCAGATCTTCTCCTTCCTATTAGAAGCCTCCTTAGATGAGATCATGGCTAAAATACACAGGCTTAGCTAAGATTATGCTCTGATACCACTGTAATATTCCCAAATGGGGAAGCAGCAATATATGAACACAAAATTGGAAATATGCAGAAATATGAATAGATAAAAGCATGAGACAACAATATATCCATTCCATTATTAATATAACAGCAAAATAGGTACAATATTTTGAGTAAAATATCACTCAAGTTGGTCAAACAAGCCTCCCATGAAAGCATACACCTAGATCTAAAATGTTGTTAATACATGAAATACAGGAATGCAAAAAACTGCATTGTCTAAGAGAGATTAGCAGCTGAAAGATATAAAAATATGTTTCTTCTTATATAATGCTCCAAAAATTCTAATGCGAGAAATCCATGCTCCAAAACAGATTTCCAGGACAACCCAGAAAAGGTTTTCGGAAATACACAATATACAAAATATAGCAGATTTGGCCCTAGGGCTGAATAATATCTGCAACTGAATCACTGATGGGAGATGGCTGATCTGATATATAATATGGCTTATCCTCCTCCAACAGATCTCCTAAATGAAGGTTCAATCCCCACACAGGAAACCCAAACACTCCAAATAGGGAAATAAACCCACAACTGCAGCTGCTCTCTAAAATAACACAGTCCATGAGGGAAAATGCACTGTAGCTAATGAATGCTACTTGGCTTGGTGCCAAAATATGTAATGAAGCCTTGATGACTTCCTCACAAGCTCCTGGATGAAAGGATGTTCCCTTCAAAGGAAAACTCGCTCAAAAATTGGAGATCTCTCTCCTCCACTGCTACAGCCCTACAACAAAACCCAACTCTAAACAGAACTACGTTGTACATGAGACTTAAGCTTGGCCAAATGCATGAATGTGGAAATATAGTGCAAACTCCTCCAAGAAATTCTTAATGAAAGAGGTGGGATTCCGGCTCAGGAACACCCTGTGTTAAACAACACTGTAATATTAGCTAAACATCTGAAGAGAGCTATATTTCTAAACAGACCATATATCAAAAATACACATATATCAACATAATGACTATGGCTACCATCCTCTTCCTTTCATAAGATATGAGATTCCAAACCCTAAGCCCCATCCATTAATGAAACTACTTCCATGCAATATGTCTCCATATAAAACTCCGTTGTCCCTCCATTAATTTCCACTCCTCCATGAGAGCGTTGTTGATTTGGTCAAATTTGACCCAGTCAAAGTGCTCCATCCCCTTTTCACACCTTAGGGTGCTTTATTAAGCTGAAAAGATGATCCACTTTCACATGAGATGTGGTTTTATTCTTCATAAAGAGATTTATGGGTCTCCCTACCCATTTATTCACCTATCTAAGTGAAAAAACCAAACTTTAATATTACAATTAGCTGTAAGCTAATTTAGGAATATTACACAACACGGAAATGGATAAGAAGTTATTGCATGGTCAAAAATGGTATGGTGGTATTCTGTTGAGGAGCACGATACAACGTGGGGCTGCCACGTAGTAGAGAAGCAAGGTTACGAAAGTGCTTATTTCACAACCCTCCCCTAGTGTTAACCGTCGGGCAGTCATGGGTGCGAAAGTTGCTATTGGTCGCCAAATATGATGAATGAAGATCTGACGGTTGGCCGAATAGGAGGGTTCTGTTAAGCAGGGCTCGGGATGAGTCATTCGGGATTATATATGCAAAGCGATATGTAAAGTGGGGCTGGGGAAAATTATAAAGCGGGATGTATAAAATACAGTAAGAACTTAGTGTTAAAACTATATCAAAGGGGTTTAATAAGATATGGGAGCTGGAATATATAATAAGAGAAAGATTAATATAGTATGTGGGTTATCAAAGTATGGGAATGGGTTTAACTATTTGTATTAAACTCGATTTAAATGTAATATATGCGGGAGTTAAATATTTTCGGGAATGTCTATACATGAAGACGATGTTAATAATACACTATAAATCAGTAAAACTAGTATCGGGGAGGGTTTTTTTCAATGGGATTTGATATATTTTAAACAAAAACTTTAGATAAGTGGGTATTGGGGTGTTTTGAATGAAAGGGGGAGTTAGTAAAAGACTTTACTTTTTCAAGTAAAAATTAATTTTAATCTAGGGAAAAGGGGTTTAGTAAGGGAAAATAAGTGAAGTAAGGGAAAAAAGATTAATATGAAGGGGAGGGATATTTTTATAAGGGAAAATGCCTTTTAAGAGTGACATTAGGGTTTTTAACAAGGGGAAAGGGATTTTGGGATATTAGTGATATGAAATTACCAACTTGATTCTTACCATGCCTTGTGAAAACTGCTTTTACCTACCCATCATTTACCCTAACATTTTTTCTTCATTTATTTGGGTGCATTTGAGCTTGCTGATCCTTTTTATTTTTCTTTTATAAGAAAACTACTTAATTCTAACCTTATGACTTCCAATGGCTCAACTTAAACTAATCAGCTCATTATTATTCTCTACCTAATTACTGATCTGCCAAGTTTAAATAGTTTGGGTATATATTTATTCTCTAACTATTTGCATGAAATTGAAATGCATGAATGAGTCAACATTAAGCTATTTGACCATCATGGATTGTGGCATTTTTGACAAGCTGCACAATCTTATGTTTCAAAGCAAATTGAAAATTAGTGGCATTTAAATTTGCATCACTTTCAAGATCTATTTTTATCTCTTTTTTGGTTGGGTTCATATCTTTATATTCTTTTTTGATCTTTTTCTTTTATTACTCCTTTGATTTTTATTTTACGACTTCGTTGTCTTTACATTTTTTTAATATGGGAAAACAATTTGCAAAAAGAAAAGTATGTACAATATTAGAAGACTAATCATAGTCAATTCAAAATTATGAATCCTATTATTATAGGACCCTAAGAGAAGGAATCACAAAATTAACTGACACAAAATGTGGGAGCTTACTTGGGCTTGTGGATCAATATGGTCCTATTTATGATGGTAATAAATAAATCCAATCTTATATATGTTATTAGTTGGAAAATGTATTTATATTAATCTTGGGCTATAACATTGGATTTATTCATGGCTATTTATGATTGCTATGAAAATTTACAGTATTAATATTGTGAATATTTTCTTTATGGTAGAAATAGATTCAGCACCATAAAAAATCTAAACACCCAAAATCTTGAAATTTGACAATTATAACAAAAAATTTCAAAAATTTCTATACATTTTTGTCATAATGTTTCTAGGATTTATATTATTCTTAAAACTAATTTGTTGATTTTTTAAACTACACTATTTCTACTCTATGAGACTTTTTCATTTCATTATTCAGTCATATGTAAAATTTTCCGGCCTGAATTTTTGGGATTGAAATTTCGATGTGAAATGCGTAACTTGAAATATTCTGAATAGCGACAATAATGGTGTTGAAAATAATACTAAAAAAATGATATTGGTGAGGAAAAATAGATTAATGGTCTTTTTAAAAAGCAATTAAAACGCAATAAAATGATGGGGAGCAGACAAACACATCTACTTTTCGTTAAATTTCCCATCCATTGTATTGAATGGCAAGTTGTTTTGCTAATCACATCTACTTTTCGTTAAATTTCCCATCCATTGTATTGAATGGCAAGTTGTTTTGCTAATCGTTTTTGGTGAAATTTTTTGGATAGTTTTTTTGGTTTATTTTTTTTAAAATATGATCGAAATTTATTGAAATTATAATTCTTTTATGGGAAACTCTGTACAATAAACATTCTAGAGATTTTTCAATGTACTCAATCTATATATACAATCAAAAAACCAATTTAAATAAAAAGAAATCAAAATTTTAAGTCAAATTTCTCAACCAAAGACCAAAAAAAATCCAAAATAATCACACTTAAAACAACGGAGTTGTTTTGTGCGCCTGCCTGAAATAAAGATTTATTATTGAAGTTGGCGTTATGGAATATGAATCAGAAATTCCATTGATAGACTCCCGACTAATATTCCTCTGGCGAAAGGCTAGCACGCATGGACGGTGGCACAAGGCGTTGGACAATATGATATCGTTCACTCACCTCATTTTATTTTCGGTGAGTTGTGGTTTTTGTTTTGGGTTTTAGTTATTTCTTTTTTTGAAAATCTATAAAATTTCGGTTATTTTAAAGTTGTCAAAAACATTTAGGGATTTAATCAAATTTTAGATGGTCAAAATAATTTGAGTGAGATTTAAAATCAAGCTATAAATGCGCCCATTACATAAAAATAAAGAATATTGCCTTTCGTTTTCTTAACTATTAATATTAATTTTCTTAACTATTGGCTTGTAATAAGTTATTATGAGATTCAAAAATGTTATTATTATTTTAGTAAAAAAAATTCTTAAAATATTAAATATATATATATATATATATATTATATCAATGCCAATTTAAAATATGTTCTTTTCTCAAAACAATATGTCAAGTTGCCTATCTAAATATGATGAGACTAAAAGCACTACATTATAGGGATGATACCTTCAAAATATTTTACAGGTGATCTATATTGCTTCAAGTATATGGTGAAATGATTATGAAAAATCACAATCCCTTTCAAACATTTCAACTTCTCTTTTTTATATATCACGAGAGTGAAAATAACATATTATATTATTAGGACTTTTAGAACATATAACTTATAAGTGTTAAGAATATAGTTGTGTAATGAGAGGCTTATTAGGATTCATGATGATATCTTTCTTTTCCATTTTTTAATTCATTAATTGGATCGGGATTAATGATTCGAATTACGTATGGTTTTTAGTAGACATAGGCAAATTAGGGGAATTTAAAATTTAATAATACATAACACTTCATTATCATTACAATTGGCAATTGACTTATAATGCATTTTGTACCTTATATTTTTTTCTTTTGTTTTATAAAGTATAATCATTTTAAAAACTCTTATGTGCATTATATCCTGTAATGTGAGTAATATGGACTTCTCATTTTAAAAACTCTTAAGTGCATTATATCTTGTAACGCGAGTAAGATGGACTTCTCTCAACAATTTGATAAGTATTTTGGAGAGTCATGCGTATTTTTATATAATAATGTAAGAAAATTTAATGGTCAAGAATATGTTTTTATTTATAAGGGGTTATAGTTTCAAATCCTAAGAGTAGAGTATGTATACAATCTATATATTTTAGTGGTCAAACTCACATATAGAGGTGGAACCTTTGTCTAGAAAACAAAAAGGTCTCATACAACAATTTGGAGTCTAGCTTGGTCATGACATTAAAATTATATATTATTATTATTATTACAAGAACCACATACATTTTGACAAAAAATATTTTTCTCATTTGGGAATATACGGCTTAGAATATTTATTAGAATATTAATGCTTCCACATCACATTGAATAGAAGTTTTTGAATATATCTTGGACGGATAGGTGATTATGTTAAGCTTATTGATTGAATATGGAAATGAATCAAATATGTAAGTATGTCAGCTAATCATTGGGTCAAGTTCACTCATCAAGGTAGTCAAGGATAGTTGTAACTAGATACTAACTAAAAAATGTTATAAATATATGTGATTTAGATCTATTGAGAGTTAGTGGTTCTTGATATTGTGTAAAACAAGACTGCATGTTGCTAGTTCCAATACTACTTCTCTCATCCAACTCTTTTGATGCGTGTATGCATGTATATTTTATATATTTCTTATCATACATTATACTATACACATGTTTTGATGTAATCCCTTAGATTACAATGTTGGTTTTGTTGCAAATGGTACACATCCTCGGACATATATTCTAATTTCATACATCCATAGACACTAACTTTAGAGGATATTTGACAGTGGTGGTAGATAAAATTAGAGAACAACTTGAAAATTTATGCCAAAGAAATTGATTGAATCTTGCATAAGAAAATATATATTTCTTTACATAGACACATGAAAATTCCTCAAAGAAATGACTAGAAAAGTCAAGAAATATGCAGATCTTGTTATACATGAGTAAAATTATAAAGGACAAAGAATTGATATCCAAGATAATCAATAGTGGTCAAATGAACCTCTATGAGTATTTAGAACAAATTATGTAAAATGTTTTTGAAAAACAAGTCAAACTAGGCCTCCTAGCTAAAAATAGCAGAGCACCAACTAAATTTGGATCCTGACTAAATCTAGCTGAGTCGCTAAATTTGGTAAAAATTAAAGAGAAAAAAATTTGTCACTTTACGACAACCAGAACTGGAAAAATTTTCACCTACTTAAATTTTTCAGTGACCCAAAAAAATTCCCCTGATGGCTTTAAACTGTCATGTTTTAAAATAATAATAAATATATGTCTGTGGGGTGGTGGGCCACCAACCCCCCAATGGGCGCATATATATATATATATATATATATATATATATATATATATATATATATAAGGCTCGGGGCCAGCAGATTTGACCTCAGACCCTGCCCTATACACAACGACACAATATATTACAATGGGGTCGACGAGTGTTAAACCTGCATCGGGCAGTGGGTCGGCCCGCTAGCAGTGGCCCCATACTCGCAACCATAAATATCAATGTGCCAAGTTTAAAAATGCACCAATGCAAAACAAGTCAAACTAGGCCTGCTAGCTGAAAATATCAGAGCGCCAACTAAATTTGGATCCTGAATAAATCTGGCTGAGTTGCTAAATTTTGCTTAAATTAAAAAGAAAATAATTTGGCACTTTACGATGACTACAACTAGAAAAATTGTCACCTAACTAAATTTTTCGGTGATCCCAAAAAATTCCCTTGATGGATTTAAATAGTTATGTTTTAAAATAATAAAAGATATATGTCTTTGGGGTTGTGGGCCACCAATCCCATCAACCCCCCAATGGGCACATATATATATATATATATATATATATATATATATATATATATATATATAAGGCTTGGGGCCCGCAGATTTCACCTCAGACCCCGCCTTTTACACTATGACACAATATATTACAACGAGGCCGACAAGTGTTGAACCTGCGTTGGCCGGTGGGTTGGCCCGCTATCGGTGGACCCATACCCGCCACCATAAATATCAATGCGCCAAGTTTAAAAATGCACCAATGAAAAACAAAATCGCAGGGTTGGAGCCCATGCCTCCTACACCTAGTTTATCCACCCAACCAACAAACCAAAGGACCTACTTTGTAATGTCTAATCCAAATAATTATATATAAATTAAATCTAACCATTCAACTGAGGGAACCCAGAATAAATACAACCCATTGGAACATTGAGCAGGCACAGTTAACGAGACGGAACTCTAACGCACAAAATCATGAGGAATCTAAAAGATTCCCTTGGAGGCTGATTTTCTACAGAGGACAAAAAATATCAAGTTTGTACTCATTTTTCTTACAATTTTGCAAGGATTACAATGCCGAGACCGGTTTCTTCATATGAGAAACATATCTTCAATCAACTTGCAGATAGGAATCTTTGTGGAATTGTGAGGAATCTAAAAGTTTCCCTTAGGGCCAAATATTTATAGTGTCATAGTTATGTCAGGTTCATACTCATTCTTCTCATTTTTTTGCAGGGAACATTGTGGTATAATTAGGTTACTCATTTAAGTACCAAAATTCCAGTCAACCTACAACGAAAAAACTTCATGGAATCTTGAGGAATCTTACAGATTCCCTGGAGGCAAAATTTTCACAGCTACAAAACTAAGCCGACTTCATACTCATTTTTCTCAATTTTTCTCTAGGAATACAATGATGTGATTAGATTCTTCATTTGAGGAGCCTAATTTCATTCAACCCATCAGAAGGAATCTTTTTGGAATATTTTGGATTCACAAGGATCAAAATTTTAATCAAATCAGAAAGGGGTTGAGTTTAAAATCATTCTTCAAGTTTTTTTGCCAAGAATTCCATGATGCAGTCCATTTCTTAAGAAAAGGTGCACATTTTCATGCCATCCCCAGAGTGTGGATATCAGTTGTCTTTTGTACATGCCTGTAATATGATTTCGTTTAAGATTTATGAAAAAGGCCTCCCCACTTTGAGCAGGGTGTGGAGACGTGACCCACACTAGGTGAACTCTGTTATCAAGTTGTTTCATGCATTTTTTTTCACATGGTTTCATTTTACTTCTGCACCACTCATATGATATTCTTTCATGGTTACATGCTCTTTTATATGCAATTATGTATGCATCCTTGAAATAAAATATTTGGATTAATTTTGGTATCAGAGTGAGTCTTATGTTGATGTGAGTGGCAAGTGTATGATAACAAGGGAAAATTTTCAAAGAGATGAAGGAAAAATTAATTCCTTTGATCCAGAAATGGGGCGTGGAGAATGAAGAGGGAAAATGGCATATGAATATGCTCGATTGGAGGAAGAGAAAAAATATTTCAAGGCCTTATACATCATGGAAGAAAATGTGAAAAAATTGTTTGTAGAGTATGAGAAGAAAATGGAGAAACCCGAGAATGAGTAAGGACTAGATGATCATACCTCGATGAATCATGAAGGAGGAAAAGACCCTCTTGAATGTCCCTCTCCATCTTCCTATAAAATATTTCCATATTCCAGTGAAATCTCCTTTTCTTCCTCTTCTCGTCATTCTAGAGGTATGAGAAATCATAAAAAGACCATTTTCAAGGTAGATGTCAAGCTTGATTTTCCAGTGTTTAGGGGAGAATATAATCCAGAAAGGCTAGATAACTAGATCATACATGTTGAAGTATATTGTCCCATACAACGAATAAAAGTGGGTGAAGCTAAGATCCAGTTAGCATCCCTTCTATTGAGTGGCACCGCTCTCGTATGGTGAGAAGGAAAGTTGCAGAAATGTTATAAGAGTTGTCATAACTTCTAATTTTGTCCTCATATGAGTTATTTTACAATATAACAGGATCATTTTACCCATTGGGATACAAACAAGGGCGTCATGGAATGGAAACATTTAAAGCAAAGTAAAGGTAAAAATGTTCAAAATTTTACCAAGCATTTTAGGAGAGAAGCATTAGCATATAATGTCCCACTAGACACTCCTGAGACATCAATGAAATATATTGGCTCTTTTCTTAGTTATTTTCATCATTAATTTTTATTATTTGAGCCTAAAGCCCTTGATGAAGCTAGTGTGACTATTTTACATCTTGAAAGTAGGGAGAAACATGAGCAAGAAGACCACCCAAAGAGGACAGCAACATCTAAGACAAAGGAAGAAAATCCCTCTTTTACTCATTATGATAAAGATGGGCATGATGAGGAACATTTTGGGAAATTGTATCCGGAATTGAGGCCAGAGAGGAATGACAGAAAAGAGAAGTAGAAGATGGTTGCAATTATTCAACAAGAGCAATAATATGAATCATAAGATGGTGAGAATATAACAGCTACAGGACTTGCAGGTATTTGACCAATTCACCTTGGATTGAACTCAGGTGATGAAATGAGGATTGCAGAAGATGGAACTATTGAAATGAGTTCTCATTCATGCGACGAGTCAAAGATTTCAGTAGATGTTGTGCCAAAAAGGAGGAGGGAACCAAACACTACATGGCTCTAAGATCTTGAAGAGATCTATGAAATAATTCAAGCAGAGAATGTTGAACTAAGGAGGCTCCTACAAAAAGTAGAGCATCAGAAAAAAAAGGTTGCAACAGTAGTTACAATCCAAGGTGAATTAGTTTCCATTCTACCTATATTTTGTCATTAGTTTTTATATTTTCTCATAGGCTTACAATAAGTAGAATTAGGAAAAAATAAAATCTTTTCTAAATCCTAAAAGCATTCCATAAATCGCTCCATAAATATGATTTTTCATAAATTCTAAAATCACTCAATAAATAATTGATAAATCTCTCATGCTTTTCCAAGATAGATTTTTGTTTGCCTTATGGAAAAAATATCACTTATCCATAGTATTTCTAAAACTATTACACATTATTTCTAAAACTCATAAAATATACCAATTTGGAAATTTAATGTATTTAGATAGAACAATATAAATTATTCTAAATAAAATAATTAATAATTAATTCTTTTAATATTCTTATAATTAAGAATTACAATAATATTCTTCGTGTAATATCAATATAAGAATTAATAATATTTAATTATTCAACAACCCTCATTTTACGAGAGTTGTTACAGTAGCGTGCGCGAGGGGTATTACATACTCCTGCCCTTAAAGAGAGCATCATCCTCAATGTTATTCCCTTGTTGCAACAATACCTTTTACTTTTAATTACCAATTATTTATGCAACGTCAAATAATACTTTAATTATAATACTTCCACAATTAATCACATAACATCGGCCTGCTAATCGTTAAAATTATAAAAAAACATGTATCAAGGTAATATTGTCTTTCATTTAAGGCTTACACTAGTATTTATTTCTGACTAGCGTTGTTTGCGAATTACTTTCTTTCTCTGCCACAATAATTTAAATCAAATTCAAAATCATGGCATTAATCTCTAGCCATTTTTCCTCTGGTTTGACTGTTTCCATCTCCACCATAAGTTAAATCATAAGTACATGCATTAATAATTTATTTCCTTTATGCATGCATATAGATAATTTATTTATGACATGTTCAGTTGATCATACAAACCTACAAACACAACCTATTTCATCGAAAATTCTGCTTAGATAAATTAATAGATAATGCACGCAAAACTATAACACATATCACAACTTAGAGACATGTAAGTTACCATCCAACTTTGTTAGAAGATTTCGAAATCAGTAGCAAAATATAAACAAAATTTCATTGAACCATAGTTAATGTCCAGAAATTATTCAAGAATCGAGAATATTCCACCCAACCATGAACTATCTCCAATAGTTTCCCGCTAAGCTAAAATTTACTTGCCACTAGAATCAACAACCTCATTGGTTCCTTGGTGGTTTATTCCTAGCATATTTTTAACAACTTCCTCCTTTAAGGCCTTTTTTTTTGTTTGTTCAAAAAAAATATTTAATTTTTCCTTAAAGCATGCATTTATCTCCAATTGTGGTTTATTTCACCCCACTTAATATTTATCTCCAACTAATTGATTAACATAATCTTTTTCTCCCATTATGTTAATATTTTCCCCTCTATTATTTTCTCCTTAGGATTTTTTTCGGAGACTTTTAGCGAAGGTCCATCTTCGAATTAACCACCAATAGTTTTTCATAAGCTCACAAGAAGTATTCTAAAACTCTAGAGTTATTTCCTGAATATCCCAAACAATGTATTCATTAACTAAATAATAAAATAAAATATTACATCATCACATCACTCGCATCATGACTTCCATAGTCAATCAATCCAATAATAATTCAATGTCTAAAAATGCATTGTATTTTACATAATTGTCCATTTTCTTATTATAATTAAATATAATGAACATTTATCACACCATGGATCTATACTTGACCCTAAACATGGGTCCCACAATTTGTCAAATTACAATGACAACAATTCATCACATGTCATACAGGTGGTATATATTCCAAATTTCCACATAAAACAAATCATGCAACTTAGGAAAAAAAACATTAATATATATTTCATACCATAGCATTATACTTTGTGTAAGGTCCCAACTTACCAACCATCAATATTATAGATAAATAATAATCGCATTGAACAATAGGACACATAATGCGAGTTTTTTTTCTTTACAATTAGCTTTCAATGATGTAATAAAAAACATTTGGGGAATTTTGGGAAATTAATTTGAAATCATGCAATCTAAAGCCATTGTGGTGTTTTATCAAATATTTTGCAGGCATGAAATCTATAGCCAATGAGACATTCTAGCAAACAATTTTCAAGCATGAAATCTACCACCATTGAAGAATTTTAACAAATAGTTTGCGGACATGAAATAAATTGCATATAGATGTTTAAGCAATCAGAAATATAGTAAAACTAGAATTTAAAACATAGCATGAATCATATTAATATCATCAATGGTAAAAAATTTGCAAAACAACACAACAAACAATCCCTACAGGTAACGTCAAATTGGAAAAACGAACCAAATTATGGATTTGACATTGAAAGTATTTCCTTTTTAGAATGAAAGTGGGGGTTACATGAACATATGGTATGAATTCCCCATGATGTTGAGCGGGATTGCATCCAAAAATATCAGGGATGCAATTCTTTAAAAAAATAAAACTTTGGATCTCATTTATCACTTTTTGAACACATGAGATGGAAAATTTCATCAACAACTCTACATGAAGAAATAAAACCCAAAATTATGATACTATGAGTTTTTCATTGCATTTAAGTTCACTATATGAATTCCACTTGACTCATTTCTCATTTTTAACATCTAAAGTGTTCCTCTTCAAGGTCAGCCTGAACTTCTAAATTCTTTATTTATCACAGGAACCATAAATTCATTCATACTTTATAAGCACTACTTGGTAACTTTAATGACATTTGTTTTTCCCTTTTTTTTTTTCTTATAAACCATAATAATTTTTCTAATATCATGCATGCAAAGGTTGGTAATTAATACACACTATAATCAGTGAGTGCTCATAATTTTTGATAGGTGCAATAGAGGTTTTATTGTCTTTTATCCGCATCCATATTCAAATGTCATGAGCACAACTTTTAAATAAACATTATCAATTTCTACTCTTGAATACTCTCATTAATCATGCATCTCATGTTAACTGTAGTTTACTACAAGTTCAATTATATCATAGTTGAGATTATACCCACTAGAATCATACCTCTACTTATTTTTTCTTAATGATTCCCAAAAGCCACTACTGTTGCAATCTTTTTCTCTGATACCATTTGTAACATCCCCGAGTAACCTCATAGGAAAATGCATGAGTTAGGAATATTTTGCAACGTTTACCAATCTTTAACTTTTTAAAATAATTTCTAAATTCCATCAATGACCATCATAATAATCATCATCATTACCTAGAGAGATATTTAGTGAAATCATAGTGATTTACACAACCATTAACTTCCATTTTCGTATCATATTAACTTAAATTTCCTGCTAAAAATATTCATCGATTCCATGATTCTTTTAAAATTGGTAAATCACATACTTGATAATGTAAACATCACATCAGGAAAGAAATTAACATCATAAAAATGGCACAATTAACAATCACATCATTATATATCGATACACTCTAGCAACCTCGTAGGTTGAAAACCAACAAATGTTTAATTCTATTATTAAAAACTCGTGAGGGTCTTCACCTCTCACTCAATGGTTATAAGGGATTCCATTCCTTGAACATTATCATAAAATATTACATATAAAATCATCTTAAATGCAACATAACTAGCTATAAGTTGTTACAATCATCATGATATCATTTACCCACAAATATTCTATCTTTGTATTTGTGGCTGGATTTTTTCCATCAGTGGTTCATCCTGTAGTTGGAACTCCTAAACTTGCGCAAACTATCAAATATTTATCTTCCACAATGTTGAAAATGAACTATATTTTTCTCAAGTCACAATCATTTCCTCTCATTGTTGTCTTCAACACACTCGATATCATGAATAGATAAATATTAACAAACAAATAATCAATCTTTATTAGTGAAACTTCAACATCTATTTGTGTGTGTATATAAAACATAAACAAAATGTCATGAAATTTCTTCTTTAACATCATTTCACATGCATCAGTAACAAATAAATCACCATCAAGCGTCATCTTACCAACATAACTCTAAAAAAATCTTGCATGCACTTTCATATTATCTCCAAAGGGAAGGTAACATACTCGATAATATTCTTGTGCATGCAAATTCATAACAAACTTTAAAGATAACTAGCCCAACAAGAAATTTTATTTTTTCTTACTATTATTTTTTTTTTTCCAAAGGGGATTAATGCAATAGATTCCATACTTATGCATGTGAATGCATGTTCTTTTCCAAAAACATCTTTTCCACACGAGAGTTATTCATAATGGCTATTATGTATAAAAATGCAAGCTTTATTTCAAACGAAGTTAACATAATAGTTATAATTTCATGCATGTAACTACTTGTCCTGTCCAACATAAAATAACATGATATCTTATTCTTCTTGCATGTAAAAAAAATATTTCTTTCCAAAAGAAACTAACTAAATATTGCATGGAAAAATAAACACATTTCTTTCCAAGGGATTAAACACATAATATTTATTCTTTCATGAAAAGAAATATTTTTTTCTTACCAAAATATGTATCTTAATAACTATACATCATATTTTCCCAAAAGAAAACTAATATCATAGTTAATACCTCTAGGAGTGCAAATGCATATTATTTTTCCCAAAACAAGGATAACGCAATCAATATTATGTGATTGCACCTTCTTTTTCTCCAGAAATATAATACCAAAACTATAATTTTATTTTCATGCAAATGTATATGTTTCTCTAAAGAATAATTAAAATAAATGTAAACACAATACATGTGATTACCAATTTTACTCTCCAATAATCTAATTCAATAATGAATACAAGGACATGTTTTTCTCTAACCTTTTTTCTTGAGGAGTTCAAACACAACAAATACTTCTTTGCATACACATATACATCGAGAAACAATGTGTATATTTGTGTGCTGATATAGATAGATTAAGAAGGAGATACAGAGGGAGATGGGGATATAGATGGAAGGGGGAGAGAGGGAAGAAGAGATAGATAGATGGAGAAACGAAAATATATATAGATATTAAGAGAGAGTGTGTGTGTGTCTGGTGGGTGAGATTGAGAGATAGAGATGGAGAGATGGAGAGAGGGGGGGGGGGTGGCAGGGGGGGGAAAGGGAATAAAATTTCTTGCACTATATCATGCATTTATTTTAGTGTACATATGTTGATCAATTTCTAATCCTATTTGATTTCTCGCATTAGATCCATTGATTTTTGTGTAAATTTTGATTTCAAATTCTATTTTGTTTCTTGCATTAGTTGCATTCAGTTCATTAAAGATGTTAATTTCTAATATTGTTTGATTGAGATTTAAATATATTGCATTTATTTATTTGATTTCTAGCACTAAATGTATTCATTTTTAGTCTAGATGTTGATTTGTAGTCCTATTTTATTTCTTGCAGCATTAGATGAAATGATTATAGTGTAGATGTTTATTTCTAATCCTATTTGATTGTTTGCATTAGATGCATTTATTTTAGTGTAAATGCTTATTTCCCATCATATTCAAGATTACTTACATTAGATACATTGATTTTAGTGAAGATGTTGATTTCTAATTTGATGTAACTAGTTATATGTTGGACATTAATTTCAAGGTGATCAGTTTAACATTGTGTATTGATTTTACTCTAAGAACAAAAATATTATTGAAGATGCGCATTATGACTAATATTTTGTAGATGAACTCAAAGAAAATCAAATCAAATAAAACTTGTATTTGTAATTTTTACATCTCCACGTATTTTAAAATTGATTATATAACTTATTTCAATCATATTTGAGTTTTTAAATATTGAATAAAATTTATTTTCATCATAAGAATTTGATTGAAATACTTGGATAACTACTTCCAAATTTAGGAAAATTGATAGCATTGTACACAATTGTAGAAATGCTGTCATATATTGTCTTTTGACCTATATATTAAATTTCAATATGATTCACTTATATCATGTTATGACTAATCTCTTGTAGATATTCTCAACATAAATAATGTTGAATAAAACCTATTTGTTGTTTACATGACATCTTTTATTAAAATTGATTAAAACTTATTTCAATCCTATTTTTGTTTTTTAATTTAACCTAGATAAGAAATTGATTAAAATAGTTAGAAAATTTATCCATCCAATAGTTTTTGTGTGGGTCACAAAACGTTTCACAAAGAAACACACATGCACACACAGATATATATATATATATATATATATATATATATATATATATATATATATATATATATATGATATTATAATTTAAATAATTTATTTTTAAAATTGAATTGTAATGACATACTTGTTGACTGCACTAAAAGACACTTTATACAAGCCAATATATGAAGCTTGATTGAAATTAATTCCATGTTCAATATTAAATTGAATCATGATATATTTTAATTCATTTTAAGTATAAAAGTGACTTGTATTGATCATAACTTAAGAGTGATTTTACTTATTTTCTTAGTCTATGAAACAGGAAATAAAAATTAAACATATAATTTAGTGATAAAAGTTATAGTATATAGACAAATTATTAAATTAGTGAAATGATTTTAACAGATCCATAAGTTGAAAGAATAAGCATCCATAAACTAAAATAATGTCCATGTTGTACATCCATAAATTTTCCATGCAAGAAAATATACAAAGTATGTATCACACATGTGAAAGTGCCCTATGAAATGAACATAGCAAAGGTACACACTATGACACTCTATGTACCACCAAAACTCCTATGTGAGTTTTTTTGTGCAAAATAAGTATCCATAAGATGGTAATGAAATATAACACATTCAAATTCAAACTAATTACATAATTAGTTTTATAAAATAACCAATATCGGAATAAATTATTTTGAGCCATATTTTTAATTACATGTACGGGAATCTATAACCTTAGTAGGGTCTAAATGCAGTTCAGATAGGATGGGGGTTTGATCATGGATCTTGGTTTCGTTCTCCCCTACATTTGGCTCAAATATTGAGCCTACATTGATGGACATGAATTATCAGTGCATATAAACCCAACCTTTGATGCAGGAGCATCATGGTTCCAACTTTTGTACATTTAGTAGAATCTAAGGGGGTCTTGTGTTTTCAAGGGACTTGGTTCCCTAAGTATTTAATTAGTGTAACTGTCAAAGTTTTGAGTGATTTTATGTAATAAATTTAGAGTAGGATTTAGTTAAATATTGTGAGGCATATTTTTAAATGTTATCGAACGTAGGAGAACATGAGTGATTGGTGAGGATTGAGAGATTCTGAAATGTTGATTGTAAATCTTATATTAGAAGTTGGTTCATGATTTTGTGGATCTAATAGGATCCTTAGGATTTAGTGGATCAGATTCTGGATCTAAACCAGAATTTTTTCTAGACTCCATAAGCATATTATTATATGTCTTCATAGGCAGAAATAAGTATATATTCAGGAGGAATAGGGGACTACTAAATAGTGTTGAAGAGGCCACTGATATATAAAATCAGGCTGAGAGGAGATTCATTACTATAAATATTTTATTGTGAATATAAAACTCAATTAGGATTTTATGTGGGGTGCATTAGGTTGATGGAATTCCTGATGTGTTAATGAATTATAAAACTGTGTATGTAATCAGAGTACTTTCACATAATGCAGGTGTTGTAGGTGAGTCCGAGAAGGATCAGATTGAGAACACCGTGTTATCACTCTAATAATTCCCAAAGTTGTGAGATTTTTTGTTTATAGTTTAAAGAATATTAGAGGTAACCACATACCTAATTTTAATCTTTAGGATCTAGCCTTCCTAAAGCTCAGATAGGGCTCTCTCTATAAGGTTTAACTTTGTTTTTATGTTTGATTTTAGATTAGCTATGTAGGGCAAATTGGTTTTGGGGTTTTGATTTGGTTTGGTGGGAAAATCATATAATGAGATGGATAGTTGTGAATATGTAATCCATTGGGCAGATGGAGTCAATGTGTCAAGCAGAAAGATCAGGATCAAGGTCTGAAGTCAAATTTTCATAGGGAAAGATAGCAGAGTCATTAACTATCTTCAAAGGCTAATTAGTGAAGTGACTTTAGTCGGGATAAAGAGAAATTAATAATTCTTTGATACGGATAAGGAGTGAAAAGGTAGGGTTCAATCAAAATTAGCGAGAAATTAAGGGTTCCCTAGTCTGGATATCAGCAGAAAACATTAAAATGAAAACCAGTCAATAAAAGAGTGCTTTTAACAAATTCTGATATAAAAATTCATGATTGCACATTAAAATTTAGAACACTTTTATGAATGGATGAAAAACAGAATAAAAATGACAAGTAGCTGTAGAAAATACTTCTCTTCAGTGGCCCAATACATGAATCCAGTAACATGATGCTTTATTCCTTGAAATCTAGTCTTCTGGCTTGAGCTTGATTACAAAAACCCTTAGGTTCAGAATGTTCCAGCTATAGAGATCATCAACAATTAATCAAAACTAATACTTCAAATGATGAAGTATTTATACAAAAAATATTATAAAATATCCTAGAATAATCATAGAAATTTTCTTTGGAAAATAAAATATCTTTTAGAAAAAGATAGTGACAGCTGCATAACAAACTCGCAAGTTGTCCTATTTATTGAAATTAAATAGTAATGTGGTTGGATTTGGGTGCAGCTAGTTGTTTGAGGTGTTCGTCATGCTGGAAATTGATCTTCAATATGTTTTAAAGATTTGTATTTCACTTGATACTCTTTATCCTGATACACTTTAGCCTCTGATACACTTTAACCTCTTATTTTGACTGATTCACTATGTAAAAAAAAAAAAATCTGTTATTCTTCTTCTCTCACTGGAAAACTGTCTTTTATAGTAAATCTGTGAGATTCTGCCAACACTCTCCCTCTGGGAATTTAATCTCTGTAAGTTTCTTGAAATTCTCATCTACTTCAGTGTACCTTAAAAAAGTTGGCTCGACCACAAAGAGGTGTTTTATCTCATGTTGTAAATAAAGAAAAATTTCAATGCTCTTGTGCAACACTTTACCTATTGGAATTCCTTGCCAATCTGACTTGTTCATCTATTCTTTGGAAAAATCCCTTACCTTTTTATTGCAATCTTCTTGTTTCATCAGTTTATCATTGATAACAAGAAAATTTGGAAGCCCTTTTTGTCTCAAAGTATCAAACTCAACCATGAATCTAGTGATGGCTATGTCCATGTTTTGACACTTTTCTTCCAAGTTTTTCATCAAGTTTTTCTTTGAAAGTGCTTTTCTTACCTCAAGAATTATTTCAGTTTTGTTATTTATTCATATTTCATCCAATTCTTGCTTGCTTTTAGTATTGAGAGATTTGATTATTTCTAAGTCTTCTTCAGGCTTGGCGCCCAGCTCTTCTCTGGTCTTCAATATTTCTTCTTTGGTTGCCTTAAGCAAGTCCTTTTAGTCATAAATCAATTAATGGATGGCCAAGTATCATTAACCAATTCAATGATATTGGACCATAGTGGATTTTTAATGTATGACATGGGATCTTTTAAGGTCAACTCTGTTTCTACCTTTTTGAGTTGTTCACTTAACCTTTTAGCCTTTGTTCCTCTATTTTAGCATTTATCTGTGCTAATTTCTTGGCATCTTCAAGGTTCTTGATTTTCTCTTTCAATTTGTTTATCTCATTATTCTGTACTAACATGTCTTCCATGGCTTTAATGAGTTTTTTGGCCTCATCTGACTGTTGAACTGCTGAAGTGGAAGATTCAATGGCAGAAGTAGTAGAAGAGGTAACTGGCACTGTTGTGGCTAATGGGACTTTTCGTGCTAACTCTTCTGCTAGATTTGAAGGCATTGATGTTGTCACAATGGGAATGATTGTAGGAGGAACATCTCATGTCTTTGTAACTTCTTTTTCTTGGACAAGCTTGTCCATCTCAATTTACATCTCCTTGATTTGTGTTGTCATATGTATTATGAGATTCATCATCTCATCCTTTTGGTTTGCTTCCTGTATAATTTCTTTAGCCTGTGGGTGCTCTTTTGGGGGTAATTTCAGTTGCTTTATAAGTGCTTCAATATCAGCATTTTTCTTCTTCACTAGCTCTTCTACAACTTTCACATTAGAAGGGTCATAATCCACTTCAATCACCAACTCTTCTAAAGACTTGATTCTGGTGTCTCCATCATATGAAGAAGCCTTTTCAACCCTAAGCTGATCTCTCATGTTGGTCAAAGAATTCTAAAGCTTTTGGACACTCATTGCTTTTGTGGTCATGGTAGAATATAGCATTTCTGAGATTTTCCTCTGGAATTCAATCTGGTCCAAGGGATGAATATCTTGGACTGGTATCTCAAAGTCAACCTTCTTATAATCTGTTGTTGTTTTAGGTGTTGGCACTATAGGTTAAAGTACTAACATTACAAATTTATTATTTGTATAATCAAAGTTTGATAGCAGCCTATTTTTAATTCCTGGAGTCTGCTTCAAGTATTGTGAATAGATTTCATTCTTAATCTCTTCATTTTTGGCCTTGATCTCTTTATACTTCTCTTTGATATCCATGTCTTTATCCTCTTCCTGCTATGATGAATATACTTCCACACTTTTTTGTTTCCGAATCATTTGTGTGTTGGAAGTAGCAGGTTGCTGCTCATTTTCAATTATTATGTGAGTCATAGTGTCTTTCTCTGGATTCCCTTCATCTAAAACCTCAATTGTTTCCTTTTCTTTATCTACTAGATTTCTCTTTTTCTTGGTGTATCTAAGTTTGAATCTAGTTTCTGTGGTAGTTTCAATAGTATATGAGCCTTCTTATATTTTCCTTTTTTGTACCTCCTTCTTCTTGATTTGATGTTTGAGAAATGTGACTAGTATCACTCTGCTTGATAGATTCAATCAATATATTTTATAACCATTCAGATTGGTTAGAAAAATTCTCAATGTCAGCCTTCCTGTCATGAATATAAGGGGTTAATTAGATTTCACCCTCATCTTACTGATTATTCCATAAGGATCATAGTTCCACAAGAAAATTTCATCAAACTTATACTCTAGCAACTATTTTGATACCTTTGCACCTGCTTCCCTATTGTTGCATATGAAGGGACTTACTTGGTTTTTCAATTTGAACTCAGTTTTATTTTTAGCAGCCAAAAATTTTAAAGAATATGACTTTAGAATCTATCTAATATATTCTAGGGAAAATAATCTCATTGATAGATACTTTCGTAATTTATAGGGAAAGAGGTTTGACCCATAAACTCTAACCTCAATGTGATTTTGGTATAAATACCAATCACCTATTCTGCTCTGCTCTGATATATGTAAAGCCTTCTTAATTTCATCACTTATCCTTGGTTGTATAATGTTTTTGAGTAGATTAACCAATGGGTGAATAAAACAGTTTGTGAAGTTTGCATAATTGAACTCAGTTGAATCCTTTCTTATTAAGGAAGTCCAGAAAATGATAGATTTTTCATTTCCCTCTACATCCATCTTTTGAAGGGCTATTGGGAATTTATCTGACTAGAAGTAGAGGAACATATGAAAAAGGAAGGAGGTATACCTAAATACACCTTCAGTAGGAAGTTTTACAAGGTGTTCATGAATACTATCAGCTATGTACTCAGCGAAGTTATAAATGACTGCAGGGGGCTGACCAAGCACAAAGATGGATAAAAAACCAATTGTAGATTCAGCAGTGAAGTAACAAAGGATAAAAGACAACATTGAGCTAATGTGTCTTGATCCTTCTGGGAATTTGGAGGATGAATATGGAGGATTTAGCTCAGGGATTTCAACATATGAGGGCATAAATGTTTGAAAGATTTGAAATATTTTAGGAAATTATAAATCCATATAAAAATTTGTAAGAGCTTCTATAGACAAAGGGACTGCATTTGGATCTAGTTGTAAATGAAGCATTTGGTTTATGGATTCAGCAGTGATAGTAAATAATACTTCTTTCTCAGAATTAACAATTTCTCTTTGATTTGGGGAATAGTGAATTTGACACAGTTTGATGACCTCAAGGCACTGATGGGTATGGGGAACTACATATTTGGGCAAATTAGACTCCCAAACAAGTACTTCATCTACTTGATTGAAATATTTTTCTTGAATTGAGCAGTGAAGCTCAAGAAGATTGAATTTAGTTATTGGATTAGTGATTTTATAGTCTACATCAGCTAAAGGGGTATGTTCAACATCTACAAAAGGTTATAGTGGATTGATGATAATTGTACACTTTTAGAAGCCATTACTAGGTTTTTTTTTTAACAATTTAGGCCTCTTGATCTTAAAAACTTTGTTTTTTAGGGTTTTTAGTACACTTCTATCAGATTAGACTGTTTACAGAAGGTCTTTTGGTATGACAGAGGTTTGTTTTGGATATTAACAGGTAAAATTTGGATTTTTCTGCTTCAAACTGTCAATTCTGCTCAAAAATCATCTTTAAACCTTTTACAGACTCAGGAAAGGGTTTATCAAGGGTTTGCTGTAGACTTCTTTGATAAAAAAGACCTAAAACAGTCTGATTCATGCATAAAGGGATTTTGAGAAATTGTAAAAGATTTTGAATCATTCAAAGGGTTTCTAAAGGTCTACAAATGGCTAAATTTCTTTATTTTCCCTAGAAAACAGGTTACAATCTCTAGAAACTATGAAATTATTAGAGTTTTGAAACAGAGATGAATATATGGGGAAATAAGGCTTTTTTTAGGCAAATAGGCTTTCAAAGGTTCAAATTCCAAAGAATGCTTCTTTTTAGATGAAGGATGGGTATTTTTCTTGAAAAATACCTGTATTTTTAGGAATTTGACTTGGAAGAAGGGTTTTCTGGAATTTAGAGGCTTTCAAAAGCTAGTTGAAGTCCTTAAAATATAAATTGGAAGCTCTGAGAAGTTGCAGAAGTGAATTTTACTGAATTTCTGTTGTTTTTTCATGAAAATAGGTCGACAGCGTCTTTTCTTCAGTCAGAAACAGTTTGTGAGCGGAAAACACAATAGAAAAGGTTTAAACACATAAATCTGTTGTTTTCATAAATAATTTTGGTTTTGAACAATATTCGCATTTAATATCTGTCAATTCAAATGGAAGCGGTTTGGCGCGGGGAGGTTATTTACCGCTAAGCAGTTATTGCACTGTCAGAAGGTGGTAAGCGGTAATACTCAAACGGATGTGATCCAGTGAAAAAATGACACATGGAGGAGAGAGAGCGGGGAAAAACCACTCATATCGCAAATCCAAATTTGTTTAACGACTGCACCATTGAAATTGCAATATGGCTTCTGGGCTATCAGATCATGCGGATGGAGTACAAATGATCAAGATTAAGCGATGGAACTGATGGGTAGATGGGTGTGGGGCCTGGGTTTTGTTTTGTGCAACAAGTTTATATTTAAATGGTAAAATCAAGTTTTACTGTAAAGTATTAATATGTAAAGGGATAAGCCGAATAGGTGGATTTTAACGTTTTACACAGAAAATGGATTATATCCATGTGTAATGTAAACATTAGGGAAAATTAATATACAACATATGTTTTAAACCTATGGGGGAGCGAGGAAATTATTGTGTGGGTTTAAATAAACCATAGGATAAACATAAAATGTGGGTTGGGGTATTTATATAAATCAATTAATAAAAATACGAGATAAAAGGTTAATAAAGGAGTTAATATATTAAATTAGTGTTAATATGAAATGAATATGAGCGGAAATACAAAATACCCTAGGCATAGTGTAAAATAAGTTTTTTAAGCATATTTTCGTCATTGTGATGCCCAACATAATATTTTAACACTTATACTAAGGATAAAGTACTTTTGTGGGTTTTTTGAGTATTTTTGCATGAAATGAAATTATTTAAGGGGGTTTTTACTTTTCCTAAATAAAAAGGTGTTTTAACTTAGGAAAAGGGATTTTAATATGAAAAATGAGTGACGTTGAGGGAAAAAGGGTTTTTTATGAAGGGGAAAGGTTTTAATGAGTGAGGATCCAATACTTAGTGCCAATTAGTCATTAAGACGTGGGTTCGGTCCCACCAGAAGTCATAGAAATTATCTGAGTCTTTATAACTGAAGGTTTTTAGTACTAGAACACATTGTGGGGAGGAAAATTAGTAATATGGCAGATAATGTTTATCCATACCTTGTGAAACTGCTTTCTACTCACCCATCATTTATTCTACCATTTTTTCCTTTATTTGCATGGGTGCATTTGAGCTTGCAGACCCTTATCCATTTTTATTTTTAACATAAGAATATCTACTTCTAATCTTATTTCATCCAAGAGCTCAATTTAAACTGTTGATCTCTTCATTTATTCTCTGCCTAACTATTGATTTGTCAAGTTTAAAATTTTTGACAAGATCATTATTCTCTATCTATCAGCATGAAATTTAAAACATGAAAATCCAAGATTAAACTATTTGACTAATCATGGATTATGGTAGTTTGAACAAGCTACACATAATCATTTTATTTTGCAGTAAAAGTAAATAGTAGTGGCATTTTGACTTGCATCACTTTCATGTCTTATTCTTATCTCTTTTTGTTTGTTTGGGGTCAAATTTTTTTATTCTTTTTTATATTTTCCTTTTCAAGTCCTTTGATTTTTTTTTTACGACTTTTACCCTCTTTTCATTTTTTTATTATCTAATATGGGAAAACAACTTGCAGAAAGCAAGGTATGTACATATTACAAGATTAATCAAATTCAATTCAAAAATTATGAATCCTATGATTATAGGACCCTAACACACCGTGCGAAGGTGTTTGCAAAGGTCGTGGAATTGGTTCAATCTCAGTTTTTCCTTTCAGCAACTATCTTTCAACAAGAATAGGAATGACAAATGCACTTTAGTAGCCATGGAGTATTATGGCCTGTGCTTGCAGACTGGTAAATATAAGTGTTGTAGAAGAGAAATTCTGACATTCTAAATTAGTTAGTTGTTAGATGTTGAATTAACCATTGAAATCAAGTTAGATCTGGTTAATCTGAAGCTCATTTGATTCAAGATCTATTACCTTATTGGATTACATTGGGTAAATTTTGGGTGAAATCAGTGTTTATAAATGTGTTTAGAAAGCTGAATATAGGATGTGTAGAAACGACATGTTTACCATCAAACATGGGCAGTTCTACAGCAAGTCAAAAATGATCTGGATCGCTTGTGGAGAGGAGGAAAACAAGTATATTTTTCTGAGGGTAGCAACCATGATTTCTTCCAAAAATTCCAGATATTTCGTAACAAGAGTGATGGACGGTTGAGATTGTATCGAATAAATGAAGAAGAAGATGAACGATCATGATCAAATCGTAGGATTATTGTGGAAGATGGACGGTTGTGAAGTATATCGCATTCAGACATGAAATTTTTCATCGCATATCACACTTGGCCATAAATATTTCATCGCATATCGCATTAGGTGAAAGGATCCTTAGGAATGCAACAAGGAGTCATGTGTTGACTTGTTCTATGATTCAGGATGAGTGATATTTGTGATGAGCAGAGATTGCGATGAGCCGAGATTTTCGATTTCATATTTGCGAAGAATTATTGCGAAGAGAATCTGCAATGTCATATTTGCAAAGGAGTATTGAGATGAAGAATTTGCGATGAGTATTTGCGAAGGTAGCATCAGTCACGTGAAGTGGTCATGTAAAGAAGTGAAGTGTAATAAGGGTAAGTTTAAGCGCTTAAATGTTAAAAGCGCATACAGTGAAGAGTTTCTTTGGGTCTTCACCCGATAAATAATAGGCTTGGCTCTGATGATTATCAAGTGGAAATTGGGATTTTTTTTCGTTTATAAAATAGGGATGATAAGGTTATTGCAGGGCTATGATAGAGAGGGAAATCAAGTTGGATTGAATGGAGCTGCAACATATAATTTTGCGATGACTAGCAGTGGGTTTTGATAGGTTTAAAGAGGTCTTATGAACTATTGCAGAGTGTGATTTCAATTCAGAGCACACTATATACAAATTCAGTCCTAAGTTTTATGCAGGCTTAGTCTTAGGCCTGCATCATTTGGTATCATAGCAGAAGGAGATTCTGTGTGCAATGGAAGGAGATACAACTATTTTGAGGATTGATAAACACTCTTTGGGAAAACTGGAACAGAGTATTCTCTTTCAGTTGTGTATGAAGATACACATGTAATTGCAGAAGAAGGAGATGTCATGGATCAGATCAATATAATATTTATTTGAAGGAGGATGAATGGTGTAACAAGATCATGCAGAGATCTTGAAGGTGCTATGGTATGTTTTTATTTTTAACTTTAGTTTTGAGGATTGTGTTTGCATATTTTAGGTTGCAGAGAAAGAGGGTGTTAGAAGCAAATACAACTAAGAGGATTTGTAACAAAGAACCAATTGTGTTCTCAATTGGAAGAACATGCGAGCTCTTAAACAGTGGCAGAACCTTGAATAATTCCAACAGAGGCTGATAAGGAGGACAAGTGAATGTTCTCAAAGGAAGTGGAAGTTGTAGAGCCTAAAAGAGAAAAATATTTTTCTCAAATAATGTTTCAAGAGGTATAGAACTGTAGATCAAGCTTAAGAATAAAATCTTGGTCAGATTTCTAAGGCAGGCATGGAAATTTACTAAAAAGAGAGGCTTAGGTGCAGTCCACAAGTGAACAAGATGAATTTCACAAGGAAGAGGAAGAAAATTATCATTGAAGATTATTGGAGAGATTCAGAGGAAAGCCACGATAGAAGGAAATATGCCAAAGTAAAGGGCATGAAGGTGATGGGTCAAGAAGAGTTTAACGGGGAACTTCATGATATAAAAGCAAGTATGACTTCATAAATGAAGCTTTTCAAAGGACAAGAACAGGACCAATGGTATCGCTCGATAATGAAGAAGAAGAAAATGAAATGGCCTTCACTACAAAGGAGGTTGAGTCAAAAGGTGTATTTCAAGGTGAAGAAAGAACTCCGGACAATTGAGTATAAATTTTTTGAACAAAATTTGTTCCTCAATGAATAGGAAACAAAAAATATTGAGAAATAATTTCTAGACAGTATGAAGGACAATGAAATTAGTATGTGTTTACATGAATATGCGATAGTTGAATCATCGGAAGAAGATATTTACGTTTTTTATAAAACTTTGTGTGTGGTTTCAGATTTGACAGGTAAATATCAACAAATTTAAAATGTGCTTGTACGCTTTGATCAGGAAATAAATCTTTTCGAAAAAATCGTTAAGATGGTGAAGTATTTTGAACATGTTTTTCGTGATTTTGAAGATGGTGGATTTGGTAGGAAAATTAACACAAAATACAAAGTTGAAGACTATAAACAACATCATGATGAAGTACTTTTGAGGTTTCAAAGTGATATTGAATTTTTGGATTGTTTGTTGAAAGAACCAGCATATGACAGTGTGATGGTCGTCATAAATGAAGGAGTGTCTCAAGATTTGATTGGGAGAAAGGTATGTGTTAGTCACCAAGTTTTTGATGTACTGGATAACATAGAAGAAAAGGTGGATGAGTATGTAGCGTGAAGATGATAGGAAATTTACTACTTCAAGGTAAATCTGGAGATATGAAGCAACAAATGGAATTTGCAGAGGAAGAAGTTCACTATTGTGAACGAGAGCAAGGAAATATCCTTGGAACAGATGATGTGGAGGAGAGACTAGCTGAAAGTCTCATGAAATCTTTGGAGAATTTAAATTAGCATGATAAGGATTTGCTGACAGGGAAATAAAAAGAGACCATAAGGTATTATATTTTTAATTCTGATAATTGGTATATGATTTCAGGTTTTGATGAAGATACTACTGCAAATACTAGAGAATATATGGCACAGGAGAATAGCCAAATGAAGGAAGAGGAGGAAGATTCCATGGAATTTCTTAACCCATGGAGCGAAAGCATTAAATTATTGGAAAGTATCTTGGAAAATCAAGATTCGATGCAAGAGGAGACAACCATGGAAGAGGAAGAGAAATCTCAATTTTAACATTGGGAAACAAAAGACCTTGAAGATGAAGTGCAATTCTGTGAGTGATGGCTTAAAGAGGATGCATATGGAAAGGGCTAAAAAATAAATGCAGATCCAAGTGAAGAGGTGGCATATTCATAGAGCACTCATAACGAATAAATTCAGAGTAAGAATCCTGAAGATATGCATAATGTGGGGATGTAACAGCTAGTGGACAGTAGCAGAAAATTTTAGCAAGAATGAAGAAGCGACAACAAATGGCAGAGTATGTACTAGCCCAAGGATATGTTGGACATGGAGATTGAATAACTATGGAAGTTAATGATGAAATATTTCAGATGGAGGAAACTGGTAGCAAAAGGGATGATTAATTAGAATTTGAAGATGATTAAAGAGAGAAAAATGAACCAAAAGATAGAAAACATGCAGCAACAACAAAGGTGCAAGGCATTTGGACAGTTACAAAATAAAATTTCGGACCCTAAGGGTTTTTAACAACCTATGAAATCACATGATCAAGATATCATGAATTTTTTCAACAATGGGAGTCTGATGCAGGAGCGTCATGGTTCCAAATTTTGTACATTTTTTAGAATATAGGGGTTCTTGTGTTTTCAAGTGAGTTGGTTCCGTATGTATTTAATTAATGTAATTTTCAATGTTTTGAGTGATTTTAGGCGAAAACTTTAGAATAGGATTTGATTAAATATTGTGAGGCATATTTGTAAATATTCTCGAATGTAGGAGAACATGAGTGATTGGTGAGGATTGAGAGATTCTGAAATATTGATTGTAAACCTTAGATTAGAAGTTGGTTCATGCTTTTGTGGATATGAGAGGTCCTTAGGACTTCGTGGAGCAAATTTTAGATCTAAGCCAGAATTGGTTCTAGACTCCATATGTATTTTATTATAAGTCTACATAGGTAGAAATTAATATATATTAAGGAGGAATAGGGGAGTACTCAGTAGTGTTGAAGAGGCCACTGATATATAAAAGAAGGCCAAGAGGAGATTCATTACTGTAAATATTTTCTTGTGAAAATAAAACTCAATTACTAGTTTATGTGGTGTGCATTGGGTTGATGTAATTCATGATGTGTTAATGAATTATAAAAATTTGTATGTAATAAATGTATTTTCGCATAACATACGTGTTCTAGGTGAGTCCTAGAAGGATCAAATTGTGAATAGTGTGCAAATTTATTTGCAAAGGTCGTGGATTTGGTTCAATATCAGGTTTTCCTTTCAACAAATATATTTCAGCAAGAATATGAATGACAAATTGGCTTTAGTAGCCATGGAGTATTATGGCTTGCACTTGCAAACTAGTAAATATAAGTGTTGTAGAAGAGAAATTCTAACATTCTAAATTAGTAAGTTGTTAGATGTTGAATTAACCATTGAAATCGAGTCAGAGCTAGTTAATCTTAAGCTCGTTCAATTCGAGATCCATTACCTTATTCGATTACATTGGGTAAATGCTGTGTGGAATCGGTGTTTAGAAATATGTTTAAAAAGATGAATACACGATGTATAGAAGCGGAATTTTCACCATCAAATATGGACAGTGGTACAACAAGCGGAAAATGATCTGGATGTCTCGTGGACAGGAGGAAAACAAGTATATTTTTTCGAAGTCAAAAACCACGATTTCTATAAAAAGTTCCAGATATTTCTTAACAAGAGGAATGGATGGTTGATATGGTATCGAAGAAATGAAGCGAAAGATGAACGGTCAAGATTGAATCGCAGGATTACTATGGAAGATGGACAGTTGTGAAACATATCACATTCAGTCATGAAACCTCTCATCACATATCGCAGCCGGCCATAAATATTTCATCACATGTAGCATTAGGTAAAAGGAGCCTTGGGAATGCGATGAGGATTCATGTGTTGAGTTGTTCTGTGATTTGTGATTAGTGAGATTTGCGATGTCATATTTGCATAGTATTGCGAAGAGAATCTTCAATGTCATATTTGCGAAGGAGTATTGAGATGAGGAATTTGCGATGAGGATTCTCGAAGGAAGCATCTGTCACATGAAGTGGGCACGTAAAGAATCGAAGGGTAATAAGGGTAATTTTAATCTGTTAAATTTTAAAAGCGCATAGAGTGAAGATTTTCTTTGGTTTTTTACCCGATAAATCATAGGCTTGGCTTTGATGATTATCAAGTGGAACTTGGGATTTTTTTTTTCCTTTATAAAATTGGCATGATAAGGTTGTTGTGGGGCTCTGATAGAGAACGAAATAAATTTGGATTGAAGGGAGATGTGCCATATAAGTTTGCGATGAGTAGCAGTGGGTTTTAATAGGTTTAAATAGGTCTTATGAACTATTGCAGAGTGCGGTTTCAATTCAGAGCACATTATATATAAATTAAATACTATGTTTTGGGCAGGCTTAGTCTTAGGCCTGCATCAGCATACCACTCATGTCTCTACATAACAATGACATCAACGACACTCGACATATGGGCATATGTACACAATGGAAAGGGAAAATCATAATTATTCTAGGAACTAATTAACATGTATGTGTAACTTATATATATATATATATATATATATATATATATATATATATATATATATATATATATATATATATATATATATATATATATATAACTTTAATCTACAACAACAAGCTCTTGATAGAAAAAAATAATTGAAGAAGAATTTTCAAGTATTGGAGTGTATATGAAGTTGCAAAATGATATGTTAACAAATATTTCACTTCTCAAGCTTACAGAAAAGAGAAAAAAATGCTACAAATGAGATGAATTAAATACATGAGAATCAATACAAATTTTCATGAGGACATGTAATACCTTTGGTTGGAGGGAAATGTTGGCTCTCTAAAATGTCATATTTTTCACTCTTTTCTTTCATTTTTTGTCAATTTTTACCACATTTTGCAGCTCCATAACCTTACATTAAGACCACTTTCATGGTTATATATGAGTTTAGACTTACTATTTTTTCAAACCATTTATTTGAGCATTTTGAGTGAATTTATGATTAAATATTATCAAAATAACATGTTTTAAGTTATATCTAAATGTTGGATGAGTTTTTTTGATGTCTATAGGCATATTTGAAGATTCCAACAAATGTTTGACCACTTAGCCCCACATTCAAATTTCATTTTCAAACTCTTAAATATTTGAGGAAGATATTAGATCATAATTCATTCACCTTAATGGAGACGAATCATGGAAGTTTTGATAAGTATCTCTTATCAAAGCTATTAGAGATTTGTCAGTGGATTTGCAGAGATAATGATCACCTAAGTTCAGAAAATTGGTTGTATCCACTTGAGATAAAAGTAGATTTGAATTTATTAGTTTCTTCTCTTATTGTCAAAAAAACCCATGTATAAATATGAGTGTTTTTTCCATTGAAAAGGGAGGAAGGGAGAAGAAATTTAGAATTTGTAATCAAAACACTTGAAGAGATATCTTTTTAGCTAGACTTTAATCTTTTAGAGCTAGCTCCAAAAATATTTTACTTAATATTGATGATATTCTAGTTTTCAACTTCTAGTGTACTTGTTGAGCATTGGGGGCACGCCCTTTGTTTATAGATGTATATTTCAATCACTTTCATAGACTAGATTTACATGATTTCATAGAGTGACTTTTCAAACTCTTAAATATTTGAGGAAGATATGAGATCATAATTCATTCACCTTAATGAAGACGAATCATGGAAGTTTTGATAAGTATCTCTTATCAAAGCTATTAGAGATTTGTTAGTGGATTTGCAGAGATAATGATCACCTAAGTTCAGAAAATTGGTTGTATCCACCTGAGAGAAAAGTAGATTTGAATTTATTAGTTTCTTCTCTTATTGTCAAAAAAACCCATGTATAAATATGAGTGTTTTTTCCATTGAAAAGGGAGGAAGGGAGAAGAAATTTAGAATTTGTAATCAAAACACTTGAAGAGATATCTTTTTAGCTAGACTTTAATATTTTAGAGCTAGCTCCAAAAATATTTTACTTAATATTGATGATATTCTAGTTTTCAACTTCTAGTGTACTTGTTGAGCATTGGGGGCACGCCCTTTGTTTATAGATGTATATTTCAATCACTTTCATAGACTAGATTTACATGATTTCATAGAGTGACTTTCAAATTCTTTTATAGATTAAATTCAATGATTCCCTAAATTAAAATTTTCGTCATTTTCTTAATTTAGATTTCCATTGCTTTCCTAGATTAAGATTTTTGTCACTTTCATAAATTAATATTTCATTTTATGTCAAATTACTTGTTTTCACATAATAGAATTTTCTTTCACATCAATTTACATTTGATAAAATTAGAAACTAAATCCCTTCATATATTTTGTTGTGCACTTTTTAAGTTTACAAACCTAGATTGATTTCATGTAATGGAATTCTAATGAAATTGAATTGATCGACAATTTGTAAACATTTTTTTTACAATACCATGTGTCAATACAATGGCTTATCAATACATTTTCTCATATGACATTTTTTTAATTAATTGATACAATTAAAAGAAAAAAAATTGTAATAACTACTTTGGAGATAAATCTCAACTTTTGGTTTGTGAATTCTACCTAAATTAAATAGTTTGCATCCACCTAATAAATATTCATAATTAAATTAAAATTATTTAAACTCTATTAAAAAAAATAAACATATAATTTTACTATCAATTATTAATATAATCTAAGTTATAGTCTACATAATCCAATTAACTTGAATTTTTTTTAAAGTCATCTATAAATCTACAGTTTATAAAGTCAATATCAAATTTTGAAAAATGAGATCCGAAAAATTATATAGATATATAACCCAACAATTTAAAAAAAAAAAACTACACAATGCCTAAAGCAATAAAACATCGTATTCTTAATTTCACTCTCGCTTTTAATATTGAAAAGTATTAAATAAATCAATTCATACTGCCTGACCCAAAAACAAGTGATGCAAAATCAATAAAATTGAATTTGGTCAGCTAAGTTCCTTACACCCCATAGAAATAATATTCAAATGGACTACTCATTTAAATGGTTTCCGGGCAAACAGTTTAACAATATGGTGCATATTCCGGCCGCTCAGAGTTCCTGCAACTACAGAAGCAGGAAAAAAGCATCCACGAAGTGCTTGGCTCTATTGCAATTATTGAAGTGATTGTTTCTGCAAACGACGAACGAAAGGAAATCTTCGATGTCCACTGAATCAATTACTCTCGTCTTAGTCAGCAGCCATATGCAATCGTATGTTTGCAAATGTTGTGGGTGGCTGGGATTTTCCCACCCATATCATTTCAATTGGAGACAGTACGTATCTATACAGGAGCTTCTCTCGCGCCAAAGACGATCGTAGACGAGCAGAACTGTTCATGTGTAAATCATATGACAATCGCTATGGACCAGAAAGGATTGAATTGAAAGGTACCAACAATCACTAAAAGCCGAGGGGGCGGTTATCCGGCAAAGTCGAAATCCCATTGCTACGTTTGAAAATAGCATACACAGGGCACCACAAATTTTGTATTGAATCAGTTGTTCATCATTTGCGCTTGTCCATTATCAAACTTCTCTATGGTAATCCACACATATTCGAATTGTTATGGAGTGGTCTGTGCCTTTTGCGGTAGTCTATTGGACAGTTTTTTGGTAGATATGGGTAAGTTTTGAGAGTGTTTGGTATATGTTTGGAAAAAAGTTGACAGGGACTGGACGGAATTACAGTTCTCCATTTTCAGGACAAATCAAAGAAAAATATATATATATATCAAAGAGAAAAAAATATATATATATAAACCATATAATAGAGAGAAAACTACATGTCTTTTTGCTTAGTTAAGTAATTTATCTGTAAATTTTGCAAATTTGTTTCTAATCTATTTGCTTAGTTAAGTAATTTATTTGTAACTTTACAAATTTGCTTCTAATCTTGGTCACATAGGTTAGAGTTGTGTGTTTACTGTCTAGTACAAAACATAGTTAGTACAAAACATAGTTACCAAGTTCGAATTCCAATTCGAATTTGATACCGTACAGTAAAAATTTAAATGAAAAAAAAATAATTCGGAAAAAATTGGATTGTATACAACTTTATATATATATTCTAACATATTCTATTCATTTTTGTCCTAATTTATTTTAAAATTTGAATAATTTCTAGTAACTCTATATCATATAACAACCTTATAAATACAATTCACTCTCAAAAAAATTAAAAATCCAAACTTACTCTTCCTTCCAAACCTTAAAACTAAAAAATCTAACATACCTTTTTAGTATCAAAACTTATTTGTCCAAAATTCTTATTTAATAAATAAATATATATTTAGAAAATCACCATTCTAAATCTATTTATTTATGTAAACTCTGTCAAAATAAAAATATTTTTAGAAAATGAGTATTTCACCCATTCATTTCTTCGTGCTTTCTTGGCTTTCAGGCCCTCCAAAACCCTGCTTTTTTGGCTTTACAAACCTTCAAAACAGGAATGACAATTAAAAATAAAAATTCCAATTTCTCAATTGTTTCTATTTCTCTTCTTATTTTTCAAAATACACATAATTCTCAATATACTTGTTGTATAATCCTGAGTCATCCCTTTGAAATTCAATTTCTTTTTTTTTTACAATTTCTCAATTGTTTCTATTTCCCTTATTTTAATAGGAGTTGTCTAACTAGACGTTGCCCGGATGGTTAAAATTGGTCGGAATCCGGGCCAAAAAGATTTAAGAAATCTTAGGTAACAGTGTTTGAATCATGATTTTGATGGTGGAAATGGATCCAACACCATCAAAAACCTCTAGGGCACGCAACGTATTAAATTTTGATAGTTATAACATGGATTTACAAAAATCCCTCCAAGATTTTCTTAAAATCTTACCCGAATTTCCATGATTTTCAGAGCTAAAAAACAGTCTAGTTAAACTAAGGCTTTTAGTATGTTGAGTGTTACTAATCCTCAGAGGTCTCTTTCGAATTAAAAAAAAAAGAAAAACTTCCAATTTCTCACTTATTTCTATTTTCTTTATTGTCTTTTTTAAATAAACAATTTCAATTTCCATAATGTTCAACAAATCAATGCCTTCACAATTCCTGAGGATATCTAGTCTCATTTAGTTGGCCCTCCTTAGAAAACAAGATGTATTCTCTTAGGTTGAAGTATTCTCTTTACAGCCAGGCTCAAACGAACAAGAAACTGGCTCAAACGAAGAAAACTGCATACTAACGGAACCTAATTTCAACGAATTATTCGCTAATCGAATAAAACGGATGAATTTTGAATTTTTTTGTGTTGGTTGAGACCAATTTGGTAACTATGGTATGAAATAAAAACTACTCTATATCTTTTTGAAATAAAAATTATGTTCTAAATAGAAAATTAATGTTTATTATAATTAAAAAAAAATGAATATGCTGTAGAGTAATTAATAGTAAAAAAAATGTGATTTTCACTGAAAATTTCTTATACACATTTTATGGATCACAGAAGCCAAATTCCTAATAAAAATGTGAGATCTTTAAGTCTTACACTTTAAAAAAATAATAATGAGAAATTCAAATAAATTGTTCGAAGATTTATGTTAACTAATTTATATAGATATTAAGTTTATAAGTATCTCTATATAAAAATAAAGATTGTTAAAATAAAATATTTTAATGTTGCATATAAAAATATTTTCAATTTGGATTATCAATATAATATTTTAATAATAATTAATATTAACATATACTTAAATATATATTAATAATTAAAAAAACAATTATCTCATAAAATAATTTGATGTACATATTATGTAGAATATTTTAATGTCAAATACACATATTGTATTTTATAGGATAAAGAAACTTGCACCAATTTGATCCCTATTCATATTAAATATTTTCTTCATATAAATCTATACTGTTGTGATGAACAGCTACCTCATACAACTAACCTCGAGAAAATTTAGTCAAAATAATTGAAAAGACCCACAGGAATTCACCAGACTTGTACAAATCATTTTCTTTCGTGAATATTTAATTTACTAATTTAAGTTTTTATTGATTAAAGCTCTAACCAATATTTTAAACCTCTGAATCTGTTTATAGAAATGTTGTTATTGGAATTGGTTCTATTAAATTGTACCGCACTTGCCAGTGCGAAAAGTAATTAAATGGACCACCACCGCTGAGTTATATATTTCTCTCAAATATTCTAGAATATATCCGAGGCTTTTTTTTTTTCTGATGAATTAAGTTGACAACTAAATTTAAAAAGTAATTGCTACTCAACGTTCCTTATAATGAACCGTTGACCATATATAACCTTTTTTATAAGATAAAACTTTATCACACTATCATAATTACTTACGAATTTGTTAATGTCATATCTGTTTATATAATAATCATTTTAGGTAATATTCCAAATCATTGTTTCTTTTTTAATCACAATATCTCATTATTCCTATCACATTATCTCATTATCCAATTGATCCAATTGTTAGTGTTGTCTGAGTCTATAATGTAATCCTTCTTTATTTTCTAAATCGCTGTAATGCCCCATGTAGTACATCCTACACCTTATCACATAATTTTTATTATATTGCTTTTATTAAATTTATCCCGCACAAAAAAATCTACACCTCATAACGCACTTCACCTACGAGTCTTTGATTACGCATTTTTAGGGCAAGGTTTGCATCTTATAACGCATCTTTTACTTACACAAATTGAATAAGGTTATCCTGCACACTGAAATCATTGCCGAGATATAGTTTTATGCAAAATTCAATAACTACATGATTAATATGAACCTGTGATTCGACGACATGCCTATAGAGCCATGGCCTCAAACTTATCGGATCCTCTCCTATTCTGTAAGGATGGCAGAATAATAATTGTTTGAGCTAAGATCGTGCCTAAGGTGCTATTGACCACTAAATTTAAGACAATAAATATTTATCGAACAATCTGCCATCGACCTGTACCATCACTGTATACTCTCCAAAAGTGGGAATATGGTAAGGCCCGTAAGGTCACGCTGATTCGGGTAGGCTATCTCTCAGATTTTTCGGATGGCTTTTCTCAATGATGATGAGTAGAAATTTATTAGAATTAAGTTTAAGTAGTAAATTGTTCCCAATTCTATTACTTCTTAGATTTTTTTCATCCTAAATTTTGTTGAAATATTAAAGTCATCTGCCAGCCTTGGGCAGTGACAAGAAGAAACAAGTACAAAGGCAGCCGCAGCAGCAACAGAGATTGAGTGCCCAACACTCTGTATTGAAGAATGTTGGTGAATCCGTAAGGATGAATTTAAATTCTTGATGGGCCGGAGCCACAGATTGCAGAGGAATTAATTTTTATTATGGGCGAAAAGTTACTTCAACAGAGAAATGAAGTCTTTGTCTACGGAGGAGCAGAGCAAATTAAAACAGTCAAGTCGGGCGTTTAAAGCCCCAACAACCAAACGAAGAAAATTAAATTAAACAGGCGGAAGTCACTTATACAGTGGAAGGACAAGTGGTCCCTACCACTTTGTTGCAGATCGCAAGTTTGAAGACCGCAGTGTCTTATTGATGTGTAGAGTCGCGATGCGATGCGATCACAATCGCAATCGCAATCGCAATACATATGTTTTATATATAATAATCGCCCTCACAACAGCGGAGGCCCGTGGGTCCACAAGACCACGTGGCGGAAACCTATTGAATCGATTGATTTCAATCGGAAGGTTCAATCGGCAGGATTTTATTGTGTGCCCCAATCAGGGTAGATCCGATCGCGAGCGGAAGATTGGAGGCCATGTTTCCAATCGCAATCGAAAAATCGGAGGTTTGTTTGTTAGGTCGCGCGTCTTGTATAAAGCGCGGACCCGACGATCTTATATAGCGGATTTAATATCGGGCCATCGAGTCCATGGTGTGATCGCAATCGAAAGTTTGGGCGGATCACAAAGTTTTTTTTCAAGACTTTTGTCGATTGCCGATTGCCAACTGCGTGGTGGTCCCCACTCGTACGTCCGGCATTTCATATTTTATAAGTTCCGCAAAGGTTTTCCTTTGTATTTGGTTTTCATTTTTTATTTAAGTTTTAATATAGTTTTTTATTGTAATGTTTAATATATGCGCGGCATATATAAAATGAAAAGGCCCGCGAGCCGGTAGTGTAGTGATGCATTACTGCATTGTATTGTGAACCACTGTGTGAGCCCGCAGGCAAGAGAAAACACAGTAAGACCATTACAGCACTGTTTTTGTGCGTCTTTTGAGAGACAAAGAGCATTGTTTTGAAGATCTGTGCACTGCGTCTGTAGCAGTCACCTTTGTTGTTATCCCTCTCTTCAGAGGAAGAATCTGTATCAGTTTTGAAAGGAATAGAAATTTGTTTTAAAATCCTGAAAACTCTGTCTCCTATCAAGTTGTTTAAATTACTCTGTGTTGTAGAGGGGAGTTTATAGTCTCTCCACTATTTGCCTGGAATCCCAAAATTCCAACATGGTATCGGAGCAAGTCTAGGCTCTTTGAAGATTTCAAAGAAGCTGAAGAAGAAGAGCTGTTGTAGCGTTTCTCTCTAGCAGCGTGAAAAGCTCAACAGTAGTCAAGGTCAGGTATTTTTCAAAGATAAAAGTGCAGTTGTTTATTGTTTAAAGAATTTGTTCTTTCAAGAAGGAAAGACAGTTTGTTAAAGTCTGAGTTCAGTTTAAGAAGCAATGGCTGGACCAAGCACTGGTATGAATCTTGGAAGTGTTCAGCTTCCACAGTTTAATGGAAAGAACTATGATTATTGGGCCATTACCATGAGAGCCCTGTTTGTCTCACAAGACTTGTGGGAACTAGTAGAAGATGGTTTCACAGAACCAGCTGATGAGTAGGCTTTTAATGCCTTAACTCAAGCAGAGAAAGATGTATTGAAGAATAATAGGAAGAAAGATGCTAAAGCTCTCTTCTGTTTGTATCAAGCTGTAATGAGAGTGTGTTTCCAAGGATAGCAGCAGCTAAGAAATCCAAGGAGGCATGGGAAACTCTGAAAGTTGCCTATCAAGGTACGGAGAAAGTTAAGACAGCAAAGCTTCAGTTGCTGAGAAGAGATTTTGAAACTCTTTGCATGAAAGAGTCAGACAGTGTTGACATATTTTTTACACATGTGATTGGGATTGTAAATCAGATAAGATCCCATGGAGAAACTCTTGAAGAAAGAAGGATTGTGGAGAAACTTTTGAGATGTTTACCCTCAAAGTTTGATGTTATTGTTACCACCATAGAAGAGACCAAAGATCTCTCACAATTCACATTGGATGAACTTCATGCCTCGCTGATAACTCATGAACAAATATTGAGCAGAGATGAACACTCATCTCTTGAGCACGCCTTCAAGACCCAGATGCCTTCAGGAAGAGGAAGAGGTCAAAGAAAAGGAAGAGGAAGAGGCAGAAGTCAGAATAGAGGTGGAAGAGACAGCTCTTCACACTCACATGGAAGGAGCAACAGTCAAAGCCAGAGCCACGGCCAATGCAACAGCCAGCAAGGTGGACATCAACACCAACATGCTCAAGGACAAAGGTATGACAAATCCAATGTCCAGTGTCATTATTGCAAGAAATATGGGCACTATGCCAATGAATGTAGAAAGAAGCAAAATGACATGAAGAATAGGCAGAATGCTAATGTAGCAAAAGAGGAAAAGAACCAAAGTAATGTGCTGCTAGCTTGTAATGTAGCACAAGACAAAGAAGATGATGTTTGGTTCTTAGATTCTGGATGTAGTAATCACATGACTGGCAACAGAGCAATGTTTGCCAATCTTGATGAAGAAGTTAAATCTGAAGTAACCACAGGGACTGATACTAAAATCTCTGTCAAAGGGAAAGGCAGAGTTAGTATTCGAGCCAGAAATGGTGAGCAGAAATTTGTTCCTGATGTGTATTATGTTCCAGGTCTGAAATGTAATCTTTTGAGCGTTGGATAGCTCATAAATAAAGGTTACAATGTAATATTCAAAGATGATGTGTGCACAATAAAAGATATACCTCCAAGCAAGAAAATTATTTCTGAAATACAACTGACCAGTAATAGAATGTTTCCACTCAAGCTCAACATTGACTTGAAAGGAAAAGGAAAGAGTATAGCAGCTGTAACTCAAGAAGCCTTCCAGAAGGAAGAGAAAGATGAAAATTGGTTATGGCATTTGAGATTTGGACATCTCAATTTCGGAGGATTAAATTTGCTGTACAGAAAAGGAATGGTAAGAGGTTTACCATTGATTGAAAAGCCTGACAGCCTATGTGAAGGCTGCATCTTGGGAAAGCAACACAGAGAAAATTTTCCTTCAGGGAAAAGCATAAGGGAGAAAGCACCTTTGGAGATTATCCACTCAGATTTATGTGGGCCGATGCAAACAGCATCTGTTTTAGGCAGCAATTACATGCTGACTTTCATTGATGATTTCACACGAAAAGTGTGGGTTTATTTTCTAAAATATAAAAGCGAAGTTTTTCAAAAATTTCGTCATTTTAAAGCTCTTGTAGAAAACCAGAGCGGAATGCACATTAAAGTCCTCAGAACTGACAGAGGAGGTGAATATATATCAAAAGAATTTCTGTGTTTTTGCAGAGAGAACGGCATACACAAGCAGTTTACCACCAGGTACACGCCACAACAGAATGGAGTGGCTGAAAGGAAGAATCGAACCATAATGGAGATGGTGAGAAGTATGCTAAAGGCAAAGCACTTGCCGAATGAATATTGGGCAGAAGCAGCAAACTGTGCTGTATACATTTTAAATAGATGCCCCACAAAGGCGGTGATGAACAAAGTTCCAGAAGAAGCGTGGAGTGGCAGAAAACAGGGGGTCACCCACATGAGAGTTTTTGGATGTGTAGCATATGCACACATTCCAGACAAATTGAGAAAGAAGTTGGATAGTAAGGGGGAGAAGTGCATTTTCCTTGGATATTGTGAAGATTCCAAAGGATACAGACTGTATAACCCATCCACAAAGAAATTTGTAATTAGCAGAGATGTGCAATTCATTGAAGAAGAAGTGTGGGATGGAAGCATTGAGAAAACAGTCAATGTCAAAAACTGTTTATCTCATGATGAAGACGATCTAGATGTGGTTGAGATTAATAACCCATCCATTGCACAACCTCCAGCAGCGCAAGGCCAGCAAGGGACGCCTCAAGCGGCAATAAGAACACCCTTGAGAAGAATCGGCAGTGGTTCACCGAGTACACCACAAGGAGCAGAATTGAGTGCTTCATCAAGCACGGCTACACCAAGTGAAAGAGGAACAAAGTTCAGAAGCCTTAGAGAAATCTATGAGCAAAGAGAAGCAGATGAAGGTATGAATTCCTTATTTGCTTTGTATTGTCAAGTTGATGATCCTATTCATTTTGAAGATGCTATTAAAGATAGAAAATGGATAGAAGCTATGGATGATGAAATTAAAGCCATAGAGAAGAATAGAACATGGGAGTTGGTTGATCTCCCAGAAGGTAAAGAAGTCATTGGAGTTAAATGGGTATACAAGACCAAAAGCAATGCTGAAGGAAAAATAAAAAGACACAAGGCCAGACTTGTTGTCAAAGAATATAAGCAAAAGCAAGGTATTGATTATGAAGAAAATTTTGCACCAGTTGCAAGAATGGAAACGGTAAGAGCAGTGCTGTCCATAGCAGCACAAAACAAATGGAAAGTATATCAAATGGATGTAAAATCCGCATTTTTAAATGGAATTTTAATGGAAGAGGTATATGTTGAACAACCTCTCGGATATGAGAAGAAAGGCCAAGAGCATAAGGTCTGTAAATTGAAGAAAGCTCTTTATGGGCTGAAGCAAGCACCAAGAGCATGGTACAGAAGAATAGATTTTTATCTATTGGAGAATGGATTTGAAAAGTGTGAGGGAGAACCCACCCTCTACATCAAAGAAAATGATGGTAAGTTATTGATTGTTGTCTTATATGTTGATGATTTAATTTTTACAGGTAATGATGATTACCTTGTTGAAAATTTTAAAACAGTCATGAAAGATGGATTTGAAATCACTGACATGGGTTTACTAAGATACTTCTTGGGAATAGAAGTGGAGCAAGGTGAGAAAGGAATTTTTATTTCTCAAGCAAAGTATGTGAATCAAGTTTTGGAAAGATTCAACATGCAGGAGTGCAAAGCTGCGATTACTCCCACAGTAATGGGATTGAAGTTGAGTAGAGATGACAGCAGCAAGGATTTTGATCCAAGTTTATATAAAAGCAAAGTTGGCAGCCTCATGTATTTGACTGCAACTAGGCCGGATATTATGCATGCTGTTAGTTTAATTTCCAGATTTATGGAGAAGCCAAAAGAAGCACATTGGCAGGCAGCAAAAAGAATTCTGAGGTATGTGAAAGGAACAAAAAGATTTGGTATTTTGTATACAACTTCAGAAAATTCAGAATTGGTTGGATACACTGACAGTGATTGGGCTGGAAGTGTAGATGATCGGAAGAGCACTTCCGGTTATGTTTTTCATATGGGTTCAGGAGCCATTTCATGGACTTCCAAGAAACAGCCTATTGTAGCATTGTCTATAGCAGAGGCAGAATATGTGGCAGCTACAGCAGCAGCGTGTCAAGCAATTTGGATGAGAAGAATGTTGAGAAGCTTGTGCCAAGAACAGGTAAAGGGAACTGTGATTTATTGTGACAATAGCTCAGCTATTGCATTGTCAAAGAATTCTGTGTTTCATAAAAGAACAAAGCACATAGACACAAAGTATCATTATATCAGAGAATTGGTGAATAATGGTGAAGTTTTTTTACAGCATTGTAAAACAGAGGAGCAGTATGCAGATATTTTAACTAAACCATTGGGACATAAAACATTTGAATTTCTAAGGAAATGCTTGGGTATGATGAATAACCCAGCAGCTGACTTTAAGGGGGAGTGTTGAAAATATTAAAGTCACCTGCCAGCCTTGGGCAGTGACAAGAAGAAACAAGTACAAAGCGGCCCGCGAGCGCTGACAATAGAGATTGAGTGCGCGGCCTCGTATTGAAGAATGTTGGTGAATGCGTAAGGATGAATTTAAATTGTTGATGGGCCGGAGCCATAGATTGCAGAAGGAATTAATTTTTATTATGGGCGAAAAGTTGCCCGGCAGAAATGAAGTCTTTGTCTACGGAGGAGCGAGCAAATTAAAACGAGTCAAGTCGGGCGTTTAAAGCCCCCCTTATGACCAAACGAAGAAAATTAAATGAAACGGGCGGAAGTCACTTATGAGGTGGAAGGGACAAGTGGTCCCCACCATTTATATGCCAATCGGAATCACTAATCGGAGATTTATTTTGGAGCAGTGTCTTGTTGATATGGGAGAATTCCGCAAAGCAGAACGTTTAATACATTGAAACTTATACATAAATCACCCCCACAGCAGCGGAGGCCCATGGGTCCACAAGACCACGTGGCGGTATCTATTGAATCGATTAGTTTCAATCGCAAAGTTTCAATCGGCGGGATTTTATTGTGTGCCCTGATCAGGGCGGATCCGATCGCGAGCGAGAAGATTGGAGTCCGATCGGAAGCGGAAGGTCGAAGGATCGGAGGTTTGTTTTTTAGGTCGCGCGTCTTGTATAAAGCGCGGACCCGACGATCTTATATAGCGGGGGGGGGGGATATCGTGTAATTTTGACGGCGGATCACAAGGATTTTTTGTCAAGACTTTTGTCGATTCTTAGATTCAGAACGCGTGGTGGTCCCCACTCGTATGTCCGGCATTTCATATTTTATAAGTTCCGCAAAGGTTTTCCTTTGTATTTGGTTTTCATTTTTTATTTAAGTTTTAATATAGTTTTTTATTGTAATGTTTAATATATGCGCGGCATATATAAAATGAAAAGGCCCGCGAGCCTGTAGTGTAGTGATGCATTACTGCATTGTATTGTGAACCATTGTGTGAGCCCGCAGGCAAGAGAAAACACAGTAAGATCATTACAGCACTGTTTTTGTGCGTCTTTTGAGAGACAGAGAGCATTGTTTTGAAGATCTGTGCACTGCGTCTATAGCAGTCACCTTTGTTGTTATCCCTCTGTTCAGAGGAAGAATCTGTATCAGTTTTGAAAGGAATAGAAATTTGTTTTAAAATCCTGAAAACTCTGTCTCATGTCAAGTTGTTTAAATTACTCTGTGTTGTAGAAGGGAGTTTATAGTCTCTCCATTGTTTGCTTGGAATCCCAAAATTCCAACAAATTTAAATTTTTATTAAAAACTCAATTTCAAACCAAAAACATCATGGATTCTGAACAAAATGTCCAAAAAACAAAAAAAAAATTCGTATATAGACAACGACCTTTATATCCACGGATAATTTGGACCAGCTAAAGCTCGTCATTCTTTAGTTCAAAATTATTCACAACTATAACTTTTATGATTGTGGGGCGAAGCAATGACAAAATTAACTGCCACAAAATGTGGCAGCGTACTTGGGCTTGTGGATAAATCTGGCCTTATTTATGATGGCAATAAATAAATAAATCCAATATTATATATGTTACTAGTTAGATAGTGTATTTGGATAAAACTAATCGGTCGCATATACTGCCACTGTCCTTGGTCCTATTATTAATGGGCCATGCCATTGGATTTATTGGATTTATTTATTGTTATTTTATGACTATCATGAAAATTTATGGTTTTAGTATTCTGAATTTTTTTTAATGTGGGAATAGATGTAACATCATTAAAAACTTATCAAACACCTAAAAACCTAAAGTTTGATAACTTTAATATATTTTCAAAAAATTCTATCACATTTTTATCATAATTTTCTAATATTTCCATTATTTTAAAAACTAATTTGTTTCTTTTTTAATCTCTTAGGGGACATTTTTTACATTATTCAATAGCATGCAAAATTGTGAGGCCGGGATTCTTTATTCAGTGGCATGCAAAATTGTCGGGCCAGAATTATTGGGATTGAAATTTCCATGTAAAATGCGTAACCCGAAGTATTCTGAATAGCGAAAATAATGGTGTTGAAAATAATACTAAAAAAATGATATTGGTGAGGAAAAATGGATTAACAGTCATTTTAGAAAGCAATTCAAACGTAATAAAATGAGGCGGAGAAGATTTTTGATTTATGTTTTTAGTGAGATTTTTTGAAGTTTTTTTTATAGTTTTCTTTTTTAATATTTATTAGAAATTTATTGAAATTACAAATTTCGGTTAACTATTCGTAATAAAAATGTCTCAAATATTTTTTAAAGTATTATATATATATATAATCAAAAAACTAGTTTAAATAAAATAATTGTCTCACAAAAATTTCAAAATATTAAATTTATATATAAAATTAAAAAAAAAAACTAATTCAAATAACACAAATTAAAATTTCAAATCAATTTTCTCTGACTAATTAAAACAACAAAAAAATCTAAATTAATCACACAAAAGCCAACTCCGTTGTTCTGTGCGCTGCCTGATATAAAGACTTGTTATCTAAGTTTAAGTTAAGGAATATGAATCAGAAATTCCATCGACGTACTCCCTACTTATATTACTATGGGGAAAGGTGCTTTTCGAAAATCGATAAAATTTGAGTTATTTTAAAGTTGTCAAAACAATTAGGGATTTCATCAAATTTTACGGCCAAGCTTACCTTACAGAGGTGGAACTTAGACGGTGAAAATAATTTAAGTGAGATTTAAAATCAAAATTAGTTATAAATTTTCTTATTATTTATAAATAAAAAATATTGTATTTTTTTGTTATATATAGTTTGAGTGGATTTAATGATTAAGAGTATGATTAACAGGTTATAGATTTAAAACCAGAGAGTGGTAAGAACATGTGTTTTTTTAACAGATTACAGATTTAAAAACAGAAAGTGATAGAGTATGTATGTCTTGCTAAACTTAGTCGAAGTGAACCTCTTTTTCCATAAACAAAAAAGTCTCATAAACAAATTTAGTATCTAACCATGTTATAACCTTAAAATTTAATAATAATAATAATAATAATATTCTTTTTTCAACTATTAAATTATAATAAATTATTTTAAAATTCAAAAATGTTATTATCATTTTTTTTGTTATTAAATTATAATAAAAAAATAATCTTAAAATATTATATCAATCCCAATTTAAAATAGGCTCTTTTCTCAAAGCAATATCTCTGAAATTGCCTTTCTAAATATTACGAGACTGAAAACACTATATTTATAGGGATGATACTTTGAGAATATTTTACGGGTGATCTATATTGCTTTTAAGTATATGGTGAAATGATTATAAAAAATCACAATCACTTTCCTACATTTCTACTTCGCGTTTTTATATATAGCGCGAGTGAGAATAACATATTACATTATTAGGACTTTGAGAGCATATAAGTGTTAAGAATATAGTTGTGTAATGAGAGGCTTATTAGGATTCATAATGTTTTTTTTTTTTTTCAAATGCATTAATTGGATCGGTATTAATGATTCGAATTATGAATGGTTTTTAGCAAACATCCGTAAATAAGGGGAATTCAATTTTTTTTTATACATAACACTTTATTATCACTCAATGGGCAATTGAGCTGCTTTATTGGGTTGGAGTCATGATTCGTTCGATACCTTGTATATATTTTTATTTTTTTTCATTTCTTTCTAAAGAATAATCATCTTAAAAACTCTTAAGTGCATTACCTCTCGTAATGCCGAACGAGCAAGATCGACTTCTCTCAACAATTTCATAAGTATATTTTTTCTTTTTCGTTTCTTTTTTTAAATAATCATCTTAAAAACTCTTGAGTGCATTGTCTCTCGTAATGCCTAACAAGCAAGATGGAATTCTCTCTGATAAGTATTTTGATGTGTCATGAGTCTTTTATATAAGAATGTAAGAGAATTTAATGGTCAAAAACATGTTTTGTATTTTTTTGGAATATAGTTTGAAATATTAAGAGTAGAGTGTGTATAGAATTTATAGTTTTTAGCAGTTAAACTGACATGTAGAGGTGGAACCTTTGTCTCAAAAACAAAGGGGTTTTATACAACAATTTGCAGTCTAGCTTGGTCAAGACTTTAAAAGTGGATTATTATTACTTGGTCGTGACCTTAAAATTAGACGATTATTATTATTATTATTATTATTATTATTATTATTATTATTATGAGAATCATTTACATTTTGACAAAAAGTAGTTATTTCATTTGGGAATCTATGGCTTAAAATCTTTATTAGAATATTAATGCTTCCAGATCACATTGAATAAGAGTTTTTGAATATATCTTAGAGGGATAGATGATTATGGTGAGGTTATTGATTGACTATGGAAATGAATCAAATATGTAAGTATGTCGGCCAATCATTAGGTCAAGTTCATTGAGCAAGGTAGTCAAGAATTATTGTAACTAGCTACTAACTAAAATAAGGTATAAATATATGTGTTTGAGATCTATTAGGAGTTAGTGGTTCTTGATATTGTGTAATACAATACTACATATTGCTAGTTCCACTACTACTTCTGTCATCCAACTCTTTTGATGTGTGTATGCATGTATATTTCATATATTTCTTACCCTACATTATACTATGCATGTGTTCTCTTAGTAACTATCTCATGTAATACATTAGATTACAACGTTGGTTTTGCTGCAAATGGTACACATCCTCAAACATGTATTCTAATTTCATACATGCATAGACACTAACTTTAGAGGATATTTGAGAGTGGTGGTAGATAAAATTAGACAACTACTTGAAAAATTATGCCAAAGTGATTGATTGAATCTTGCATATAAGTGATAACATATTTCTTGACATAGACACATGAAAAATCCTCAAAGTAATGACAAGAGAAGTCAAGAAATATACAGATTTTTCTCTAGATGAATAAAATTATAAAGGACAAAGAATCGATATCCAAGATAATCAATAGTGGTCAAATGAACCTCTATGAGTACGTAGAACAAATTTGCAATTTTTTTTTGAATAATAAGTGATAGAGAAGCAAGCATCCACTGACAACCTCAAAATAATATTCTATCATGATCTACATGATAGTTTCCTTTACACAATGCAAACTTTTCTTCATAACTTAAATTTGATTGAGAAAGGTGTCAATCATACAGTTCAATTGGAAAAAAAATTCAAATTTTAATTGTAAAACCAACCAAGAAGTGTGGGACTACCTTCTACAGAAATAAAAAATGACTAACTTTGTGACAATCATTGACCATGAATAAGTTGAGCATGGCGAACTTGGGTAGATTGTCCTGTGTGATAGCTCTAAAATGAACCCTAGCTCATATACATGGAAAATTAACCATACCAAAAAAATGTTGACGCCAACTAGAAGATGAAGGGTGTACACATTGCATGAAAACAATAAATAAAAGGAATGCTAAGAGAATGCAGATTTATAAGTTGGTGGTCAAACCTTAATAATTTATCATAACAAAAGTTAGAAGAAAAGAGGGAAGATAGCTCATTTAAAACATTTCTATCAATCTAATAAAAAAATTCCTTAGGAGTGGCAAGTCCTTAGAGCACTAGTGGTATATAGGATTAGTACCATCCAAGTAGATGCATAAATTACATTAATTTTTTGTGGTAAGAATCTTTCCAATTGGATATTTTTTTACCATTTTATAAAATAAATTCACCAATTTGATATCCTAGAAAAGTATATATAGGTATAGTATTTGAATCCTTTTAAAATATCATAGTAGCACAATAAGCACACTCAATGGTTCCTAAGTTGAATAAAGATATGTAGATGTTAGACGTCAACATTGGCACTTATCAACTAGAAGAAAATGTTGAAAACATTAATGTTGATGATTCAAGACATGTATTGCATAGGCATCCATACTCATATGAAAAGAGTCCTATATTTCTTCACGCAACAAATTTCACTAGTATATTTTTGGTAATCCTTACATTGGTATTGACTATATTACTTTTGAAATCTAGAATATATAATTTTTATGGTTTTCAAGCTTCTATGGTTCTCGTTTATTGAATAAATCTCCAGATTGTCCACAATATTATAAAACAATGGTCAATGTTTCGAATCCTAACAAGGATCCATATTCAGGACAAGATGTTGAATGAAGAATGAAAAAAAGATGCAAGGTGAAGGTTTTATTAAAATTTATTAAAATTTAATAGAATTATTATTGATTTGCTAATTAAATTATATTATACAAACTTTTTAAATTTATTAAAATTTATAAAAAATTGATAATAAACTATTTATTGATTTATTAATAAAACTTATTAAATAAATTAATAGAATATTAATCAGTTAGTTCCCGTTGGCTACTTTTTCCTTGTGTCACTATTAAAAACCTTCACCTTGTATCTTTCTTTAATTCTTCATTTAGCATCTTGTCCTGAGTATGGATCCCCATTGGGATTCTTAACATCGACCATTGTTTTATAATAATGTGGATAATTCAGAGATTTATTCAATATATAATTTTATTGAAATATATTATAGAGAAGGAACCTAGGTGAGCATTAAAGGTTATGAAAATACAAAAATATATATAAAGGATATAAAAATTGTACCCCACCTCTTTTCTAGATGATCCATGTGGCCCCGGAGAGGCTCAAAAGTTAAAGAGGGCTCAAGAAAGGCTCAAAAATAAAATTTATTGAATTTCCATGAAACCAAGTCCATATTTAAGAGCGTGTCACAATATTTACAATGGTGTAAATAACACCTCAATCTGACATCGTATGTGACAGTTACAACTAGTCAAATGTTTGGTCAAACTAGACCCCCTAGCTAAAAATTAGCAGAGCAGAAACTAAATTTGGAGCCCGACTAAATGTAGTGGAGTGGCTAAATTTTGCATAGATTAAGTAGGAAATAATTTGGCACTTTATGTCCACTAACTTCGGTAGCTGGAATTGGTGAAATTGTCACCTAGTTAAATTCTCAATGACCCCTATAAATTTTGTTGATGGCTTTAAACGATCATGTTTTAAAATAATAAAAAAGATATAACTTTGGGGTGGCCGGCCACCAACCCCCCAATGGCCGCATATATATATATATATATATATATATATATATATATATATATATATATATATAGATATTAGGTTCGGGGCCCACATATTTGAGCTGAGATCCTTTCGAATACACAACAAGACAATTTATTACATTGGGGCTGATGAGTGTTGGACCCGCATCAGCCAGTGGGTCAGGCCGCCAACGGTGGCCCCATACCCGCCACCATAAATAACAATGCCCCCAGTTTAAAAATGCACCAATGAAAAACAAAATCTCAAGGTGGGGAGGTCGCGGGGTTGGAACTTGGACCTCCTACACCAAGTTTGTCTGCCCAACCAACAGACCCAATGGCGTACTTTGTAAATTCTGATCCAAAAAATTATATATAAATAAAATTTAGGAATTTAACTAAGGGACCCCAAAACGAAGCGAGCCCAATGGAACACTGAGTAAGAACAATTAGCGAGACAGAACCATGACACAAGGAATCATGAGGAATCTTAAAGATTCCCTCGGAGGATGATCTTTTATAAAGGCAGAAGTATATGAAGTGCATACTCATTTTTCTTAGAATTTCGTAAGGATTGCAATGACAAGATTAGTTTCCTTATATTAGCAACATATCTTCAGTCAACTTGCAAATGTGAATCTTTGTGGAATCATGAGGAATCTAAAAGATTCCCTTAGGGCCAAATTTTCACTATGACTGAGTTATGTGGGGTTTATACTCATTCTTCTCATTTTTTTTCGCAGGGAACATGCTGGTGTAATGAGATTCCTCATTTGAGCAACAACATTTTAGTCAACCTGCAGCACAAAATATTTGTTGAATCTTGAGGAATATTGGAGATTCCCTGGAGGTAAAATCTTCACAGTTGCAAAAGCAGGTGGAATTCATACTCATTTTTCTTAGATTCTTCATCTCAACAGTTGAATTTTAGTCGACCCATGAGAAGGAATCTTTATGGAATCTTTGGGATTCGTGGGGATTCAAAATTTAATTGAAGGATAAAGGGCTTGAGTTTACAGTCATTCCTCATAATGTTTCACCGAGAATTCAATGACACTGTCCATTTCTTCAGTAAAGGTGTGCATTTTAAGGCGATCACCAAAAGTGCAGGTATCAGGTGTCCTTTTTACATGCATGTAACTTTATTTCATTGAATATTAATTATAGAGCCCTCCCCACTTTCACTATATCATAGATATGTTACCCACACTAGGTGAAATCCATTATCAGGTTTTTTCATGCCATTTTTGTCCTAGTTCCATTTTGTTTCTGCTTCTTTCATGTGATATGGTTTCAGGGTTACATGCTCTTTTATATGCAATAATCTGGATCAAGTTTGGTATTAGAGTGAATCTTATGTTGATGTGAGTTGCAAGTGTATGATAACAGGGGAAAAGTTCCAAAGAGATCAAGGAAAACTTAAGTCCTTTGATCCAGAAGTGGGACATGGAGCACGAAGAGGGAAAATTGCATATGAAGATGCTCATTTGGAGGAATAGAAAAAAATATTGCAATGCCTTCTATGCCATGGCATAAAAAGTGGGAAAATTGTTTGAAGTTTATAAGAGGAAAATGGAGAAATTATACAAGGAGGAAGGACCAGAGGATCATGCCTCGATGAATCATGGAGGACAAAAATAGCCTCTTGAACCTCCATATCCATCTTCGAGCAAAGGCTCATTTTATTCCTCTTCTCGTCATTCTAGAGGTAAAATATCTCATAAAAATCCCTTTCTCAAGCTAGATGTCATGTTTGATTTTCCAGTGTTTAGTGGAGAATCTAATGCAGAAAATCTAGATAACTAGATCAGACATATTGAAGTATATTGGCGCATACAATGAATAAAAGAGCATGACACCAATATCCTGTTAGCATCCCTTCGGCTGAGTGGAACTACTCTTGTATGCTGAGAAAGAAAGTTTCCGAAAGGTTGTAATATTAGTCATAACCTTTTCTTTTGTCCTAGTATGAGTTTGTTTTGATATAATAGGATAATTTTACCCATTGGGCTACAAACAAAAGTCCATGATGCAATGGAAATATTTGAACCAAAGTAAAGGTCAAAATGTTCAGAATTTTACAAAGGAGTTTAGGAAAGGAGCATTAGCAAATAATGTCCCACTAGACACTCCTTAGCGTTGATGAAATATATTGGCTCTTTGCATAGTTATATGTGTCATTCATTGTTATTATTTGAGCCTAAAACTCTTCATGAAGCTAGTGTAAATATTTTACATCTTGAAATCAGGAGGAAAAATAAGTAAGAAGACCGCCCAAAGAGGACAAAAATCACTAAGAAAAAGGAAGCAAAGCCCTCTTTTACTCATTGTGATAAACAAGGGCATGATGAGGAACATTGTTGGAAACTATATTCAGAATTGAGGCCAAAGAGGAATGATAGAAAATAGAAGAAGAAGATGGTTGCAACTATAAAGCAAGACCAATAGTATGAATCAGAATATGGTGAGAAGATAACAACTACAGGACTTGCAGGTATTCAACCAATTGACTTGGGATTGAACTCAGGTGATGAAATGAGGATTATAGATCTTAGGATTTCAGAATATGGGCCTATCGACTTGGGTTCTGATTCACTCGATGAGGAAAATATTTCAGTATATGTTGTTCCAAAAATGATGAGGGCACCAAATACTGCATGGCTTCAAGAGCTTGAAGAGATCAACGAAAGAATTCAAGAGGAGAATGTTTAAATAAGGAGACTCCTACAAAAAGGAGAGGAGGAGAAAAAATGTTTGTGACATTAGTTACAATCCAAGGAGGGCTTGAAAAATTTTCAACATAACAAGCCTGAGTTAAGAAGTGATTCTTCAATTTCATTTTCGTTTATGATGACTATTTCGTTGCTTTTGAGAAACATACTATAAGAATTGGATCAAAATTGTTGGAGAAGATGGTGTGTCAAGTAAAGGTCCTCGATATGGACAACGAGGGCATTGGGAATCCCATCAAAGTGGAAGAATTTACTTCTTATGCAGGACATGACTATGTTATAAAATAGGTTGGAGAACAATCTAAGGCAACCAATGAGAAACCAACGGTGGATGAAGGGAGCACCTCATCACATTCTAGAGATAGCAAAGACTCTAAGGGCACTTATCACAGGTGCACCAGGAATAAGATTTCCAAGACAATCCTGAAATTTTGGAGGATAAAGAATCATTGTAGTCATTGCATCAAGGATGGAAACTAGAGAGACACACATCAAATACTCCATGCCCAGAAAGAACCTATGAAGGAACCATCTAGTGAATATGTTGAATAGGAGAATTTGCCATAGGGAGATGCCCATTCACTTTCTTGAGTGAGAGATAGTTTTATTAAATATATTATATTTTCATGGACACATTTTGTAAATCATATGTTGTGAAATGATTATAAAATTGATGATATGTTTTCCATCTTGACAACCAGCTTCAAACCCTCATGTCTACTGCTCCAAGATGGGTATGACATTTAATACCGACAAGACTAAAGTCATGATCATTAAATCCAAAAATGTCACCCATGGTAGTTTGGTGTATAACAACTAGTTTTTATAGCGGGTATATTCTTATAAATATTTAGGAATTTACTTCCCTCATCAACTCAACTGGAATTATTTCATCAAGAAAAGGATTATTGGAGGCTGCAAAGCTTATTATGAGCTTGAAAAAAATTGTAAGTCGATCGATCTTTAAATTTGGAGTAAAAAGAGGTTCCTCCTTAAGACTCTCATCACCCCTATTGTATGATACTAATGTGAAGTTTGGGGTTGTAGTATATCTATAGAATCATGGAGGAATATTGAGATGATTAAAAAACAATTCATAACCTACAACCTAAATATTAAAGGAAATACTCTCTATCCTATCCTTTTCATCGAAGTTGGTTTGTCCCCCTTTGAAAGTAGGATTATGTTTAGATATCTTATGTATAAGAAGAAGCTCTACAACATGGGATCCAAAAGGCTCCCAAAAATTACTTCTAACTATAGTCAAACCCTCGCCTTCGCCTCAACCACGAGTGACATAAGGATGCCAAGTCTTGGCTCAACCATTAGGGAATTAAGAAAGAGCTCAGTATGGGAAGAAAAGATAGTGTCAAAAATACGATTACCTCAAAGTTTAAGGAAAAGTTGTGAGGGTAAAAGGAAGCTAATATACTATAAGGAAGTGATCAAACCCACCCTTGATAATTAGAATTATCTCTCTATGTTAACAATCATTGAGAAAAAAATGAACATTGCTAGGATAAGAACTAATTCTCATGAGCTTCGGAGTGAGATTGGGTAGTGTTCTATTCCTAAGCCTCCCAGGAACAATATAACATGTCAAATTTGTGATACTAATCAGGTGGAATATGAAAATCACTTCCTTTTAGACTGCCCGACTCTTAGTCACATCCACTCTCAGTTCCTTAACATCTACCACACTTCCAATCTTCTTTACCTATTAAGCCAACCTAGCTATAGTAATATTGGAGTGATTATTTCCTTTCCCTTGATCATAGAAACAAGATTTTAAAGAATCACACTTAGATTCTCTTTCCTTTCTTGAGGTCCGACCGGCCGCATTGGTCTTAGAGGATGCTAATCATCATCATCGCCATCATCATCATCATCCTCATGACTATATATATATATATATATATATATATATATATATATATTAAAAATACTAATAAAAATAATATAAAGCGGCAACTCGACCATTGTCACCTGTGGTCGTGTGGGGCTCAAACGGGCAATGCGGCGCCGTGCGCGGACCCCCCCTTAGGCCCTCGAAATTATGGTCAAGCCTAACCATGGTTTCCCATGGCCGCAAGGCATCAGCCCTAGGATGGTTTTCACTGCACAACGCTTCCTCGACCAAGTCCGACACCCCGCAACCATGGCCGATGGTGGCCTAGGTCGAGGTCACCCAGGGAATTTTTTTTTTTTTTTTAAATATAAATTTATATATATATATATATATATATATATATATATATATATTAAATATACTTTTTTTTTAATTTTAATTATTTTAAATTTTATTTTATTTTTTTAACCATGCAATTTTTTAATTAATTTTATTTTTTTACCTTAAAAAAACATTATTTTTTATGCTTTTTTTTTTGTTTTGTTAAATTTTATTTTATTTTTCTTAAATTATGTTTTTTTTAATATTTTCACAATTTATTCAGTTATTTATTTATTCATTTTTTTTTACTTTTTACAATGTAGCTTTTTTTTGTCATGTTTTTTAATTTTACTTTTATGTTTTATCACTTGTTATTATTTTCTTAAAATAATTATTTTTGGATGTTTGAAATTTTGTTTTATGTTCTATTTTTCATTTTTGTTTATTATTTTGGTTTTTTTTTTTTTTTTTAAATTTTTTTCCGCAAGGTTTGTGTCGATGCTCGAATAGCAAATCAATCTCATTATGTGCAATCTGATAGTTCAATTTAAAATTTGTGTTATAATGAATTGCGTTTGCCCCCACAATGTGTCAATTTCATGGTTGGTCTTTAAGTTTTCATTACAATGGATCGAGTTCACCTACACTACGTTGGTTTATTTTTAATTTTTTGTTGGAATGTATCAAGTTGTCTTAGGCTAAGATTTTAAAATCGCTATACATTTAGAATTAAAAAAATAAATTACTCTTGGTATAGTGACTTTTTCATTTAGCTTTTCATTTTTTATTTTTTTTGGCATATTTTTTTCCATAATGTCATGCTTGAAATATTTTGAAAACTTTACTTTTTTTGTAGTCATAATCTTTGAGTTTAATTTCATGGTTGAAAAATTGTGAAGATTTTAATGTTTTTCTAAATCATGATATTCTATCTTTAATTATATGGTTGAAAACAATTATAAGTATTTTTTCTTTAGCACCATGACTGAAAATTGTTGGAAGTTTAGTGGTTTTCAACGACATGATATTTTATATTTAATGTCATGCCTAAAAACTGTTCGAATTTTACGACTTTTCAAAGACATGATATTTTATCTTTAATGTCATGCTTGAAAATCATTGTAAATTTAAAGTTTTTCAGAGTCACGATATTTTATCTTTAATGTCATTATTAAGAAATGTTGAAAATTTACACAGGAAACAAAATAAAATAAAATAAAAAATGTTATTCGAGAATCAACACTTTTCGTTTTCAGGGTGTCTTTTGCACAAAAAAAATTGGTTTTTACTGCCATTTTTAAAAAAAATTGAAAAATCACCCCGAAAATAAAAGAATTTATACCAGCATCAACACTTTTAATTTTCAAGGTGCCTTTTGCACAAAAAATTGTTTTTTATTGTCATTTTTAAAAAATGTTGAAAATTTACCACGAAAAAAAATATGTTATTCGAGCATCAACACGTTTCGTTTTCATCCGGGTTTTTCATGTTTTTTGGTGGGTTTTTTGGCTAGAGTTCTCGTTTGGAGGCAATAGTTCTCGTTTGATCAGTAACTTTTTTAGGGAAGCATGAGTAAGAATACCACACATAGAGGACAACAATGGCTAAGTCAAAGGAAACGAAGACCTCTTGTATTCATTATGAGAAAGAAGGGCATCATGAGGAACATTGTTGGAAACTGCATCCAGAATTGAGGCAAAACAGGAACGATAGAAAGGTGAAGCATAAGGCTGTTGCAAATATGCAACAAGACCAAGAACATGAATTAGAAGATGATGAGAAGACGACATATACAAGACTTGTAGGTGTTTCACCAATTGACCTGGGATCAGACTCAGGTGATGAAATGAGGATTGCAACTTTAAGGATTACAGAAGATGGACCTATCGACTTGGGTTCCGATTCATGTGATGAGGTAAATATTTTAGCAATGTTCTGCCAAAAATGAGGATGGAACCAAATAATACATGGCTCCAAGAGCTCGAATAGATCACCCAAATCATTTAGGTGGATAATTCTAAACTAAGGAGACTCCTATAAAAAGCAGAGGAGGAGAAACAAAGGTTGCAACATTAGTTACAAGTAGAGGAGGAGGCCTTGAAAAAGTGGCAGTATAACAAGTCTGAGGTAAAAAGTGATCCTTCAATTTCATGTTCTTTTTATGACAATGATTTCATTACTTTTGAGAAACATACTACAATAATTGATCAAAATTGTTGAAGAATATGGGGTATCAAGGAAAGGGCCTCGACATTAACAGCTAAGGAATTGTGAATCCCATAAAAGTGGAGGAATTTCCATGTTATGCAGGACTTGGGTATGTCAAAAAATACAGTGGAGAATACTCTTGGCCATAAATATTTCATCGCATATCGCATTAGGTGAAAGGATCCTTGGGAATGCGACGAGAAGTCATGTCTTGACTTGTTCTACAATTCACGATGAGTGATATTTGTGATGAGCAGAGATTATGATGAGTCCATATTTCTGATTTCATATGTGCGAAGGAGTATTGCGAAGAGAATCTGTGATGTCATATTTGTGAAGGAGTATTGAGATGAAGAATTTTTGATGAGGATTTGCGAAGGTAGCATCAGTTGTGTGAAGTGGTCATGTAAAGAAGTGAAGCATAATAAGGGTAATTTTAAGCGCTTAAATGTTAAAAGCGCATACAGTGAAGAGTTTCTTTGGGTTTTCACCCGATAACTCATAGGCTTGGCTTCAATGATTATGAAGTGGAAATTGGGATTTTTTTTTCGTTTATAAAATAGGCATGATAAGGTTATTGCAGGGCTATGATAGAGAAGGAAATCAATTTGGATTAGATGGATATGCAACATATAATTTTGCGATGACTATCAGTGGGTTTTGATATGTTTAAAGAGGTCTTATGAGTTATTGCAGAGTGTGATTTCAATTCAGAGCACACTATATACAAATTCAGTCCTAAGTTTTATGTAGGCTTAGTCTTAGGCTTGCATCATTTGGTATCATAGCATAAGGAGATTTTGCGTGCAATGGAAGGAGACACAACTATTTTGAGGATTGATTTACACTCTTTGGGAAAACTGGAACAGAGTATGCTCTTGCGGTTGTGTATGAACATACACTTGCAATTGCAGAAGAAGGAGATGTCATGGAGCAAATCAAGATAATATTGATTTGAAGAAGGAGGAATGGTGTAACAAGATCATGCAGAGATCTTGAAGGTGCTATGGTATGTTTTTATTTTTAACTTTATTTTTGAGGATTGTGTTTGCAGATTTTAGGTTGCAGAGAAAGAGAGTGTTACCAGCAAAGACAACTAAGATGATTTGTAACAAAGAACCAATTGTGTTCTCAATTGGAAGAACATGTGAGCTCTTAAACAGTGGAAGAACCTTGAAGAATTCCAACAGAGGTTGGATAAGGAGTATAAGTGAATGTTCTCAAAGGAAGTGGAAGTTGTAGAGCTTAAAAGAGAAAAATATTTTGCTCAAATAATGGTTCGAGAGGTATAGAACCATAGATCAAGCTTAAGGATAAAATGTTGCTCATATTTCTAAGGCAGTCATGGAAATTTTCTGAAAAGAGAGGCTTAGGTGCAGTCCACAAGTGAACAAGATGAATTTTACAAGGAAGGGAAAGAAAATGATCATTGAAGGTTATTGGAGAGATTCAGAGGAAATCCACGATAGAAGGAAATATGCCAAAGTAAAGGGCATGAAGGTGATCGGTCAAGAAGAGTTTAACAAGGAACTTCCTGATATAAAAGCAAGTATGACTGCATTAATGAAGCTGCTCGAAGGAAAAGAACAAGACCAATGGTATGGCTCGATAATGAAGAAGAAGAAAATGAAATGGCCTTCACTACAAAGGAGGCTGAGTCAAAAGGTGTATTTCAAGCTGAAGAAAGAACTCAGGACAACTGATTATAAAGTTTTTGAACAAAATTTGTTCCTCGATGAATCGGAAACCAGAAATATTGAGAAAGAATTTCTAGACAGTATGAAGGACTATGAAATTAGTTCGTGTTTACATAAATATGTGATAGTTGAATCATCGGAAGAAGATATTTATGTTTTTTCTAAAACTTTGTGTGTGGTTTCAGATTTGACAGGTGAAGATCAGCAAATTGAAAATGTGCTTGTGCGTTTTGATGAGAAAATAAAACTTTTCGAAGAAATCGTTGAGATGGTGAAGTATTTTGAACATGTTTTTCATGATTTTGGAGATGGTGGATCTGGTGGGAAAATTAACACAAAATACAAAGTTGAAGACTATAAACAACTTCATGATAAAGTAATTGTGAGGTTTCAAAGTGATATTGAATTGTTGGAGTATTTGTTGAAAGAACCAGAGTATGGCAGTGTGATGGCAATCATAAATGAGGAGTGTCTCAAGATTTGATTGGGACAAAGGTATGTGTTAGTCGCCAAGTTTTTGATGTACTGGATAACATAGAAGAAAAGGTGGATGAGTATGTAGTTGCGAAGATGATAGGAAATTTACTACTTGAAGGTAAATCTGGAGATATGAAGCAACAAATGGAATTTGCAAAGGAAGAATTTCACTATTGTGAACGACAGAAAGAAAATATCCTTAGAACAGATGATGTGGAGGAGAGACTAGCTGACAGTCTCATGAAATCTTTGGAGAATTTAAATCGGCATGATAAGGATGTGGTGACAAGGAAATCAAATGAGACCATAAGGTATTATATTTTTAATTCTGATAATTGGTATATGATTTCATGTTTTGATGAAGATACTACTGCAAATACCAAAGAATATCTGGCACAGGAGAACAACCAAATGAAGGAGGAAGAGGAAGATTCCATGGAAGTGCTTAACCCATGGAGCGAAAACATAAAATTATTGGAAAGTATGTTGGAAAATCAAGATTCGATGCAAGAGGAGACAACCATGGAAGAGGAAGAGAAATCTAAATTTTAACATTGGGAAACAAAAGACCTTGAAGATGAAGTGCAATTCTTTGAGCGATGGATTAAAGAGGATGCAAATGGAAAGGGTTGCAAACTAAATGCAGATCCAAGTGAAGAGGTGGCATATTCATAGAGCACTCATAACGAAGAAATTCAGAGTAAGAATCCCAAGATATGCATAATGTGGGGATGTAGCAGAAAATTTCAGCAAGAATGAAGAAGCAACAACAAATGGCAGAGTATGTACCAACCGAAGGATATGTTGGACATGGAGATTGAATAACTGTGGAAGTTAATGATGAAATATTTCAGATGGAGGAAACTGGCAGCAAAAGGGATGATCAATTAGAATTTGAAGATGATTGAAGAGATAAAAATTAACCAAAATATAGTAAACATCTAGCAACAGCAACGGTGCAAGGCATTTGGATAGTTACAAACTAAAATTTTGGACCCTAGATGTTTTTAACAACCTATGAAATCACATGATCAAGATATCATGAATTTTTCAACAATGGGAATCTGATGCAGGAGCATCATGGTTCCAAATTTTGTACATTTTGTAGAATATAGAGGGTCTTGTGTTTTCAAGTGAGTTGGTTCCGTAAGTATTTAATTAATGTAATTTTCAATGTTTTGAGTGATTTTATGTGAAAACTTTAGAATGGGATTTGATTAAATATTGTGAGGCATATTTGTAAATGTTCTCGAATGTAGGAGAACATGAATGATTGGTGAGGATTGAGAGATTCTAAAATATTGATTGTAAACCTTAGATTAGAAGTTGGTTCATGCTTTCGTGGATATGAGAGGATCCTTAGGATTTCGTGGAGCATATTTTAGATCTGAACCATAATTGGTTCTAGACTCCATATGTATATTATTATAAGTCTGCATAGGAAGAAATTAATATATATTCAGGAGGAATAGGGGAGTACTCAGTAGTGTTGAAGAGGCCACTAATATATAAAAGAAGGCCAGGAGGAGATTCATTATTGTAAATATTTTCTTGTGAATATGAAATTCAATTACTACTTTATGTGGTGTACATTGGGTTGATGTAATTCATGATGTGTTAATGAATTATAAAAATGTGCATGTAATAAAAGTATTTTCACATAACATAGGTGTTCTAGGTGAGTCTGAGAAGGATCAAATTGTGAATAGTGTGAAAATTTATTTGCAAAGGTCATGGAATTGGTTCAATATGAAGTTTTGCTTTCAACAAATATATTTCAACAAGAATACGAATGACAAATTCGCTTTAGTAGCCATGGAGTATTACGACTTGCACTTGCAAACTGGTAAATATAAGTGTTGTAGAAGAGAAATTATAACATTCTAAATTAGTAAGTTGTTAGATGTTGAATTAACCATTGAAATAGAGTCAGAGCTAGTTAATCTTAATCTCGTTCGATTCGAGATACATTACCTTATTTGATTACATTGGGTAAATGCTGTGTGGAATCGGTGTTTATAAATATGTTTAGAAAGATGAATACACGATGTATAGAAGAGGAATGTTTACCATCAAACATGGATAGTGGTACAACAAGCGAAAAATGATCTGGATCTCTCATGGACAGGAGGAAAACAAGTATATTTTTTCGAAGGCAGAAACCATGATTTCTATAAAAAATTCCGGATATTTCTTAACAAGAGGAATGGATGGTTGATATGGTATTGAATAAATGAAGCGGAAGATGAACGGTCAAAATTGAATCACAGGATTACTGTGGAAGATGGGCAGTTGTGAAGCATATCACATTTAGTCATGAAACCTCTCATCGCATATCGCAGTCGGCCATAAATATTTCATCGCATATTGCATTAGGTGAAAGGAGCCTTGGGAATGCGATGAGGAGTCATGTGTTTACTTGTTCTGCGATTTGTGATTAGTGAGATTTGCGATGAGCCGAGATTTGTGATGTAATATTTGTGTAGTATTGCGAAGAGAATCTTCAACGTCATATTTGCAAAGGATTATTGAGATGAGGAATTTACGATGAGGATTATCGAAGGAATCATCTTTCACGTGAAGTGGTCATGTGAAGAAGAAAAGGGTAATAAGGGTAATTTTAATCTCTTAAATGTTAAAAGCGCATAGAGTGAATATTTTCTTTGGGTTTTTACCCGATAAATCATAGGCTTGGCTCTGATGATTATCAAGTGGAAATTGGGATTTTTTTTTTCCTTTATAAAATTGGCATGACAAGGTTGTTGTGGGGCTCTGATAGAAAATGAAATCAATTTGGATTGAACGGAGATGTGGCATATAAGTTTGTGATGAGTAGCAGTGGGTTTTAATAGGTTTAAATAGGTCTTATGAACTATTTCAGAGTGCAGTTTCAATTCAGAGCTCATTATACTCAAAGTAAATACTGTGTTTTGGGCAAGCTTAGTCTTAGGCCTGCATCAACATACCACTCATGTCTCCACATAACAATGACATCAACGACACTCGACATATGGGCATCTATACACAATGGAAAGGGAAAATCATAATTAGTCTAAAAACTAATTAACATGTATGTGTAACTTATATATATATATATATATATATATATATATATATATATATATATATATATATATATATATATATATATATATATATATATATATATATATATATATATATATATAACTTTAATCTGCAACAACAAGCTCTTGATAGAAAAAAAATTGAAGAAGACTTTTCAAGTATTGGAGTGTATATGAAGTTGCAAAATGATATGTTAACAAATATTTCACTTCTGAAAGTTATGGAAAAGAGAAAAAAATGCTACAAATGAGATGAATTAAGTACATGAGAATCAATACAAAGTTTCATGAGCACATGTAATAACTGTGGTTGGAGGGAAATGTTGGCTCTCTAAAATGTCATATTTTTCACTCTTTTCTTTCATTTTTTGTCAATTTTTACCACATTTTGCAGCTCCATAACCTTACATTAAGACCACTTATGGTTATATATGATTTTACACTTACTATTTTTTCAAAGCATTTATTTGAGCATTTTGAGTGAATTTATGATTAAATATTATAAAAATAACATGTTTTAAGTTATACCTAAATGTTGGATGAGTTTTTTATGTCTATAGGCATATTTGACGATTCCAACAAATATTTGACCACTTAGTCCCAAATTCAAATTTTATTTTCAAACCCTTAAATATTTGAGGAAGATTTGACATCATAATTCAATCACCTTAATCGAGACGAATCATGGAGGTTTTGATAAGTATCTCTTATCAAAGCTATTATAGATTTGTCAGTCGATTTGCGAAGATAATGATCACCTAAGTTTAGAAAATTAGTTGTATCCACTTGAGAGAAAAGTAGATATGAATTTATTAGTTTCTTCTCTTATTGTCAAAAAAACCCATGTATAAATATGAGTGTTTTTTCCATTGAAAATGGAGGAAGGGAGAAGAAATTTAGAATTTGTAATCAAAACAATTGAAGAGATATCTTTTTAGCTAGCCTTTAATCTTTTAGAGCTAGCTCCAAACATATTTTACTTAATATTGATGATATTCTAGTTTTCAACTTCTAGTGTACTTGTTGAGCATTGGGGGCACGCCCTTTGTTTATAGATGTGTATTTCAATCACTTTCATAGACTAGATTTACGTGATTTCATAGAGTGACTTTCAAATTATTTTCTAGATTAAGTTCAATTATTCCCTAAATTAAAAATTTCGTCGCTTTCTTAATTTAGATTTCCATTGCTTTCCTAGATTAAGATTTTTGTAGCTTTCATAAATTAATATTTCATTTCATGTCAAATTACTTGTTTTCACATAATAGATTTTTCTTTCACATCAATTTACATTTGATAAAATTAGAAACTAGATCCCTTCATATATTTTGTTGTGCACTTTGTAAGTTTACAAACCTAGATTTACGATTTCATGTAATGGAATTCTAATGAAATTGAATTGATCAACAATTTGTAAAAAAAAATTTACAATACCATGTGTCAATACAATGGCTTATCAATACATTTGCTCATGTGACATTTTTTTAATTAATCAATACAATTAAAAGAAAAAAAAAATGTAATAACTACTTTAAAGATAAATCTCAACTTTTGATTTGTGAATACTACCTAAATTAAATAGTTTACATCCACCTAATAAATATTCATAATTAAATTAAAATTATTTAAACTCTATTAAAAAAAATAAACATATAATTTTACTATCAATTATTAATATAATTTAAGTCATATTGTCTACCTAATCCAATTAACTTGAATTTTTTTTAAGTCATCTATAAATCTACAGTTTATAAATTCAATATCAAATTTTGAAGAATGAGATCAAAAAAATATATATAGATATATAACCCAACCATTTATAAAAAAAACTACACAATCCCTAAAGCAATAAAACATCGTATTCTTAATTTCTCTCTCACTTTTAATATTGAAAAGTATTAAATAAATCAATTCATACTGCCTGACCCAAAAAAAGGTGATGCAAAATCAATAAAATTGAATTTGGTCAGCTAAGTTCCTTACACACCATACAAATAATATTCGAATGGACTACTCATTTAAATGGTTTCCGGGCAAACAGTTTAACAATATGGTGCATATTCCGGCCGCTCAGAGTTCCCTGCAACTACAGCAGCAGGAAAAAAGCATCCAGGAAGTGCTTGGCTCTATTGCAATTATATGTAGTGATTGTTTCTGAAAATTATTAAATAAATCAATTCATACTGCCTGACCCAAAAAAAGGTGATGCAAAATCAATAAAATTGAATTTGGTCAGCTAAGTTCCTTACACACCATACAAATAATATTCAAATGGACTACTCACTTAAATGGTTTCCGGGCAAACAGTTTAACAATATGGTGCATATTCCGGTCGCTCAGAGTTCCCTGCAACTACAGCAGCAGGAAAAAAGCATCCAGGAAGTGCTTGGCTCTATTGCAATTATATGAAGTGATTGTTTCTGCAAACGACAAACGAAAGGAAATCTTCGATGTCCACTAAATAAATTACTCTCATCTTAGTCAGCAGCCATATGCAATCGTATGTTTGCAAATGTTGTGGGTGGCTGGGATTTTCCCACCCATATCATTTCAATTGGAGACAGTACGTATCTATACAGGGGCTTCTCTCACGCCAAAGACGATCAAAGACGATCGTAGACGAGCAGAACTGTTCATGTGTAAATCGTATGACAGTCGCTATGGACCAGAAAGGATTGAATTGAAAGGTACCAACAATCACTAAAAGCCGAGGAGGCAGTTATCCGGCAAAGTCGAAATCCCATTGCTACGTTTCAAAATAGCATACACAGAGCACCACAAATTTTGTATTGAATCAGTTGTTCATCATTTTACAAGCTGTTCTATGGTAATGCACACATATTTGAATGGAGTTGTCTTCAGTGCGATTTTTTGGAGTTTTAGGTACTGGAATTTGGTGAAAAAATTTGAGGTAAAATCTTAGTTTTTGTTATTTAATCTGGTTTTTTGACTCTATAAATGGATTCAACACCCTCAAAAACTCCTAGGGCACTTAGCAAATAAATTTAGAGAAATTTAGCAATCAAATTTCTCTTTTCAATAAATTCCTGCCAGATTTTAGAGAAATTACACTGGAAAAAGCCACCATAAAAACCTTAAAAAGTCGCACTAAAAACTACTAATATTCAAATTTTTATGGAGTGGTCTGTGCCTTTTGCGGTAGTCTATTGGACAGTTTTTTTGGTAGATATGGATAAGTTTTGAGAGTGCTTGGTATATGTTTGGAAAAAACTTGACAGGGAATGACGGAATTACAGTTCTCCATTTTCAGGACAGATCAAAATATATATATATATATAGTAAGCAACTGTCAAAAACGGGAAACCATATAATAGAAAGACAACTACATGTCTTTTTGCTTAGTTAAGTAATTTATCTGTAAATTTTGCAAATTTGTTTCTAATCTATTTGCCTAGTTAAGTAATTTATTTGTAATTTTATAAATTTGCTTCTAATCTTGGTCATATAGATTAGAGTTGTGTGCTTACTGTCTAGTATGAAGTATAGTTACCAAGTTCGAGTTCGAATTCGAATTCGAATTTGATACGGTATAATAAAAATTGGAATGAAAATTTTTTAATTGGGAAAAAATTAGATGGTATACAACTTTATATATATATATATATATATATATATATATATATATATATATTCTAACATATTTCATTTTTATCCTAATTTATTTTAAAATTTGAATAATTTCTAGTAACTCTATATCATATAACAACCTTATAAATACAATTCACTCTCAAAAGAAATAAAAATCCAAACTTACTCTTCCTTCCAAACCTTAAAACTAAAAAATGTGATATACCTTTTTAGTATCAAAACTTATTTGTCCAAAATTCTTACTTAATAAATAAATATATATTTAGAAAATCACCATTCTAAATCTATTTATTTATGTAAACTTTGTCAAAACAAGAAAAAAAAAGAAAATGAGTATTTCACCCATTCATTTTTTCCTGCTTTCTTGGCTTTCAAGCCCTCCAAAACCTTGCTTTTTTGGCTTTACAATCCTTCAAAACAGGAATGACAATTAAAAAAAAAAAAATCCAAGTTCTCAATTGTTTCTATTTCTCTTCTTATTTTTCAAAATACACATAATTTTCAGTATACTTATTGTATAATCCTGAGTCATCTCTTTGAAATTTAATTTCATTTTTTTTTACAAATTTTCAATTTTTTCTATTTCCCTTATTTTAATAGGAGTGATGGTTAAAATTGGCAGGAATCCGCGCCAAATTGTTTTAAGAAATATTACAATAATAGTGTTTGAATCATGATTTTGATGGTGAAAATGGATTCAGCACCATCAAAAACATCTAGGGCACCCAACATATTAAATTTTGATAGTTACAATATGGATTTACAAAAATCTTTCCCGGAATTTCTTAAAATCTTACTCGAATTTCCATGATTTTCAAGGCGAAAAAGCACTTTAGTTAGACTAAAGCTTTTAGTATGTTGAGTGTTACTAATCCTCAGAAATCTCTTTCAAATTACAAAAAAAAAAAAAAAATCCAATTTCTCACTTATTTCTATTTTCTTTATTTTCTTTTTTAAATAGACAATTTCAATTTCCATAATGTTCAACAAAACAATGCCTTCACAGTGCCAGAGCATATCTAGTCTCCTCATTTAGTTGGCCCTCCTTAGAAAACAAGATGTATTCTCTTACGTTGAAGTATTCTCTTTACATCCAGGCTCAAACGAACAAGAAAGTGGCTCAAACGAAGAAAACTGCATACGAACCGAACCTAATTTCAACGAATTATTCGCTAATCGAATAAAACGGATGAATTTCTGGATTTTTTTTATTTTTTTTATTTTGTCGACTTGGATGAATTTGTTAACTATGGTATGAAGGGGTCTCTTACTCTATAATTCTTTCAAATAAAAATTATGTTTTAAATAGAAAATTAATGTTTATTATAGTTTAAACAAATAAATATGCTGTAAAGTAATTAATAGTAAAAAAAATATGTGAGTAAGATGTTTAAGTCTTACACTTTAAAAATAATAATAATGACAAATTCAATCCTCGATTGGGGTGATGTATCTGGATATGTTATGAAAATGGAGTATAAAAAAAAAAGTGAAAAAAGTGAAAAATTGAAAGGTACTACCAAACTTACAAAAAAAAAATAATGAGAAATTCAAATAAATTGTTTGAAAATTTATGTTAATTAATTTATATAGAGATTAAGTTTATAAGTATCTCTATATCAAAATAAAAATTGTTAAAATAAAATATTCTAATGTTGCATATCAAAACGTTTTCAATTTGGATTATCAATATAATATTTTAATACTAATTAATATTAACATATACTTAAATATATATTAATAATAATAAAAATATTTAATTTACATCATAAAATAATTTAATATACATGTTATGTAGAATATTTTAATATGAAATACATATATTGTATTTTATAAGATAAAAAAACTTCACAAGAAAAATTTGATACCTATTCATATTAGATATTTTCATACTATAAATCTATACTGTTGTGATGAACAATTACCTCATACAACTATCCTCGAGAAAATTTAGTTAAAATAATTGAAAAGACCCACAGGAATTCTCCAAACTTGTACAAATCATTTGCTTTAGTGAATATTTAATTTATTAATTTAAGTTTTTATTGATTAAAGCTCTAACCAATATTTTAAACATCTGATTCTGTTTACTGAATCTGTTTATAGAAATGTTGTTATTGGAATTGGTTCTATTAAATTGTACCGCACTTGCCAGTGCGAAAAGTAATTAAATGAACACCACCGCTGAGAGCATAAATTCCTATCCTGTCCTCACTCTAATTATATATTTTTCTCAAATATTCTAGAAAATATCCGAGGCCTTTTTTTTTCTGATGAATTAAGTGGACAACTAAATTTAAAAAGTAATTGCTACTCGACGTTCCTTATAATGAACCGTTGACATATATAACCTCATTTATAAGATAAAACTTTATCACACTATCATAATTACTTACGAATTTGTTAATGTCATATCCGTTTATATAATAATCATTTTGGGTAATATTCCAAATCATTGTTTCTTTTTTAGTCACAATATCTCATTATTCCTATCACATTATCTCACTATCACATTATCTCATTATCCAATTGATCCAACTGTTAGTGTTGTCTCAGTGTATAATGTAATTCTTTTTTATTTTCTAAATCGTTATAATGCCCCATGTATTACATTCTACACCTTATCACATAATTTTTATTATATTGCTTTGATTAAAGTTATCCCGCACCAAAAAATCTACACATCATAACGCACTTCACCTACGAGTCTTTGATTACGCACTTTTAGGGCAAGGTTTGCATCTTATAACGCATCTTTTACTTACACAAATTGAATAAGGTTCCTGCACACTGAAATCATTGCCGAGATATAGTTTTATGCAAAGTTCAATAACTACATGATTAATATGAACCTGTGATCCGACGACATGCCTATAGATCCATGGCCTCAAATTTATCAGATCCCCACCTCTTCTGTAAGGATGGCAGAATAATAATTGCTTGAGCTAAGATCGTGCCTAAGGTGCTATTGACAGTAGACCATGCCGGGTCGTAAAAGGGAAACACTGGCACAGGATTAATTAGCCACTAAATTTGAGACAATAAATATTTATCGAACAATCTGCGATCGACCTGTACCATCACTGTATACTCTCCAAAAGTGGGAATATGGTAAGGCCCGTAAGGTCACGCTGATTCGGGTAGGCTATCTCTCAGATTTTTCGGATGGCTTTTCTCAATGATGATGAGTAGAAATTTATTAGAATTAAGTTTAAGTAGTAAATTGTTCCCAATTCTATTACTTCTTAGATTTTTCTCATCCTAAATTTAAATATATATTAAAAACTCAGTTTCAAACCCAAAAAATCATGGATTCTGAACAAAATCTCAAAAAAAAAAAAAAAAAAAAATTCTCGTATATAGACAACGTCCTTTATATCCACGGATAATTTGGACAAGCTAAAGCTCGTCATTCTTTAGTTCAAAATTATTCACAACTATAGATTTTATGATTGTGGGGCGAAGGAATGACAAAATTAACTGCCACAAAATGTGGCAGCTTATTTGGGCTTGTGGATAAATCTGGCCTTATTTATGATGGCAATAAGTAAATAAATCCAAAATTATATATGTTACTAGTTAGATAACGTATTTGGAAAAAACTAATCGGTCGCATATACTGCCACTGTCCTTGGTCCTATTATTAATGGGCCATGCCATTGGATTTATTGGATTTATTTATTGTTATTTTATGATTATCATGAAAATTTATGGTTTTAATATTGTGGAACTTTTTTAATGTGGAATAGATTTAACATTATTAAAAACTCATCAAATACCTAAAATTTTAAATTTTAATAATTATAATATATTTTCAAAAAATTCTATCACAATTTTATCATAATTTTCTAAAATTTCCATTATTTTTAAGGCTAATATGTTTATTTTTTTTAATCTCTTGGACATTTTTTACATTATTCAATAGCATGCAAAATTGTGAGGCCGGGATTCATTATTTAGTCGCATGCAAAATTGTCGGGCCGGAATTATTGGGAATGAAATTTCCATGTAAAATGCGTAACCCGAAGTATTCTGAATAGCGACAATAATGGTGTTGAAAATAATACTAAAAAATGATATTGGTGAGGAAAAATGGATTAACAGTCAGTTTAGAAAGCGAGGCGGAGGAGACAAATACATCTACTTCTCGTTAAATTTCCCATCCAAAATGGTAGAAAGCAATTCAAACGTAATAAAATGAGGCGGAGCAGACAAATACATCTACTTTTCGTTAAATTTCCCATCCAAAATGGTAGACAGAATGTTTTGATCCTTGTTTTTATTGAGAGTTTTTGAAGTACTTTTTTTAATATTTATTAAAAATTTATTTAAATCACAATTTAATAGTTAACCATTAATAATAAAAATGTCTTAAATATTTTTAAAGTACAATAAAATCAAAAAACTAGTTTAAATAAAATAATTTCTCACAAAATTTTCAAAATATTAAATCTATCTAAAATAAAAAAAAACTAATTTAAATAACACAAATTAAAATTTCAAATCAATTTTCTCTAACTAATTAAAACAACACAAAAATCCAAAATAATCACACTAAAGACAGCGCTGCCTGATATAAAGACTTATTATTTAAGTTGAAGTTCGGGAATATGAATAAGAAATTCCATCGACGTACTCCCTACTTATTTTACTCTGGGGAAAGACGCTTTTCGAAAATCGATAAAATTTGAGTTATTTTAAAGTTGTCAAAACAATTAGGGATTTCATCCAATTTTACGGCCAAGCTTACCTTACATAGGTGGAATTTAGACGTTGAAAATAATTTAAGTGAGATTTAAAATAAAAAATATGTCGAAAATAATAAGTTATAAATTTTATTATTATTTATAAACAAAAAAAAATATTGTATTTTTTTGTTATTTATTAATATATATAGTTTGAGTGGATTTAATTGTTAAGAGTATGTATTTAAGAGTATGGTTAATAGGTCATAGATTTAAATTTAGAGAGTAATAAGAGCATGTGTATTTTTAACAAGTCACAGATTTAAAATCAAGTGATAGAATATGTATGTCTTGCTAAACTTAGTCGAAGTGAACCTTTTTTTTCACAAACAAAAAATTTTCATAAAGAAATTTAGTATCTAACCCTGTTATAGCCTTAAAATTTAATAATAATAATAATAATAATATTCTTTTTTCAACTATTAAATTATAATAAATTATTTTAAAATTCAAAAATGTTACTATCATTTAGATTTTATGTGATAAATTTAGAATAGGATTTAATTAATATTGTGAGGCATATTTGTAAATATTCTCGAATGTAGGAGAACATGAGTGATTGGTGAGGATTGAGAGATTCTGAAATATTGATTGTAAATCTTATATTAGAAGTTGGTTCATGATTTTGTGGATCTAAGAGGATCCTTAGGATTTAGTGGAGCAGATTCTGGATCTGGACCAGAATTTTTTCGAGACTCCATAAGCATATTATTATATGTCTACATAGGCAGAAATAAGTATATATTCAGGAGGACTAGGGGACTACTCAATAGTGTTGAAGAGGCCACAGATATAGAAAATCAAGCTAAGAGGAGATTCATTACTATAAATATTTTCTTGTGAATATAAAACTCACTTACGATTTTATGTGGGGTGCATTAGGTTGATGGAACTCCTGATGTGTTAATGAATTATAAAACTGTGTATGTAATCGGAGTACTTTTGCATAATGCAAGTGTTGTAGGTGAGTCCGAGAAGGATAGATTGAGAACACCGTGTTATCACTCTAATAATTCCCAAAGTTGTGAGGTCTTTTATTTATAGTTTAAAGAATATTATAGGTAACCACAGACCTAATTTAAGCTTTAGGATATAGCCTTTCTAAATCTCAGAGAGGGCTCTCTCTATAAGATTTAACTTTGTTTTTATGTTTGATTTTAGGCTAGCTATATAGGGCAAATTGGTTTTGGGGTTTTGATTTCGTTTGGTGGGAAAATCACCTAATGAGATGGATAGTTGTGAATATGTAATCCATTGGGCAGATGGAGTCAATGTGTCAAGTAGAAAGAACAGGATCAAGGTCTAAAGTCAAATTTTCACAGGGCAAGATAGCAGAGCCATTAAATAACTTCAAAGGCTAATTGGTGAAGTGACTTTAACTGGGATAAAGAGAAATTAATAATTCTGTGATCTGGATAAGGAGTGAAAAGGTAAGGGTCAATCGAAATTAGGGAGAAATTAATGGTTCCCTAGTCTGGATATCAGCAAAAAACGTTAAAATGAAAACCAATCAATAAAAGATTGCTTTTAACAAATTCTGATGTAACAATTCATAATTTCACATTATAATTTAGAACACATTTATGAATGGATGAAAAATATAAGAAAATTGACAGATAATAGTAGAAAATACTTCACTTCAGTGGCCCAACACATGAATCTAGTAATATGATTTTTTATTCCTTGAAATCCAGTCTTCTGACTTAAGCTTGATTACAAAAACCCTTAGGTTCAGAATGTTCCAGCTATAGGAATATTCAACAATTAATCCACACTAATACTTCAAATGATGAAGTATTTATACAAAAAATATTATAAAATATCCTAGAATAATGATAGAAATTTTGTTTGGAAAATAAAATATCCTTTACAAAAAGATAGTGACAGTTGCATAACAAACTTGCAAGCTGTCGTATTTATTGAAATTAAATATTAATGTGGTTGGATTTGGGTGCAACTAGCTGTTTAAAGTGTCCCTCATGCTAGAAATTGATCTTCAATATGTTTTAAAGCTTTGTCTTTCACTTGATACTCTTTATCCTGATACACCTTAACCTCTGATACACTTTAACCTATGATTTTGACTGATTCACTGTGCAAAAATATGTTTTACTGTGTAAAAACAACAACTTTGTTTTTCTTCCTCTTTTACTGGAAAACTATCTTTTATAGTAAATCTCTCAGATTCTACCAAAACTCTCCCTCTGGTAATTTAATCTTTGTAAGTTTCTTGAAATTATCATCTTCTTCATTGTACCTTACGAAAGTTGGCTTGACCACAAAGAGGTGTTTTATCTCATGTTGTAAATAAAACAAACTTTCAATGCTCTTGTGCAACACTTTACCTATTGGAATTCCTTGTCAATCTGACTTGTTCACCTGTTCTCTGGAAAAATCCCTTACCTTTGTATTGCAATCTTCTTGTTTCATTAGTTTATCATTGATAACAAGAATATTTGGAAGCCCTTTTGTCTCAAATTATCAAACTTAACCATGAATCTAGTGATGGCTATGTCCATGTTATGATACTTTTCTTCTAACTGTTTCATCAAGTTTTTCTTTGAAAGTGCATTTATTACCTCAAGGATTGCTTCAATTTTGTCAGTTATTCCTATTTCATCCAATTCTTGCCTGTTTTTAGTATTGAGAAACTTGATTATTTCTAAGGCTTCTTCAAGCTTGGCACCCAACTCTTCTTTGGTATTCAAAATTTCTTCTTTGGCTGCCTTAAGCAAGTCCTTCTGGTCATAAATCACTTGAATGGATGGCCAAGTATCATTGACTGATTCAATGATATTGGACCATAGTTGATTTTTAATGTATGACATGGGCTCTTTTAAGGTCAACTCTGTTTCTACATTTTTGAGTTGTTCACTTAACCTTTTAGCATTTGTTCCTCTATTTTAGCATTTATCTGATCTAATTTCTTGGAATCTTCAAGGTTCTTGATTTTCTCTTTCAATCTGTTTATCTCAATATTCTGTACTGACATGTCTTCCATGGATTTAATGAGTTTGCTGGCCTCCTCTAACTGTTGAACTGCTGAAGTGGAAGATTCAATGGCAGAAGTAGTAGAGGAGGTAGCTGACGCTGTTGTGGCTAATGGGACTTTTGGTGCTAACTCTTCTACTAGAGTTGAAGGCACTGATGTTGTCACAATGGAAATGATTGTAGGAGGAACATGTCGTGTCCTTGCAATTTCCTTTTCTTGGACAAGCTTGTCCATTTCAATTTCCATCTCCTTGATTTGTGTTGTCATCTGTATTGTGATATTCATCATCTCATCATTTTGGTTTTCTTCCTGTGCAATTTATTTAGCCTGTGGGTGCTCTTTTGGGGGTAATTTCAGTTGCTTTCTAAGTGCTACAATATCATCATTTTTCTTCTTCACTAGCTCTTCCACAGCTTTCACATTAGAAGGGTCATAATCCACTACAATCACATACTCTTCTAAAGACTTGATTCTAGTGTCTTTATAATATGAAGAATACTTTTCAACCCTGAGCTGATCTCTAATGTTGGTCAAAGCATTCTATAGCTTTTGGACACTCATTTCTTTTGTGGTCATGGTAGAATATAGCATTTCTGATCTTTTCCTGTGGAATTCAATCTGGTCCAAGGGATGAATATCTTGGACTGGTACCTCAAAGTCAACCTTCTTATAATTTGTTGTTGTTTTAGGTGTTGGCACTATAGGTTGAAGTACTGACATTAGAAATTTCTTATTTGTATAATCAAAGTCTGATAGCAGCCTATTTTGAATTCCTGGAGTCTGCTTCAAGTATTGTGAATAGATTTCATTCTTAATCTCTTCATTTTTGGCCTTGATATCTTTATACTTCTCTTTGATATCCATGTCTTTATCATCTACCTGATGTCATGAAGATACTTCCACACTTTATTGTTTTTGAATCATCTGTGTGTTGGAAGTAGCACGTTTCTGCTCATTTTCAATTATTTTGTGAGTCACAGTGTCTTTCTCTGGATTCTTTTCATCTAAAACCTCAATTGTTTCATTTTCTTTATCTGCTAGATTTCTCTTTTTCTTGTTGTATCTAAGTTTGAATCTAGTTTTTGTGGTAGTTTCAATAGTATATAAGCCTTCTTATCTTTCCCTTTTTGTACCTCTTTCTTCTTGATTTGATCTTTGAGAAATGTGACTAGTATCACTCTGCTTGACAAATTCAATCAATGTATTTTCTAACCATTCAGATTGGTTAGAAAACTTCTCAATGTCAGCCTTCTTGTCATGAATATAAGGGGTTAATTCACATTTCACCTTCATCTTACTGATTATTCCATAAGGATCATAATTCCACAAGAAACTTTCATCAAACTTATACTCTAGCAATTGTTTTGCTGCCTCTGCACCTACTTCCCTGTTGTTGCATATGAAGGGACTTACTTGGTCTTTCAATTTGAACTGAGTTTTATTTTTAGCAACCAGAAATTTTACATAATCTGTGTTTAGAATCTGTCTAATATATTCTAGGACAAATAATCTCATTGGTAGATACTTTGTTAACTTATAGGGAAAGAGGTTTGACCCATAAACTCTAACCTCAGTGTGGTTTTGGTATAAATACCAATCACCTATTCTGCTCTACTCTGATAGATGTAAAACCTTCTTAATTTCATCACTTATCCTTGGTTGTATAATTTTTTTGAGTAGATTAACCAATGGGTGAATAAAACAGTCTATGAAGTTTGCATAAGTGAACTTAGTTGAATCCTTTCTGATTAAGGAAGTCCATAAAATGATAGACTATTCATTTCCCTCTACATCCATTTTTTGAAGGGCTATTGGTAATTTATCTGACTGGAAGTAGAGGAACGTATGAAAAAGGAAGGAGGTATACCTAAATACACCTTCAGTAGGAGGTTTTACAAGTTTTTCATGAATACTATCAGGTATGTACTCAGAAAAGTTATAAATGACAGCAGGGGGCTGACCAGGCACAAAGATGGATACAAAACCAATTGTAGATTCATCAGTGTGTTCATCAGTGAAGTAACCAAGGATAAAATACAACATTGAGATAATGTGTCTTGATCCTTCTAGGAATTTGGAGGATGAATATGGAGGATTTAGCTTGGGGATTTCAACCTATGAGGGCATGAATGTTTGAAAGATTTTAAATCTTTTAGGAAATTCTAAATCCAAATAAAACTTTGTAAGAGATTCTATAGACAAAGGGACTGCATTTGGCTCTGGTTGTAAATGAAGCGTTTGGTTTATGGATTCTACAGTGATAGTAAATAATACTTCTTTCTCAGCATTAACAATTGCTCTTTGATATGGGGAATAGTGAATTTGACATAGTCTGATGACCTCAACGCACTGATGGGTATGGGGAACTACATATTTGGGCAAATTAGACTCCCAAACAAGTACTTCGTCTACCTGATCCAAAGATTTTTCTTGACTCCATCATTGGAGCTCAAGAAGATTGAATTCAGTTATTGGATCAGTGATTTTATAGTCTACATCAGCTAAAGGGGTATGTTCAACATCTACAACAAAAGGTTGTAGTGGATTGATGACAATTGTACTTTTAGAAGCCATTACTAGGTTTATTTTTAACAATTTAGCCCTCTTAATCTTAGAAAAATTGTTTTTTAGGGTTTTTAGTACACTTCTGTAAGATTAGACTGTTTACAGAAGGTCTTTTGGTATGATAGAGGTTTCTTTTGGATGTTAACAGGTAAAATTTGGATTTTTATACTTCAAACTGTCAATTCTGCTTCAAATTTCTTATTTGTATAATCAAAGTCTGATAGTAGCCTATTTTGAATTCCTGGAGTCTGCTTCAAGTATTGTGAATAGATTTCATTCTTAATCTCTTCATTTTTGGCCTTGATCTATTTATAATTCTCTTTGATATCCATGTCTTTATCCTCTGCCTGCTGTGATGAAGATACCTCCACACTTTGTTGTTTCTGAATCATCTGTGTGTTGGAAGTAGAAGGTTGCTGCTCATTTTCAATTATTGTGTGAGTCACAGTGTCTTTCTTTGGATTCTCTTCATCTAAAACCTCAATTGTTTCCTTTTCTTTATTTTCTATATTTCTCTTTTTCTTGTTGTATCTGAGTTTGAATCTAGTTTATGTGGTAGTTTCAATAGTATATGATTCTTCTTATCTTTTCCTTTTTGTACCTCTTTCTTCTTGATTTGATTTTTGAGAAATGTGACTAGTGTCACTCTTCTTGACAGATCCAATCAATGTATTTTCTAACCATTCAGATTGGTTAGAAAACTTCTCAATGTCAGCCTTCTTGTCATGAATATAACGGGTTAATTTACATTTCATCCTCATCTTACTGATTATTCCATAAGGATGATAGTTCTAGAGGAAACTTTGATAAAATTTATACTCTAGAAACCATTTTGCTGCCTCTGCACATGCTTCGCTATTGTTGCATATGAAGGGACCTACTTGGTTTTTAAATTTGAACTAGGTTTTATTTTTAGCAACCAGAAAATTTACAGAATATGAGTTTAGAATCTGTCTAATATATTCTAGGGTAAATCATTTCATTGCTAGATACTTTGGTAATTTATAGGGAAAGAGGTTTGACCCATAAACTCTAACCTGAATGTGGTTTTGGTATAAATCCCAATCCCCTATTCTGCTCTACTCTGATAGATGTAAAACACTCTTAATTTCATCACTTATCCTTGGTTTTATACTATTTTTTAGTAGATTAACCAATGGGTGAATAAAACATTCTGTGAATTTTACATAAGTGAACTCAGTTGACTCCTTTCTGATTAAGGAAGTCCAAAAAATGATAGATTTTTCATTTCCCTCTACATCCATCTTTTGAAGGGCTATTGGGAATTTATGTAATTGGAAGTAGAGGAACATATGAAAAAGGACGGAGGTATACATAAATACACCTTTGGCAGGAAGTTTTACAAGTTGTTCATGAATACTATCAGCTATGTACTTAGCAAAGTTATAAATGACTGAAGGGGGTTGACCAGGCACAAATATGGATAAAATACCAATTATAAATTCATCAGTGTGTTCATCAGTGAAGTAACCAAGGATAAAAGACAACATTTGAGATAATGTGTCTTGATCCTTCTGGGAATTTGGAGGATGAATATGGAGGATTTAGCTTGGGGATTTCAACATATGAGGGCATGAATGTTTGAAATATTTGAAATCTTTTAGGAAATTCTAAATCCAAATAAAACTTTGTAAGAGCTTCTATAGACAAAGGGACTGCATTTGGCTCTGGTTCTAAATGAAGAGTTTGGTTTATGGATTCAACAGTGATAGTAAATAATACTTCTTTTTCAGCATTAATAATTTCTCTTTAATATGGGGAATAGTGAATTTGACACAGTATGATGACCTCAAGGCACTGATGGGTATGGGGAACTACATATTTGGGCAAATTAGTCTCGTAAACAAGTACTTCATCTACTTGATCCAAAGATTTTTCTTGACTCTAGTAGTGGAGCTCAAGAAGATTGAATTCAATTATTGGATTAGTGATTTTATAGTTACTACATCAGCTAAAGGGATATGTTCAACATCTACAACAAAGGTTGTAGTGGATTGATGACAATTTTACTTTTAGAAGCAATTAATAGGTTTGTTTTTAACAATTTAACCCTCTTGATATTAGAAACTTTGTTTTTTAGGTTTTTTAATACACTTCTATAGGATTAGACTGTTTACAGAAGGTCTTTTGGTATGACAGAGGTTTCTTTTGGATGTTAACAGGTAAAATTTTGATTTTTCTACTTCAAACTGTCAATTCTGCTCAAAAATCATCTTTAAACCTTTTACAGAATGGGGAAAGGCTTTATCAAGGGTTTATTGTAGAATTCTTTGATAAAATAGACCTAAAACAGTTTGATTCATGCATAAAGGGATTCTGAGCATTTGTGAAAGAGTTTGAATCATTCAAATGGTTTCTAAAGGTCTGTAAATGGTTAAATTTCTTTAATTTCCTTAGAAAACAGGTTATAATCTCCAGAAACTATGAAATTATTAGAGTTTTGAAACACAGATGAATATATGAGGAAATAAGGCTTTTTTTAGGCAAATAGGCTTTCAAAGGTTCAACTTCCAGAGAATCCTTCTTTTCAGATGAAGGATGGGTATTTTTCTTGAAAAATATGTGTATTTTTCAGAATTTGACTTGGAAGAAAGGTTTTCTGGAAGTCGCAGGCTTTCAAAAGCTAGTTGAAGTCTTTAAAACATAAATTGGAAGCTCTGAGGATCGCAGAAGTGAATTTTACTAAATTTATGTTGTTTTTGCATGAAAACAGGTCGACAACTTCTTTTCCTTAATCATAAAGAGTTTGTGAGTAGAAAATACAATAGAAAAGGTTTAAACACATAAATCTGTTGTTTTTATAAATAATTTGCGTTTTGAACAGTATTCACATTTAATATACGTCAATTCAAATGGAAGCGCTTTAGCGCAGGGAGGTTATTTACCGCTAAGCAGTTATTGCACTGTCAGAAGGTGGTAAGCAGTAATACCGAAACAAATGCGATCCAATGAAAAAATGACACATGAAGGAGACAGAGTGGGGAAAAACCGCTCATATCGCAAATCCAAATTTGTTTAACGACTGCGCCATTGAAATTGCGATATGGCTTCTACGTTGTCGGATCAGGCGGATGGAGTATGAACGATTAATATTAGGGGATGAAACTGAGGGGTAGATGGGCATGGGGCCCAGGTTTTTTTTTGTGTGACAAGTTTAGATTTAAATGGTAAAATCAAGTTTTACCGTAAAGTATTAATATGTAAAGGGATAGGCGGAATAGGTGGATTTTAACATTTTACATAGCAAATGGAGTATATCCATGTGTAATGTAAGCATTTAGGCAGATTAGTATACAACATATGTTTTAAACCTATGGGGGAGCGGGGAAATTATCGCATGGGTTTAAATAAACCATAGGATAAACATAAAATGTGGGTTGGGGTATTTAAATAAATCAATTAATATAAATACAGGATAAATGGTTAATAAAGGAGTTAATATATAAAATTAGTGTTAATATGAAATGAATATGAGCGGAAATAGAAAATACCCTAGGCATAGTGTAAATAATATTTTTTAAGCATATTTTCTTCATTGTGATGCCCAACATAATCTTTTAACACTTATACTTAGGATAAAGCATTTTTGTGGGTTTTTTGAGTATTTTTGCATGAAATGAAATTATTTAAGGGGGTTTTTAGTTTTCCTAAATAAAAACGTGTTTTAACTTAGGGAAAGGGAAAAGTGGTTTTTTATGAAGGGGAAAGGTTTCAATGAGTGAGGATCCAATACCTAGTGCCAATCAGTCATTAAGATGTGGGTCCGGTCCCACCAGAAGTCAAAGACATTCTCTGAGTATTTATAACTAAAGGTTTTTAGTACTAGAACACATTGTGGGGAGGAAAATTAGTAATATGCCAAATAATTTTTATCCATACCTTGTGAAACTACTTTCTACTTACCCATCATTTATTCTACCATTTTTTCCTTTATTTGCATGGGTGCATTTGAGCTTTCAGACCCTTATCCATTTTTCTTTTTAACATAAATATATCTAATTGTAACCTTATTTCATCCAAGAGCTCAATTTAAACTATTGATTTCTTCATTTATTATCTACCTAACTATTGATTTGTCAAGTTTAAAATGTTTGACAAGATCATTATTCTCTATCTATCAGCATGAAATTTAAAACATGAGAAGCCAATATTAAACTATTTGACTAATCATGGATTATGGTATTTTGAACAAGCTACACATAATCATTTTATTTTCCAATAAAATTAAATAGTAGTGGCATTTTCACTTGAATCACTTTCATGTCGTATTCTTATATTATTTTGTTTGTTTGGGGTCGAATTTCTTTTTTTATTCTTTTTTATCTTTTTATTTTCGAGTCCTTTGATTTTTTTTTAGGACTTTTACCCTCTTTTCATTCTTTTATTTTCTAATATGGAAAAACAACTTGCAGGAAGCAAGGTATGTACATATTACAAGACTAATCAAATTCAGTTAAAAAATTATGAATCCTATTATTATAGGACCCTAACACACCGTGCGAAGGTGTTTGAAAAGGTCGTGGAATTGGTTCAATCTCAAGTTTTTCTTTCATCAACTATCTTTCAACTAGAATAGGAATGAAAAATCCACTTTAGTAGCATGGAGTATTACGACTTGTGCTTGCAGACTGGTAAATATAAATGTTATAGAAGAGAAATTCTAACATTCTAAATTAGTTAGTTGTTAGATGTTGAATTAACCATTGAAATCAAGTCAGAGTTAGTTAATCTGAAGCCTGTTTGATTCAAGATCCATTACCTTATTGGATTACATTGGGTAAATTTTCGGTGAAATCAGTGTTTATAAATGTGTTTAGAAAGTTGAATACAAGATGTATAGAAGTGACATGTTTACCATCAAACATGCGAAGTGCTACAGCAAGCAGAAAACGATCTGGATCACTTGTGGAGAGGAGGAAAACAAGTATATTTTTCTGAGGGTAGCAACCATGATTTATTCCAAAAATTCCAAATATTTCTAAACAAGAGTGATGGACGGTTGAGATTTTATCGAACAAATGAAGAAGAAAATGAACGATCAAGATCGAATCGTAGGATTACTATGGAAGATGGACGGTTGTGAAGTATATCACATTCAGACATGAAATTTTTCATCGCATATAGCATTAGGTGAAAGGATCCTTGGGAATGCGATGACGAGTCATGTGTTGACTTGTTCTATGATTCACGATGAGTAATATTTGCAATGAGCTAAGATTGCAATGAGCTGAGATTTCCAATTTCATATTTGTGAAGGAGTTTTGTGAAGAGAATCTACGATGTCATATTTGCGAAGGAGTATTGAGATGAAGATTTTTTTATCACAATTTGTGAAGGTAGCATTAGTCATGTGAAGTGGTCATGTAAAGAAGTGAAGCATAATAAGGGTAATCTTAAGCACTTAAATGTTAAAAGCGCATATAGTGAAGAGCTTCTTTGGGTTTTCACCCGATAACTCATAGGCTTAGCTCCAGTTATTATCAAGTGAAAATTGGGATTTTTTTTCGTTTATAAAATAGGCATGATAAGGTTATTACAGGGCTATGATAGAGAAGTAAATCAAGTTTGATTGAATCGAGCTACGGTATATAAGTTTGTGATGACTAACAATGGGTTTTGATAGGTTTAAAGAGGTCTTAAGAACTAGTGCAGAGTGCAATTTCAATTTAGAGCACATTATATCCAAGTTCAGTGCTAAGTTTTACACAGGCTTAGTCTTAATCCTGCATCATTTGGTATCATAGCATAAGTACATTCTGCATGCAATGGAAGGAGATACAATTATTTTGAGGAATTGGTAAACACTCTTTGGGAAAACTAGAATAGAGTATGCTCTTGCAGTTGTGTAGATACACTTGCAATTATATAATAAGGAGATGTCATGGAGCAGATGAAGATAATATTGATTTGAAGGAGGATGAATGGTGTAACAAGATCATGCAGAGATCTTGAAGGTGCTATGGTATTTTTTTATTTTTAACTTTATTTTTGAGTATTGTGTTTGCAGATTTTAGGTTGCAGAGAAAGAGGGTGTTAGCAACAAAGACAACTAAGAGGATTTGTAACAAAGAACCAATTGTGTTCCCAATTGGAAGAACATGTGAGCTCTTAAACAGTGGTAGAACCTTGAATAATTCCAACAGAGGTTGGATAGGGAGGACAAGTGAATGTTCTTAAAGGAAGTGGAAGTTTTAGAGCCTAAAAGAGCGAAATATTTTTCTTAAATAATGGTTAGAGAGGTAGAGAACCATAGATCAAGCTTAAGGATAAAATCTTGCTCATATGTCTAAGGCAGGCATGGAAATTTGCTGAAAAGAGAGGCTTAGGTGCAGTCGATAAGTGAAAAAGATGAATTTCACAAGGAAGGGGAAGAAAATGATCATTGAATTTTATTGGAGAGATTCAGAGGAAAGCCACGATAGAAGGAAATATGAAAAAGTAAAGGGCATGAAGGTGATGGGTCAAGAAGAGTTTAACAAGGAACTTCTTGATATAAAATCAAGTATGACTGCATTAATGAAGCTACTCGAAGGATAAGAACAGGACCAATGGTATGGCTCGATAATGAAGAAGAAGAAAATGAAATGGCCTTCAGTACAAAGGAGTTTGAGTCAAAATGTGTATTTCAAGTTGAAGAAAGAACTTAGGACAACTAAGTATAATTTTTTTGAGCAAAATTTGTTCCTTGATGAATAGGAAACCAAAAATATTGAGAAATAATTTCTAGACAGTATGAAGGACTATGAAATTAGTTCGTGTTTACATGAATATGCGATAGTTGAATCAGCGAAAGAAGATATTTATGTTTTTGTTAACACTTTGTGTTTTTTTTAAGAATTGACAGGTGAAGATCAACAAATTGAAAATGTGCTTGTACGTTTTTATGAGGAAATAAAGCTTTTCAAAGAAATCGTTGAGATGGTGAAGTATTTTGAACATGTTTTTTGTGATTTTGAAGATGGTGGATTTGGTAGGAAAATTAACACAAAAGACAAATTTGAAGACTATAAAAAACATCATGATGAAGTACTTGTCAGGTTTCATAGTGGTATTGAATTTTTGGAGTATTTGCTGAAAGAACCAGAGTATGACAGTGTGACGGCAGTCATAAATGAAGGAGTGTCTCAAGATTTTATTGGGACAGAGGTATGTGTTAGTCACCAAGTTTTTGATGTACTGGATAACATAGAATAAAAAGTAGATGAGTATGTAGTCACGAAGATGATAGGAAATTTACTACTTGAAGGTAAATCTGGAGATATGAAGCAAGAAATGGAATTTTCAAAGGAAGAAGTTCATTATTGTGAACGAGAGCAAGCAAATATCCTTGGAACAGATGATGTGGAGGAGAGATTAGGTGACACTATCATGAAATCTTTGGAGAATTTAAATTAGCATGATAAGGATGGGCTGACACAAAAATCAAATGAGACCATAAAGTATTATATTTTTAATTTTGATAATTGGTATATGATTTCAAGTTTTGATGAAGATACTACTACAACTACTAGAGAATATATGGCATAGGAGAACAACCAAATGAAGGAGGAAGAGGAAGATTCCATGGAAGTGCTTAACCCATGGAGTGAAAACATTAAATTATTGGAAACTATGTTGGAAAATGAAGATTCGATGCAAGAGGAGACAACCATGGAAGAGGAAGAGAAATCTCAGTTTTAACATTGGGAAACAAAATACCTTGAAGATGAAGTGCAATTATTTTAGCGATGGCTTAAAGAGGATGCATATGGAAATAGATGCAAACTAAATGCAGATCCAAGTTGTAATGTTCCTCTTTTCCTCAAAAAAAAAAAAATTCCTTCTCCAGTACTCTACTTAAATTTCCTGGCGACACTATTCTGATTCTCACATTCAGATTATTCCCTATAGGGAAACCAGATTAAAATTTAACTAAAAATATTTACTATACTCTTCAAATTTTTTATTTCCGAGTACAGTTGAAAACAGGACTTCAACTTATTTTCCTTATACAACAATTAATCTATATATGATTAATACCACAAAATGGTCTTATCTCCTAACATGATATCCTTCATAACAACTTTTCATGAACCTTTAATGATTTTTTCACCTTATTCATTCTTAATTTAATTTAATACTTTTAAAGGTTCACTACTAATATATATACTTTTGGTTTGTGACATCACCTATGCCAATTTACTTTGACAGGGTACATATATATCTATATATATATATATATATATTAGATCTACGTTAAGACAATTCACATTTGGGTTATTACATACTTAACTATATTCATTAATTCGTGTTAGAATTACTAGTTCAAAACACATTCTAAGCGTATTGCTAACATAAGAACTATGAACAAAATTGTTTAAGGCTTATTTTATTTCATTTATAATGTATCAATCGACACATTTACTATGGCCTTCTCGTCAATTGAGACATGTACTCTTTGCCTTAATACGATCTCTATGTTGGTTTCTTGAGCCCCACAACTAAATCGTGGTTTATCTTCCCCTACCACCATTCTGAACTCGCATTTATACTCGCATCTGTACTTGTACATGTAACAATTAATGGATTTATGGTGTTTGGTACTATCAATTTAATGTGTTTCGATTTGTGGGAGAGCCGACGGATTTTCGACACTTGTAAGGCTGGATGATTGATTGGGGTTTAGCAGTTGTTCCCTATTAAATCCGTCACTTCAATTCTATTCCACTTATCCTATCGTTCATTTTCTCTGGTCTTTCTCAAAGCATTGTGACTCAAACAAATCATGCGGCCTGGGTTTTGTTATGGCGTATCACACATCTGGACTTATGTCCTCTTTCATATGCTCACAGGTAATACATATTCCCTTTGCCTCTATCTGTTGAATGCATTGAGATTTTGTAATTTATAGTGGTCGTGTATTTGCCTTATGATCTTATGATGGTATTTTGAGATCTCTGTCGGTTCTTCTCTCTACAGATTCATTTGCTCATTGCTTATCTGCGCGAGATTAAAAGGAGAAGTTTGATTACTTGGTCAGAATCATATTTTTTCTTATGAATTCCATAGCTAGCCATGAATAAGGGTTGGGGTTTAATTAGAATCATATGGCCTATTTTGATTCTTCGTATGAGTTTCCTTACTACTCTTATAACCATCTCGTTTACTTAGTTTCTACTACTTACATTGTAAGTCCCACTGGATTTTTTTTAATTCAATTCTTGATTTGCGTTTCATCTGAGGTTTTCAATTTCTTTTCTGGATCCATATAAAAAATTTCTGGTAATAGATTTCCAACTTTCATTCCCTTATCAATCCGTTACTAATTTACTTCGCAATATGTCTGGGATGAACGTGTCATTTATCTCAAGAAGTTGACTCAGTTGGCTCTGGTTATCAAGACGTCAAGGCATTCCTCCCAGTTTCGCCTCTCTGTAAGTACATTGCTCTATAACTTCCGTGGATAATTTGTTTATTATTATCATATGTTGTATTTCTTCTCTAAACACTAGCCTTATTAATATCAAGTTCTCATTCCCTTATGAACGATGTTATTTCAGGAGTTTTTAAATTCGTTTGCCCTCGTTTGCCCTGGTAAGAGACTTATCTTGGTTATGGAATTTCATTTTATATAGAATTGGAGTCACCGATAACTCTTGGATTTTTAACATCATCAATCTATATTTATATAGAGGTTGAATCTACGATGGCCTCAGGGTGAATATGATATTTCTATTATCCCAGGACGTGTTGGGGATGTCTTTTTTTTTTTTGTTCTTGTGATTAAAAGATTTAGGGTTTTTATCTCCAATTTTCCTCAGATGTAATTTATACAATACATATATAAAAATAATTTTTTTTTTGTTTTATGGACGTTGACTAATAATAGTCCACAATTTACTTCCTGGCTGAATTTCGTGGTTTCATTCCATTTACCTTGTTATTTAAGTTGACTTTCCATTCAGTTGGTATGAATGTTAATCAGTGAGTTACGCTCATAATTATATACCTATCAGAACATTACCTAATGTTAAGATATATTTTGTTGTATATTTAATGTTTCGTTTATAATTCATTTCTGTTTTCCTAACACTTAAAGTGAGGCCTTTACACACATAATTGATTTGTTTTCCTTTCGATACATATTCAAAAGGATAATATACATATATATACCATAACTACTTCAATCTTCTTGCTTTACATTTAAACGGAAATCACTTCATTTCTCTTCTCAAAGTAGAGATTCCTCCACCATTTTTACATTTCATAAATGCATATACATAAAATTTCTTTTATATTTTTTTATTTATTTATATCAACTAGAAAAAGTTGTCTTACATCAACATGTTTGTATTTCCTAGAACAGTTTAATGAATTTCTCTTATTTAATTTTTTCTCTCGTTACCTCTACTAATGAAGAATAATTGTAGTGGTTTCTCTCTAACTCAACATGTACTTTATTTAGGCTGAACAGATTATTTAAATACTTCAACACTACTTCTAATATATATACTTTTTCTAGATTAGAGAGGAAATTTTGTTTTATACTGTGCAGGTAGATAATAGTTATGTCTACTGAATCTTCACTTTACTTCAGGCAATACCATCTATATTCAGGATAAAATTAATCAATTTATTTTTAAATTTTCCTGAACACACACACACACACACACACACACAGATATATATATATATATATATATATATATATATATTTAGGATAGACTAATTCTTTCATAGATCTATCAATGACATCTATCTTTCTGTTATAACATTTAATCATTCTCAGCAGTATAAAATTATATGTTTCAGAATTCACTTTTTCCTTAACCTGTCTATCAATTATATTCAATAGAGTAACTTTTTTTTTCACTTAATTTAGTAGAATTGTTGAGTTACCATTTCTGCTTCTCCCTTAGTATTATACTAAAATTTTCTTTGCCTGCTTATACAGAGTTTTTTTTTGTAATGTAGATCTGGTAATGACTAACCTTAACTGCAGATTGATAGCTTCTACCTGAATTTCTCATCATGCAATTATACATTCTAGAAGTAGCATTTAAAATTATAATATTCAAAGTTTATATGGAAACGAAACATATCTCCAAATTTAGACCTTACCATTGTTTAGAGATTCCGGATGATAATATTTCAAGAATTTATATTCCTACAACTATACAGCCTGTAGAAGATTTATTTCTCCTATTTTGTTCTGTTAAATGTAGGGACTAGTAATCTCAACTTAAAACAAAATAATAGCTACAGCATTTACCAGTATAATACTACAACATACATTTTAACCATTCATAGAAAATTTGTGAGCATACCAATTCTGCAGATGACCAATCCTCCAAACCATAGAGTTCCTTTGTCTCCCGAACTCACCCCCTAGTTGAGATCCCCTCCAAGAACAGAACAACCTCAATCTATTCTGGAATAGCTTATTTAAGCTTATGCTCTCCCCAAAGCTTGTTTCTAATTCTACATCCAGAATTACAGGATGTTTTTATTCCTGTTTGCCTAGGTTTCCCTTATTGAGGGACTTTAAAGCTGCTTTCTGCTTTTCCAGCTTTTTACCTCTTCCCAACTACTCTCCACATCATTGGGGAAATTTAGATTTTTCCTCAAAAATATAAATTAGAAATAAATTCTTTCAAGGCTTTTTGAAATATTTTGGGGGAAAGTCTTAGCCTCTTTCCATACCTCATGGATTAGGCAAGTGATCTCAAAAATCTCATTTGGTCAATATGCATAGAATTATTTTATTTATTTTTCATAATTAAATAATTCATTAATTACATCCACACAATAATTATCCATTGGGGGTCCACTCCCCTTTGGACTGAAGTTCAAATGTCTAACTTGGAAAAACATAAAAGTAGGGGTGTTACATATTCCCGCTCTGAAAACAAACACCGTCCTCGGTGTTAAAAACTAACTTCCAGAGTTTATTTTGAAAATATATATGGATACTTTTCCATCATCTGAGCTTCTCTTTCTCACGTAGATTCTTCAGCAGTAAAGTGCTTCCACTGCACCTTTACTCTAGCTACTGTTTGATTTCTCAATTCAATATCTTCCCACTACAATATTTGAAGTGGCTCTCGAAGGAAATCCCCTTCTGGTTCCGCTTGTATCACATTCCAATCAACAATGTGAGAAGCATCATGTACATAAATTTTTAATAACGAAACATGAAACACATCATGAACTTTAACATGGGGCGGTAAGGCTAGCTTATAAGCCACTGGTCCCACCCTTTCTAACACCTCAAAAGGCCCGCAATATCTAGGAGCCAATTTTGCACAACTTCCACCATCAAGTGTGCTCTTTTTGGGTTTAATGCACAGATACACATGATCACCCACTTTGAACTCTCGATGCACTCTCTTCTTACTAGCATATTTTTTTTGTCGATCTTGTGCTGTCTTGATGTTTCTCTGTATTTGTTTGACAATCCTTTCCATTTCTTGTAGAGTATCTGGCCCCAATATTATCTTATCTTCAGGTTCGCTCCAACTTAAAGGAGTACAACACTTTCTTCCGTAGAGTGCTTCAAATGGACTCATTTTAATGGAGGATTGATAGCTGTTATTGTAAGCAAATTAGACTAAATGCAAGTAGTCTTCCCATTTTGAGGGCCTATCCAACACATACATTCTCAGCATATCCTCCAAAATATGATTTGTTCTCTCTGTTTGACCATCCTTCTGAGGGTTATAAGTAGTACTAAAATTAAATTTAGTGCCCATGCCCCCAAACAGACCTTTCGAGAAGGCGGTTGTGAACTTAGCATCTCTATTTGAAATAATCATCTTTGGGACCCCGTGTATCCTTACTATTTCTTTTAGAAACACATTTACCACTTGGGCTGTCCCAAAAGTAGATTTTACAGTTATGAAATGTGAAACCTTTGTTAAAGTGTCTACCACCACCATCACTGAGTCATGCTCGTACTTTGTTCTAGGTAACCCGGTTATGAAATCGATAGAAAAAATGTCCCATTTCCATTCTGAAATTGGAAAGGGATTTAAAAGACCAGCTGGATGCTGATGTTCAACTTTGACTAATTGACATTCCATGCATCTAGCTAAATAGTTTGCTACATCCTTTTTCATTCCTGGCCAAAACAATTTATTTTTCAAGGCTGTAAGCATTTTATGATAACTAGGATGTCCTGAATATGGATGTTTATGATATTCATCTAGGATTTATTTTTTCAAAGAATCCATAATGGGGATGTACAATCTGTTTTTATAGCAGATCATCCCTTTCTGATTTTGAGTGTATTCATCCATTTCTTTTTTCAGCATTTTCAATTGTAGATGTTCATATTTGGGATCTTGACCTACCACATTTTTAACTAATTCTTCTAGGTCAAAACTAGTACTACTCCCAACACTGCTTATGTTTTGGCAAGAATTTCTGCTTAGAGCATCAATGATTTTGTTTTCTTTCCCTTTGATATGTTTTATGTCCATATCAAATTCACTCAGAAAAGACAGCCATCTGTCTTGTCGAGCTTTCAAATCTGTTTGAGAGAAGAAGTACTTGAGACTAATATGATCTGTCATCAATGTAAATTTTTTTCCAAGAAGATAGCGTCACCACATCTTCAAGGCGTGAATTACAGCAGCCAATTCCAGATCATATACACTATAATTATGTTCATGTTTCTTAAGTTTTCTAGAATCATATGCAATAACAGAATTTTCTTGCAACAGGACTCCTCCCAATCCCTCTCTACATGCATCCGTACACACAACAAACTCTTTGTCAAGATCTACAATTTTCAATATAGGGGCTGTAGTAAGTTTTAATTTTAGTTGTTCAAATTTGTTTAGGCATTTTTCAGTCCACTCAAATTTGGTGCCTTTTCTCTATAGTGAAGTTATGGCATATGCTATTGCAGAAAATCTTTCCACAAACCTTCGATAATAACCTGCAATCCCAATAAATGATCTTACTGCTGAAACATCAGTCGACACCGGCCATTCTCTAATAGCCTTTATTTTCTCAGGGTCAACAGCCAATCCTTGTTTAGAAATTATATGCCCCAAATATTGAATCCTGTCTTTATAAATTCAGATTTACTAAATTTGGCATATAACTGGTTTTCTTTCAAAGTCTGCAAAACTATCCTTGAGTGTTCCTTGTGCTCTTCCTCACTTTTTGAATAGACTAGAATATCATCTATGAACACTAGTACAAATTTATCTAAGTAATTGTTCAAAAAGTTGTTCATTTAACACATAAAAGTGGCAGGGGCATTTTTCAAACCAAAAGGTAGGATTACAAATTCGTAGTGACCATACCTGGTTCGAAAAGTTGTTTTACTAATGTCTTCCTCCTTAATTGCGAGTTGGTGATAACCAGTCCTCAAATTAAGCTTAGAAAATACTGAAGATCCTCTCACCTGATAAAAAAGATCATCTATTATGGGCAATGGATACATGTTCTTGATTGTCAACTTATTCAGTTGACGGTAATCAATGCACATTCTAAAGGTTTCATCCTTCTTTTTCATGAATAGCACTGGTGCTCCCCAAGGGGATACACTCGGTCTGATGTAACCTTTATCTAGCAAATCTTGTAATTGCATTTTTAACTCCATGAGTTCAGGGGGGCTCATCCGGTAAGGAGCTCTAGAAACAGGTGTTTCTCCTGGCACCAAATCGATTGAAAAATCAATCTCTCTTTTGGGGGTAAGATGAGGAATCTCATCTGGAAAAACTTCGTTAAATTCTCTTACCACTGGTAAAGTGTCTAGCAGGTTTTCTTCAGGTTGCTGTCCTAATTCTTAAACATGTACAACATATACTTGATATCCTTTTCTAGTTGTTTTTTTTTAATTGCAGAGCTGATATTTGTCTTAGAGAGATCAGTTTTGGTTTTCCTTTGAGTATAAAGGGTCTCCCTTCCTCATCCATGCAATGCAGATTTTAATCCCAACAATTCATCATAGCCTTTATTTTTTCTAACCAGTCCATTCCTATCAGCAAATCATATGAGCCTAAGGGCAGAATGTTTAAATTTACTTCTGTCTGAAAATCATTTAATTTAATTCCTGTTTGAGGTAACTTATGAGTTACTTTTCGTTTGGTGCTAGTGGCTAACTGGACCAACCAAGACTGTTGAAATTTTTCAGTTTTGAGATTGCATTTCTCTACAACTTGTGGACTAATGTAACTCAAAGAAGCACCTAGATCAATCAAAACTGTAACAGATTGGTCAAAAATCTTACCTTCCATCTCGACCATAGTAGCCTAGTGTTTTTCTTGTCAGTTCTCCAAGGCTGCACTGATAGTGGGTATGTTCTTGGCTATATCATTCACTGTGGTATCTTCTCTATCTTTCAGAATCATCTGAATATTTCTGTGTGGACAAGCCCTCAATAGATGAGGTTCTCCGCAACCCCAACATTTCAAAGTCTCCCGCATTTAACTGTTCCTTCCTTCTTATTATCTCCATCTGTTTGTTTTGAACCAACTTGGGACTGAACAGTTTGACTTTCCTTTGGTTTGTTAAATTTCCTCTGCTGATGATCCCTACCAAGTTCTTCAAGTAAGTTGGTTTCTTTTTCTTTCCTTTTAATTCACCCTTGTTTATCCAGATTTTCCCATGTTCACTCTTTCCTTTAAACTGCTGGTAGCATAATCTAGATTTCCTCACCACTTCTTCCATATTTTTTGGATTATCGAACTCTATTTGATCCTTGTACACAGTAGGAAAACAGTTCAAAAACCTTTGCACCTTTGCTTTCTCTTCACGAATATAAGTAACATACCTTAACATATTTGTAAACTTGGTGACAAGATCATCTATGGTGAGTTGTCCCAATCTGAGTTCATGGAATTCCTTTGCTTTATCATCATAATAGCGTTCATTCAAATAGCGGTTTTTAAAATTGACTTGGAAATCTTCCCAAGTCACTATTTTTTCATCAATGGCATGAACCATTTTTGTCTCCTCCCACCACAAGGTAGCCTTACCTTGCAACTGGTAGATAGATAATTTTCCCTTCAGATTTCTTTCATATTCATAGACCTAAAAATACTTAATCATATTCAACGGCCATGCCTCATCATCTTCCTCCTTCTCCCCATCATAGGAGGGAGGTTTAATTTTTCGGAATTCACCCTGTAATTCCTTCTTCTATTCAGACTGATGTCTAGTAGTGTCATCTTCCTCAGAATCATCTGATAACTTTCCTTTCGTCTTCTTTCCAGAACCTTCACCTTCTTGGTTGTTCCGTGAGGTCAGTTCTCTTATCATATTTTCCTGCTCCTCACTGGCTAATGACAGCCTATCATTCTAGCTTCTTAGCTCAGCCATATCCCATTGCAACCTATGTAACATAGCCATCAAAGGAGCATTTGGAACTGGCGTGTTTTCTCCATCACCCAGATCAATATAAATTTCATCTCCTTCAGCCATTGACCCTTCAGTTCCAGTACCACGGTACACTAAACAAAACAACATCAGTAACAATTTTTTTTTTCAAAAGAATAATTTGTACAATGAGCACAACAATAGCCCAGTTTTTCTAACATGAGCTCTGATACCATTTGTAATGTTCCTCTTTTCCTCAATTTTTTTTTTTACTTCTCCAGTACTCTACTTAACTTTCATGGTGACACTATTCTGACTCTCACATTCATAATATTCCTTATAGGGAAACCAGATTAAAATTTAACCAAAAATATTTACTATACTCTTCAGATTTTTTATTTCTGAGTATAGTTGAAAACAGGGCTTCAACTTATTTTCTTTATACAAAACTTAATCTATATATGATTAATACCAAAAAAATGGTCTTATATCCTAACATGATATCCTTCATAACAACTTTTCATGAACCTTTAAGAATTTTTTCACCTTATTCATTCTTAATTTAATTTAATACTTCCAGAGGTTCACTACTAATATATATACTTTTGGTTTGTGACATCACCTATGCCAATTTACTTTGACAGGGTACATATATATATTAAATCTATGTTAAGACAATTCACATTTGGGTTACTACATACGTAACTATATTCATTAATTCGTGTTAGAATTACTAATTCAAAACACATTCTAAGCGTATTGTTAACATAAGAACTATGAACAAAATCGTTTAAGGATTATTTTACTTCATTTATAATGTATCAATCGACACATTTACTATGGCCTTCTCGTCAATTGAGACATGTACTCTTTTCCTTAATATGATCTCTATGTTTGGTTTCTCAAGCCCCACAACTAAATCGTGGTTTATCTTCCCCTACCACCATTCTGAACTCGCATTTATATTCACATCTGTACTTGTACATGTAACAATTAATGGAGTTATGGTGTTTGGTCCTATCAATTGAATGCGTTTTGATTTATGGGAGAGCCGACGGATTTTTGACACTTGTAAGGCTGAATGATTGATTAGGGTTTAGTAGTTGTTCCCTATTAAATATGTCGCTTCAATTCTATTCCACTTCTCCTATCATTCATTTTCTTTGGTCTTTCTCAAAGCATTGTGGCTCAAAAAAATCATGTGCCCTGGGTTTTGTTATGGCGTATCACACATCCGGACTTACGTCCTCTTCCGTATGCTCACAGGTAATATGTATTCCCTTTGCCTCTATCTGTTGAATGCATTGAGATTTTGTAATTTATAATGGCTTTCTATTTGTCTTACGATCTTACGATGGTATATTGAGATCTCTATTGGTTCTTCTCTCTAAAGATTCATTTTCTCGTTACTTATCTGCGCGAGATTAAAAGGAAAAGTTTGATTACTCGGTCAGAATCATCTTTTCACTTATGAGTTCCATAGCTAGCTGTGAATATGGGTTGGGGTTTAATTAGAATGATATGGCCTATTTTGATTCTTTGTATGAGTTTCCTTACTTCTCTTATAACCATCTTTTTTACTTAGTTTCCACTACTTACATTGTAAGTCCCACTGTATTTTTTTTAATTCAATTCTTGATTTGCATTTCATCTGAGGTTTTCGATTTCATTTCTGGATCCATATAAAAATTTTCTGGTAATAAATTTGCAACTTTCATTCCCTTATCATTCCGTTACTAATTTACTTCACAATATCTCTGGGATGAATGCATTTTTCATCTCAAGAAGTTGACTCAGTTGGCTCTAGTTATCAAGAAATCAAGGCATTCCTCCCAGTTTCGCCTCTCTGTAAGTACATTGCTCTGTAACTTCCGTGGACAATTTTTTTATTATTATCATATGTTGTATTTCTTCTCTAAACGCTAGCCTTATTAATATCAGGTTCTCATTCCTTTATCAACCATGTTATTGCAGAAGTTTTTAAATTCATTTTCCCTCGTTTGCCTTAGTAAGAAACTTATCTTGGTTATGGAATTTCGTTTTATATAGAATTGGAGTCATTGATAACTCTCGGATTTTTAACATCATCAATATATATGTATATACAGGTTGGATCTACGATGCCCTCCGGGCGAATATGATATTTCTATTATCTCAGAATGTGTTGCGGATGTCTTCTTCTTTTTTGTTCTTGTGATTAAACAATTTAGGGTTTTTATCTCCAATTTTCCTCAAATGTAGTTTATACAATATATATATATATATATATATATATATATATATATATATATATATTATTATTATTATTATTATTTTTAAATTGACGTTGACTAATAATAGTCCACAATTTACTTCCTGGCTGAATTTTGTGGTTTCATTCCATTTACCCTGTTATTTAAGTCGACTTTCCATTCGGTTGTTATGAATGTTAATCAGTGAGTTACGCTCATAATGATATACCTATCAGAACATTACCCAATTTTAAGATATATTTTCCTGTACATTTAATGATTCTTTTGTAATTCATTTATGTTTTCCTAACACTTAAAGTGAGGCCTTTATGCAAATAATTGATTTTCTTTCCTTTCGGTACAAATTCAGAAGGATAATATACATATATATACCATAACTACTTCAGTCTTCTTTCTTTACATTTAAACGGAAATCACTTCATTTCTCTTCTCAAAGTAGAGATTCCTCCACCATTTTTACATTTCATGAATGCATATACATAAAATTTCTTTTAATTTCTTTTTTATTATTTATATCAGCTAGCGGAAGTTGTCTTACATCAGCATGTTTGTATTTCCTAGAACAGTTTAATGACTTTCTCTTATTTAAGTTTTTCTCTCGTTACCTCTACTAATGAAGAATAATTGCAATGGTTTCTCTCTAACTCAACATGTACTCATTTAGGCTGAATAGATTATTTAAATACTTCAGCACTACTTTTAATATATATACTTTGTCCAGATTAGAGAGGAAATTTTGTTTTATACTGTGCAAGAAAATAATAGTTATGTCTATTGAATCTTCACTTTACTTCAGGCAATACCATCTATATTCATGATAAAATTAATCAATTTATTTTTAAATTTTCTTGAATATATATATATATATATATATATATATATATAGGATAGACTAATTCTTTCATAGATCTATCAATGACATATATCATTCTGTTATAACATTTAATCATTTTCAGCAGTATAAAATTATATGTTTCAGAATTCAGTTTTTCCTTAACCTGTCTATCAATTATATTCAATAGAGTAACTTTCTTTTTTCACTTAATTTAGTAGAATTGTTGAGTTACCATTTTTTCTTCTCCCTTAGTACTATACTAAGATTTTCTTTGCCTTCTTATACAAAGTTTTTTTTTTGTAATGTAGATCTGGTAATGACTAACCTTAATTGTAGATTGATAGCTTCTACCTGAATTTCTCATCATGCAATTATACATTCTAGAAGTAGAGTTTAAAGTTATAATATTCAAAGATTATATGGAAACGATACATATCTCTAGATTTAGACCTTACCATGATTTAGAGATTCTGGATGATAATATTTCCATAATTTATATTCCTACAGCTATACAGACTGTAGAAGATTTATTTCTCCTATTTTGTTTTGTTAAATGTAGGAAATAGTAATCTCAAGTTAAAACAAAATAATAGCTACAACATTTACCAGTATAATACTACAGCATATATTTTAACCATTCATAAAAAATTTGTGAGCATACCAATTCTGCAGATGACCAATCCTCCCAACCTTAGAGTTCCTTTGTCTCCCGAACTCACCCCCTAGCTGAGATCCCCTCCTAGAACAAACCAACCTCATTCTGTTCTGGAATAGCTTATTTAAGCTTATGCTCTCCCCAAAGCCTGTTTCTAATTCTGCGTCCAGAATTACAAGATGCTTTTATTCTTGTTTTCCTAGGCTTCCCTTATTTAAGGACTTTAAAGCTGCTTTCTGCTTTTCCAGCTTTTTACCTCTTCCCAACTACTCTCCACATCATTGGGGAAATTTAAATTTCTCCTCAAAAATCTAAATTAGAAATAAATTCTTTCAAGGCTTTTTGAAATATTTTTGGGGAAAGTCTTAGCCTCTTTCCATACCTCATGGCTTAGGCAAGTGATCTGAAAAAACTCATTTGGTCAATATGCACAAAATTATTTTATTTATTTTTCATAATTAAATAATTCATTAATTACATCCACACAATAATTATCCATTGGGGGTCCACTCCCCTTTGGACTGAAGTTCAAATGTCTAACTTGGAAAAACATAAAACTAGGGGTGTTACACAAGTGAAGAGGTGGCAGATTCACAGATCGCTCATAATGAAGAAATTTAGAGTAAGAATCCCGAAGATATGCATAATGTGGGGATGTAACAGCTAGTGGGCAGCTAGAGAATATTTCAGAAAGAATGAAGAAGCAACAACAAATGGCAGAGTATGTACCAGCCCAAGCATATGTTGGACATGGAGATTGAATAACTGTGGAAGTTAATGATGAAATATTCCAGATGGAGGAAACTGACAGTGTTACACCATTTTTTGGTCATCTAACCTATTATTATTAGATGAACCGAAGTACACCATGTAAGACCAATTTTACCCTAAGTAAAATTGCTTTCACCATGTGAAATAACTTATTTGTTTATATTTCCCGGTCATATTTAACGCAAAACAAGGAAATTAATTAAATAAATCCTTATTTCCTAAGAATAAGTTATTTAAATCATTATTTAAATAATATTCTTAGTTAAATTTGACTAAATCATCCATAAATAATTAAATAAACCATTATTTATTTAATTATATTCCGATCATTTCCCTAAAATGATAAATAAATCATTTATTTATTTATTATTTATAATAAAGGAATTGACCCAAGTCAAGAATCCTTTTCCCTCCAACAAATATAATAAAATATTCCTAAAGGGTGGTTCTAGAATTCGATTAATAATATTTTATTCATGCACCGAGTTCTAGACCACCCTAATATTTTGTTATAAATAGAAGGGTTTTCCCCATTCATTAGTCACCTCCATTGCATTAGATCACTCTGGATCTATACTAGGTCACATTCTCCATTTTGCCTTGTGAGCTCCCATTGAGTTCTATGTTTGTCTGGGTTTTCTACAACAACAAGAGAGAGGAATTTTAGATCTGAAACACTGAGGACTTTCAAGAACCCATCCCATTGAGGAGAACTAGAAAACACCTTTCTTGTTTTCCTCTCAGGTGCCCCCTTTTTAATATAATATAAAAATTCTTTCAAATACATTGTTCTTGTCTTGTCTATTGGATGCATGGAGCCCCATTTTACTTTATCTGCTTAAAGTCTTTTATGCTTAGATCTGGATTTGTGCAACATTATTTGGATCACCTAATTGAAGATTTAAAGATATTTGGCAGCCATAATCGATGTTAGGGCTATTTGTTATGCGTAGCTAAAGTGGTATTTTACGATGAAAGATTCATACTAACAATTGGCGACTCCACAAGAGTTTTCTTTTGCGACCGCTGTCGTTTTATATATTCCTGCATATCCAGCTGTTTCAGACCCTAGGGTTTCTCTTCTGCTTTTTTTTTTTCCTATTTTTATGGTGTTTTTCACCTCTAAAACCCTCAAACATTAAAATTTTTAACTTTCATGTGTTTTTGGCTCTATTGTGTAGGTGACAGACATCAGCCGCAGCTGCGATGACAACTTTTTCTAAAATATGCCGCCAAGAGACCCGGATTTGCAGGTCACACTTATCATCCCAAAAACTGCGACTTGGCCTTGAGGTCGCACTTTTCTGCCCCAAATCTACGACTTGGACTGAAAATAGGTCAAAACCTGCCACCTGCACTTTTTTCTGCACTTTTCCAGCACTTTTTCTGGGTCTATCTGAAGCTTCTGTCAGGGTTTTCCAGCCTCTGTCTCCGCCCGTTTAGACCTATTTCCGATCTGTTTCAGTCAACTAAGCGGGAATCTTCAGTCAACTAAGCGGGAATCTTTCCCCTTTGGCTCTAGTACCCTCAAATTTGTGGAGAGTTTTTTGTTGTTTCGAAGTCTAAATTTCTGAAGTTTCGTACCAACTGCTGAGATATAATGCCATGCCTCATTTTCAGATCCCTTTAGATTAACTCTTCTCCCTCTCAAATCACCTCATATAGTTTTGTTTGGGTTCATTTCTAGGGCCACCTCCTTGTCCCTTCTATTTTTAGCTGATCTCCTCCTTTTTAGCAGCAACCTTACCTCTACCTCTTTGTTGTTCTCTGCACCTCTTTTCAATAGATTTCTCCTTTAGATCCCTGTCCCTCTCAACCTTAGATCTATTGGCCCCTTTTTCGCGTGGTTTTCTTCATTTTTTCCCTCTTATATACTAGTTTTGAGAGACCCGCTTTCTTGGGTTAGATTGATGCATTGTTAGCTGTTAATTTTTTGTTCTTTCACTCTTATTTACTGCAGATTTATTTTTAGTTATGTAGCACACTTTTTCTTTTACTCTCAAAATTTATGGGTTTAAACAATTAAAATTAACGCATGCCACACACTAACCCTAAGTGAAGAAGAGCCTGGTTAACACCGCCTGGCAAAGCCTTTAAAATCAATTGACACTGCACCTCTCTGCCCTTGTTTCGACATTGACCTCACTTGATTTTTCCCCTCCCTGCCCCTGTCGGTTTTCTTCTTCCCGTCCTCATTGCACCTCCAAGGCGTTTGTCCCAGAGACTTCTTGGCCTTCACCCTCAGTTTCCGGTTGGTCGACTTCCTCCTTCCCGTCGTCATCGAGTAAGTCCTCCCCCGAGTCCGCACTCTGACTCTTCCTCTGATTGTTCGGGTTCTCCCCCTACTCCTGGTTCTCCCCCTGTTACCTTCACCATGTCTAGTTCAGGGCCTAGTGCTAGCAGCAACCCCATTTCTACTGCTGGGTCCGTTTCCAGTGGAACCACTATGGGACCTACCTCGACTGCCCCGTTGCTCCCTTATATGGCCGGTCTCAGTCTCCCCGACTTCAATCAGCTAATCAATGATCCTATTCACCACGATTTCATTTGGCCTACTATGCTAACCAAGATCCCCTCCCACATTCCCAAGTTCGAAGGCCTTGCTAGTGAAGATCCCTCCAACCATATCCGATCTTTCCACATGTGGTGTTCCTCCAATTCCATCATCGATGACTCCATCTGTCTTCGATTGTTCCAACGCACGCTTACCGACAAAGCTTCTAAATGGTATGTTGATCAAGCCACCTCTTCCCATACCACCTTTGCAACCATTTCCCAAGCCTTTTTATCTTATTTCCAGCTCCCTCGCCGATACGACATGGGTACTGAACTCTTGACTTCTATTCATCAATCCTCTTTGAATTGCCCTTCTTCTCATGTCCAGGAATGGAAACGAAGACAGAGATTATTTCACACTCCCCCCTTTGAAGATCGGATTTATATGGACTGGTTCCTTCGCTCTCTTTTACCTCCCATTGGCAAAGATGTCGCATCCCATTTTCCTCAAACCAAAGAAGCCGCCCTCCAAATAGCCCTGAAATATGACCTTATCTATGCTCAATCTGGTTATGTTTATACCATCCTTCCTGACCTCCCCAAGCCCATTGGCCCTAATGCCTCAGAGGCATCTCACTCTGCTGACGTTATCATTAGAGCTATGACACGTACCCCTGCTCAACCTCTTCTGGGCTATGGTTTCCCTTCAAGAGGGGCCAGCCCCTCTGACACTTTTCCCCCTCCAGGTAGCATGTATCCAAGATATGGCATGCCTCCTCCTTTTTCCCTCACTCCTGCTTACCTCAAAGCTTCCCATCCTACCCCTTATCTGTACCCATAGCCTGGTGTCCTAGATCCTCCAGCATTTGGACCTCCCACTCCCTTGCCTTCTCCACCCCCGCAACCGCACTTACTACCGCCTCGAGGGCAAGTATTTGCGCAGTAGGGGGCAACTAATATTCTTCCTTCTCAAAGAAGGAAGAAAGAAAATCAATCTGCTTCTGGTAATCATGGATCCAATCCTTCAAGTATTGATTCTACCACTGTCAACCAGCCACAGGGCTCTCAGCCCAAGCCCGACAGGCCGCTTCGCACCAATAAGCCTTATTCGTGTTGAGGTTTTTATGGTAATTACACTCACGATTGTCCCTTGTTACCAAAAATGTGGCAGATGTGAGAGTATCAGCCCACCACGCGGGGACAACACTCCTCCCCTACTGTCCCTTCCAATATGGGTACTTCTCAACCTGCTGTGTTTACCGATACTTTCCCTCAATAAGGATTCATGGCTACTCAACCACCTCATGCCTTGGTAACCACTCAACCTTCCCCTTCTAGTTCCTCTGATTACCAGATTCTCATGATGGCCTCTGAACAACCTCTCACCATCGACCTTAACCTCCAAACTTGGTCTCGTCAGTACTCCACACCTCCTGTTCCGTCTGTCTCCGAGTCCCCATCTTCAAGTCTTACAGAGCCTCTATTGACACCTAATGGTCCCTTACAAATCCCTCCACCTAAAGCTGAGGTTCATACCAAAATTCCTAAGGGTCCATTACACCGAAATACTGCCTTTGGTCGGGCTTCCCATTCATACAACATAGTAGATGATCTGGCACAATCACCTGCTGCCATTTCAACACTGGAACTCCTTTAGTCATGTCCTTATCAAAATAAGGCTCTACTATCTGTCGTGGGTGTTGTAGATCCTGCTGATGACCAACTAATTGTTTTCAATGCCCTTCAGTCAGACCATCCCCCCCTTCCTACTTTTGTTTCTTTCCAAATCCCAGTCAAAATCCAAAATGCCAATGTCGCTTGGTGTATTAATGATGAGGGGGCATCTACCTATGTGATGTCCACTTCGGTTTGGAAATAACTCAGATCTCCTGAGCTGGGCCCCTTCCACTATCACCCTTCGTGCGTGGGATGGCCATGCCTCCTAGCCCATTGGCCTATTCTGTAACTATCCTATCACCCTTGCAGGAAAAATTGTGTGTGTCGACGTTGAAGTTATTGACACTCCTCTTGACTACAAAATTATTTTGGGGTGTAGTTACACCTATGCCATGTCTGTCATCCCCTCTGCAGTCCACCACAAGATGTTTTTCCCTCATAATGAAAAAAATTTCACCATTGACGAGTTGACGTATCATGAACCAAAATCTTAGACCTCCCCTGAGTCCACCATTTATACTGTCACCAATAAGAAAATTGTTGATTCTTTGACCAGTGTTTCCCCCGACGTCTACAAAGACTCCTCCTTGCTTGGAACTTTCCCAGGTCCCCCCCCTCCTCTTGTCTCTCATCCCAGCTTAGCAAATGTTTTCATGATGCAATCCTCTCAGGCTGCCCTTCCTACTTCAGCTAGTCAGCAACCTCAACCTCGTCCGCCGCACCCTACTCCTAGCCCTTTGCCTCAGCCGACTGACCCTCTCCCACCTAGACCTTCCCATCCCCCTCACACTCAGGAACCTCCCTACCCTCCTGAGTCAGTTCCCTCAGGTCTCCACCATATGGGAGCCATCCTTCCTGGCCATTACCCTGCCAGTCAGATACCTTTCCTTGGTCCCCCCTCCCCCCGCCCCCTCGGAGTCTATTCGGTTCCCATCATGCCCACCCTTTCCCTCCCTAATTTAACCTTGGGAATACTAGTATGGTATCTTACTCCTCCAGTAGAGACCCCACTGGGCCACCCCAAACCATACATTGCTGTGACACTCGTGCAACTGATTCCCTTCTCTCCTTCCACCACTACAATGCCCCTAGCCCCTCCGCCAGACCATCCTGATGCCGCGACAACTACGGGCAAGAAAAGAAAAACTCGCAAGGGGGCATCCAAAGACAAAGCCACCGCAATTGACCCTACACCCCCTACACCCGCCAAGCCTTGTTCCTTATGTGATGGTATCAGTCATGCCACCCATACTTGTCCTGAGTTGCCCCGTATCCAACCCATGGTTAGAGTCGCGTTCCCTGAATCTATGGCCCCTGAAACCTCTGCTTCTTCCTCAGCCACAGCCAAGAACCCAAAGACTCTTCGCACTAACAAACCCTGTGCTCTATGTGGTGTCCATGGCCATTATTCTCACCATTGTCCTCACCTCACGCATTACCGAGCCTCTTTAGAGGTCATTCGTGAGTACGAAGTTGAAAAAAATCAATCTGCCTCTCCCATCCTTGCTCAGTATGCGTCAGGTTTACTCGAGGATCCCCCTTCTACCATTGACATTCCTCCCCCTGATGTTGAGATGTCAGAATCTGTTGCCCCCCTCCTATACCTATTATCATCCGCACGACCCCTGGAGTACATTCCCTCTAAATCCACTCCATCTGTTTTGCTTGATTCCCCTTCAGCAACATCCTTGGGCTCTCCTGCTTTGACCATATTTTTACTTGTTCTTTTTTCATTCCCCTTGATGACCCATATGTGTGCCTCTCTTCCTATACTGATGATTTAGGTAGCTTGGCAGTGTCGTGTGGTTTCCTCGACCTTTCCCTTTCTTCCCATAATCATGATGATACCATTCGTATCTATGATGTCCTTCGCAGCATGAGTTCCCGCTCTTCCTCCCATAGTTCTCATTCATCTCCCTCTAGTCGATCTATGAGTCCTAGACTTCCTACCCCGACAACTCCCTCCCATTGTTGTCATTGTATGTCTATCTTATACTCACGCTGCCATCATTAGTCTCCTTCCTCCCATTTCTTGTCTTGTGACACTATTCCACTGGCCCTCTCGTCCACATGTTATATTGGCTATGCCGATGGGGCAAGTTGTTATTCCTGGAATCTCGCCTGAGCCGCATGGGCCATCTTTACCCCCTTGCATACCCTCGTTCTTGAAAATGGGATATGCATTGGTAACGCCACCAATAATCAGGCCGAATATGATGCAGTACGTGGTCTCTTAGCTGATGCCCTCTCTCATCACATCCTCCATCTACACGTTTGTTTAGATTCCCTGCTTCTTGTCTTACAACTTAATGGTGTCTATCGTGTGCATAACCCTATCCTGTTTAGACAATATTTACAAGTGAAACTTTTGATACGTGAATTTGGATTCATTACTTTCAACCATATACCTAGAAGTCAAAATCACTACGTAGATCAAATCGCAAATCATTTTCTAGACTGGCATTTATCACACACATAACAATAACATTTAAAAAAAATGCATATAAATCATATATATCATATAACATGTGTTTTTAGAATCCATCTACTCTAAAACATATGACATGCCCATAACATGTTACAAAAAACAAAACTACAAAAATGGTGGGAACCACTTGCCCCTACATAGACACTGGGGGGCACCACCTGCCCTACATATAATCACTCTCTGGAGGATCCCTAGCCAACGGCTCTACTCCCACAGCTCGTAGATCACGCACAGTCTGACCAGCCATCGCCATGCATCGCATGATACCTCGCCATTCCGAGGGTAACCCAATACATAACTCTATGTACTGGTCGTCTAAATCCTACCAACCACACTCTGACACACCGGTCACTAGCCCCTCACATCTACGATGGATGTCCTTTAACAGAGCGGCCATATCCTCGTTCTATGCCGTCCTTGATCCACTTGGACTTGTAGCTCCTGCTGCTGCAGTTCATCCCATATATTTGGCCGGTTTTACCAGAGCTATATCTGCATTCCACAAAGTATAAGGATTAGTACCAGGAATACTAGTCAAAAACTCTAAAATGCACATAACAGATTAGTTTCTTGTCACTTACCATCGGGTCCCCATACTCGACGAGGTGGAAGTGGCAAGTCCGGATCTCCCCAATAACTCATCCCACTATAAGGATAGTCATCTATGTACAATGGCATCTGATCCCAATGGGCAAAGAAATCTGGTCGAAACACTTGCCCGACCGCCCCTCCCCCTTTTCTACACAGTAGTCATCCCCACTGACACATCCGGGGCTCTCTCGGACCCCCATCAGGTAACTGTATACGAGGTCGCAAGGTCAGGATCTTCTCAAAGAACAAAGAGCACAATACCGTCCCATAGGCACAATCATGATTCACTTTCTGCTTACATAGCAAAAGCTGTCGTTTCACCAACACCAACATCATCTGGGCCCACCCATAGTAGGTCCCACCCAACACACTCTCTACAATCATCATCTACCCTCCAGTGATGTGATGGAATGCCTGACTACCCAAGATCCGCAACACTGCTGCTGCCACTGCCCGGGTCTCCAACCTCTCTAGATCCCCAATCGATATCCGAGTCCCTTTGACTTGGACACCTGGTCGACAATGTAACTCAACAAAATCCATGATGTTACGCCCTCGCAATAACACTGGCTGTGTATTTCCCACCATCCCTAGTGGCGGGAGACCAGTCAAGAAATACAGATCCTAGACTGTCAACTCAATCCTGTGCCCTTGCACTATAAACACCTCATGATCTGGATCCCAATAACTGATAATCCGGGCTAGCAAGGGCTCAGCAGCCCTCATCAAAGGGTTCTCCACAAATTTCAGAACCCCAAACATAGCCAATGCACGACAGACACCCTGATCTGCTTGGATCTCCATCTGTAAGGTACATAGGTCTCTCTCTCTCTCCACTTGATCCGTATATCTACGATATCTGCACAAAACCATCATCTTTATTAGTCTACAGATAAATAAAACTACATTTACTTACACCAAAACTGAATCTCAGCCCATAACAGCACTGAAACCACCCCCATCTAACAGGTCGCACTTTTTGGCCAAATCCTGGGCCAGGTCGCACTTTTCAGGCCAAAACCTGCGTCCCAGGTTGCAGTTTTTTCCCCAAAAAGTGCGACCTGACTGTAATGATGAAGTAGGAGCAGTTGCTGAGATTTCAAACCCTAATCTAAACTTTGAATCCATCAAAAACAAAGAGTAGGATTAGGCCTATTACCTGCAACTAACGGATCGTGATTCCAACGGTCGATTTGTCCGCTACGATCGTCACAAGATTTAGGGCCTTCTCCCCTCTCAACATTCGCTATAGCTACACAAGCAAATGAATGATTTTGGAGGGAAAATGTCTTATTAGAAGAAAAACCCCTATTTTTTCTTTCACTCGCTGCAACCAAACCGTAGCCCCATTTGACACACCGTCTACACCGTTGGAAAGCTCTCACTGAGCACTCCAATGGGTATCTATTAGTTTTTCATGTTTGGATACTTGACCAGGACACATTTTGTCCACGAAGGGTCCCTTCATCTCTCCTCCCAATCGGAATTCTTCACTTAAAATTCTTGTACTTGAGGCACCACTTTACCTCTTTACTTGGATTTTTTCGTGTAGATTTTCATCATGAGATACCCTATTGTACTAATGTTTTTATGGTCCCCCATTGGACCTTTTATACGTGGTAGCACCATCGAGTCGCCCTTGTTTAGAGCATCCAAGTTGATTCATCATTCGTCATGCAGTCTATCTCGAGCCTCTTTAACTCCCACTATAGTCCTTCATCCTTCATCTCTTGGTCCCTCTCTCGTGTTGCACATTATGGCCTTCCGTACCATTGTCACCTATCCTCCCTGACATTGTGTTAGTTGTTGCCAAGCCATTCATGGCCCTTATGCTCTAACAAGGGAAGTCATCCATCCGCTACTTAGTATCCCTCATTTCATTATCATCATTAGTGTCCATCTATTTGTTGCTCTACTATTTTCTCCCGCACCTTATTTGAGATTCCCTTATTACCTCACCTATGGCAGACCTACTTCTGTCGACACCAGCTCATTTACTCCAGAAGCCAGGTCTAGGGGGTAGTGTACCTTGGTTCGAGCTCTTTTCAGCATGATCGTGATCTATACACTTGATAGTCCAGTGATGCAGCAACAGCTATTGGTGATTCCCGGGTGTGTATGAGATGTCTCAACCCTCATGAAGGGGTGGCCATGCAAGTAGCCCTCCACATGCCTGGATGACTTCTTCATTTCATCCCTTGATGTAGCTCTTCCCATTTGAGGATATTGGCCTCAGCCGCTTGCAGCGTCTCTTCGATTTGCATGTATCAGTCAGATTTTGTGAGCCCTTCCCCGTGTGTAGGGGGCATTTTGGTGTATTTGTATCTCATGTACTAAAATCTTATTGTATAAGTCCCGACAGTTATTCCAGGCATAGCATTTATGTGGGATTCATCATTATATTTTTCTGGCTCCTATTTAAGCCAACATATTCTTCATGGTTCGGTTCCTTGTTTACTGGACCTCCTATTCTTTATACTTTGTCTCGGTGAGCATAGGCATGCCTCCCCTGCCGCCTTTCGCACATGTACCCCTTCATAAAATAGAGACTTGTTGCACTTGTAAATCTCATCTCCTCAAGGTCTAGTCCTTTAGCACATTAGACTACCTTACATTTCTCTCTCTCACTTCCCTCTTGATGTCTAGTGATTGAGTTCTTACAACGTACTTCGGTCATACGATTTGCTCCTAACACTCGTACATTAGGGGGCAATCTGTTACACCATTTTTTGGTCATCTAACCTATTATTATTAGATGAACCCAAGTACAACATGTAAGACCAATTTTACCCTAAGTAAAATTTCTTTCACCATGTGAAATAACTTATTTGTTTATATTTCCCGGTCATATTTAACCCAAAACAAGGAAATTAATTAAATAAATCCTTATTTCCTAAGAACAAGTTATTTAAATCATTATTTAAATAATATTCTTAGTTAAATTTGACTAAATTATCAATAAATAATTAAATAAACCATTATTTATTTAATTATATTCCCGTCATTTCCCTAAAATGATAAATAAATCATTTATTTATTTATTATTTATAATAAAGGAATTGACCCAAGTCGAAAATCCTTTTCCCTCCAACAAATATAATAAAATATTCCTAAAGGGTGGTTCTAGAATTTGATTAATAATATTTTATTCATGCACCAAGTTCTAGACCGCCCTAATATTTTGTTATAAATAGAAGGGTTTTCCCCATTCATTAGTCACCTCCATTGCATTAGATCACTCTAGATCTATACTCGGTCACATTCTCCATTTTTGCCTTGTGAGCTCCCATTGAGTTCTATGTTTGTCTGGGTTTTCTACAACAACAAGAGAGAGGAATTTTAGATCTGAAACGTTGACGACTTTCAAGAACCCGTCCCATTGAGGAGAACCGGAAAAAACATTTCTTGTTTTCCTCTCAGGTGCCCCCTTTTTAATATAATATAAAAATTATTTCAAATACATTGTTCTTGTCTTGTCTATTGGATGCATGGAGCCACATTTTACTTTATCTTCCTAATGTCTTTTATGCTTAGATCTGGATTTGTGCAGCATTATTTGGATCACCTAATTGCAGATTTAAAGATATTTGGCAGCCATAATCGATGTTAGGGCTATTTTTTATGCGTAGCTAAAGTGATCTTTTATGACGAAAGATTCATACTAACAGACAGCAAAAGGGATGATCAATTAGAATTTGAAGCTAATTAAAGAGAGAAAAATGAACCATAAGATAGCAAACATGCATCAACAGCAAAGGTGCAAGGCATTTGGATAGTTACAAAATAAAATTTGGGACCCTAGAGGTTTTTAACAACCTATGAAATCACAGGTTCAAGAGATCATGATTTTTTTCAACAATGAGAGTGTGATGCAGGAGCATCAAGGTTCCAAATTTTGTACATTTTATAGAATATAGGGGGTCTTGTGTTTTCAAGGGAGATGGCTCCGTAAGTATTTAATTAATGTAATTTTCAATGATTTGAGTGATTTTATGTGAAAACTTTATAATAGGATTTAATTAAATATTGTGAGGCATATTTGTAAATGTTCTCGAATGTAGAAGAACATGAGTGATTGGAAAAGATTGAGAGATTCTGAAATATTGATTGTAAATCTTAGATTACAAGTTGGTTCATGGTTTTGTGAATATGAGAGGATCCTTAGGATTTCGTGGAGCAGATTTTGGATCTGAACTAGAATTAGTTCTAGACTCTATATGTATATTATTATAAGTCTGCATAGGTAGAAATTAATATATATTTAGGAGGAATAGGGGAGTACTCAGTAGTGTTGAAGAGGCCACTGATATATAAAAGAAGGCTGAGAGGAGATTCATTACTGTAAATATTTTCTTGTGAATATAAAACTCAATTACTAGTTTATGTGGTTTGCATTGGGTTGATGTAATTCATGATGTGTTAATGAGTTATAAAATTGTGTATGTAATCAGAGTATTTTCGCATAACATAAGTGTTCTAGGTGAGTCAGAGAAGGATCAAATTTTGAATAGTGTGCAAATTTATTTGCAAAGGTCTTGGAATTGGTCCAATATCAGGTTCTGCTTTCAACAAATATATTTCAACAAGAATATGAATGACAAATTCACTTTAGTAGCCATGGAGTATTATAGATTGCACTTGAAAACTGGTAGATATAAGTGTCGTAGAAGAGAAATTCTAACATTCTAAATTAGTAAGTTGTTAGATGTTGAATAACCATTGAAATCGAGTCAGAGGTAGTTAATCTTAAGCTTGTTCGATTCGAAATATATTACCTTATTCGATTACATTGGGTAAATGCTGTGTGCAATCGATGTTTAGAAATATGTTTAGAAAGATGAATTCACGATGTATAGAAGCAAAATGTTTAGCATCAAACATGGATAGTGGTAGAGCAAGCGGAAAATGATCTGGATCTCTCGTGGATAGGAGGAAAACAAGTATATTTTTTCGAAGGCAGAAACCATGATTTCTATAAAAAAATTCTAGATATTTCTTAACAAGGGGAATGGACGGTTGATATGGTTTCAAAGAAATGAAGAAAAATATGAATGGTCAAGATCGAATCACAGGATTACTGTGGAAGATGGACAGTTGTGAAGCATATCACATTCAGTCATGAAACCTCTCATCGCATATCGCAGTCAGCCATAAATATTTCATCGCATATCGCATTAGATGAAAGAAGCCTTGGCAATGTGATGAGGAGTCATGTGTTGACTTGTTCTACGATTTGTGATTAGTGAGATTTGCAATGAGCTGAGATTGCAATGAGCCGAGATTTGCGATGTCATATTTGCATAGTATTGCGAGGAGAATCTTCAGCGTCATATTTGTGACGTATTGAGATGAGGAATTTGTGATGACGATTCTCCAAGGAAGAATATGTCACATGAAGTGGTCATGTAAATAAGAAAATGGTAATAAGGGTAATTTTAATCGCTTAAATGTTAAAAGTGCATAGAGTGAAGATTTTCTTTTGGTTTTTACCCCATAAATCATAGGCTTGCCTTTGGTGATTATCAAGTGGAAATTCGATTTTTTTTTTTTCCGTTATAAAATTGGCATGATAAGGTTGTTGTGGGGCTCTGATAGAGAAAGAAATCAATTTGGATTGAAGGGAGATGCAGCATATAAGTTTGTGATGAGTAGCAGTGGGTTTTAATAGGTTTTAATAGGTCTTATGAACTATTGCAGAGTGTGGTTTCAATTCAGAGCACATTATATTCAAAGTAAATACTGTGTTTTGGGCAGGATTATTCTTAGGCCTACATCAACATACCACTCATTTCTCCACATAACAATGACATCAACAACACTCGACATGTGGGCATTTGTACACAATGGAAAGGGAAAAACATAATTAGTCTAAAAACTGACTAACATGTATGTGTAACTTATATATATATATATATATATATATAACTTTAATCTGCAACAACGAGCTCTTCATAGAAAAAAATAATTGAAGAAAAATTTTCAAGTATTGGAGTGTATATGAAGTTGCAAAATGATATGTTAACAAATATTTCACTTCTCAAGGTTACATAAAAGAGAAAAAAATGCTACAAATGAGATGAATAAAATACATGTGAATCAATACAAAGTTGCATGAGGACATGTAATACCTTTGATTGGAGGGAAATGTTGGCTCTCTACAATGTCATATTTTTCACTCTTTTCTTTCATTTTTCATCAATTTTTACCACATTTTGCAACTCCATAACCTTACATTAAGACCACTTTCATGGTTATATATGAGTTTAGACTTACTATTTTTTCAAAGCATTTATTTGAGCATTTTGAGTGAATTTATGATTAAATATTATAAAAATAACATGTTTTAAGTTACATCTAAATGTTGGATGAGTTTTTTTTTATGTCTATAGGCATATTTGAAGATTCCAACAAATATTTGACCACTTAGCCCCAAATTCAAATTTTATTTTTAAACCCTTAAGTATTTGAGGTAGATTTGAGATCATAATTCAATCACCTTAATGGAGACGAATCATAGAAGTTTTGATAAGTATCTCTTATCAAAGATATTAGAGATTTCTCAGTGGATTTGCACAGATAATGATCACCTAAGTTGATTGAAAAGTAGATATGAATTTATTAGTTTCTTCTCTTATTGTAAAAAAAAAACATGTATAAATATGAGTGTTTTTTCCATTGAAAATGGAGGAAGGGAGAACAAATTTAGAATTTGTAATCAAAACACTAGAAGAGATATCTTTTTAGCTAGCCTTTAATATTTTAGAGCTAGCTCCAAACATATTTTACTTAATATTGATGATATTCTAGTTTTCACTTCTAGTGTACTTGTTGAGCATTGGGGGCACGCTCTTTGTTTATAGATGTATATTTCAATCACTTTCATAGACTAGATTTACATGATTTCATAGTGTGACTTTCAAATTCTTTTATAGATTAAGTTCAATAATTCCCTAAATTAAAATTTTCATCGCTTTCTTAATTTAGATTTCCATTGCTTTCCTAGATTAAGATTTTTGTCGCTTTCATAAATTAATATTTCATTTCATGTCAAATTTTTTTTTTTTCACATAATAGAATTTTCTTTCACATCAATTTACATTTGATAAAATTAGAAACTAAACCCCTTCATATATTTTGGTGTGCACTTTGTAAGTTTACAAACCTAGATTGACGATTTCATGTAATGGAATTCTAATGAAATTGAATTGATCAACAATTTGTAAACCATTTTTTTACAATATCATGTGTCAATACAATGGCTTATCAATACATTTGCTCATATAACATTTTTTTAATTAATCAATACAATTAAAAGAAAAAAATTGTAATGACTACTTTGGAGATAAATCTCAACTTTCGATTTGTGAATACTACCTAAATTAAATAGTTTGCATTCACCTAATAAATATTCATAATTAAATTAAAATTATTTAAACTCTATTAAAAAAAATAAACATATAATTTTACTAGCAATTATTAATATAATCTAAATTATATTTTCTACATAATCCAATTAACTTGAAAAAATTTGAAAGTCGTCTATAAATCTACAGTTTAGAAATTGAATATCAAATTTTGAAAAATGAGATCCAAAAATATATAACCCAACAATTTAAAAAAATAAAACTACACAATGCCTAAAGCAATAAAACATCGTATTCTTAATTTCACTCTCACTTTTAATATTGAAAATTATTAAATAAATCAATTCATACTCCCTGACCCAAAAAACAAAGTGATGCAAAATCAATAAAATTGAATTTGGTCAGCTAATTTCCTTACACACCATACAAATAATATTCAAATGGACTACTCATTTAAATGGTTTCCGGTCAAACAGTTTAACAATATGATGCATATTCCAGCCGCTTAGAGTTCCCTGCAACTACAGCAGCAGGAAATAAGCATCCACGAAGTGCTTGGCTCTATTGCAATTATATGAAGTGATTGTTTCTGCAAACGACGAACGAAAGGAAATCTTCTATGTCCACTAAATCAACTACTCTCGTCTTAGTCAGTAGCCATATGCAATCGTATGTATGCAAATGTTGTGGGTGGCCGGGATTTTCCCACCCATATCATTTTAATTGGAGACAGTACGTATCTATACAGGGGCTTCTCTCACGCTAAAGAAGGTCAAAGACGATCGTAGACGAGCAGAATTTTCCATTTCAGGACAGATCAAAGAAATATATATATATATATTTTAAACCACGGTCGAAAACGGGAAACCATATAATAGATAGACGGCTACATGTATTTTTGCTTAGTTAAGTAATTTATCTGTAAATTTTGCAAATTTGTTTATAATCTATTTTCCTAGTTAAGTAATTTATTTGTAATTTTACAAATTTGCTTCTCATCTTGGTCATATAGGTTAGAGTTGTGTGTCTACTGTCTAGTACGAAGCATAGTTAATTCGGAAAAAATTGGATGGTATACAACTTATTATATATATATATATATATATATATATATATATATATATATATATATATATATAAAAAGATATTTCATTATCTTAATTTATTTTAAAATTTGAATAATTTCTAGTAATTCTATATCCTATAACAACCTTATAAATACATTCACTCTCAAAAGAAATAAAATTCCAAACATACTCTTCCTTCCAAACCTTAAAACTAAAAAATCTAACATACCTTTTTAGTATCAAAACTTATTTGTCCAAAATTCTTATTTAATAAATAAATATATATATATAGAAATTCACTATTCTAAATCTATTTATTTATGTAAACTTTGTCAAAATTAAAAAATAAAAATAAATAAAAAAATTAGAAAATGAGTATTTCACCCATTCATTTTTTTCTGCTTTCTTGGCTTTCAGGCCCTCCAAAACCCTGCATTTTTGGCTTTACAACCCTTCAAAACATGAACGATAATTTAAAAAAAAAAAAATCCAATTTCTCAATTGTTTTTATTTCTCTTCTTATTTTTCAAAATACACATAATTTTCAATATACTTATTGTATAATACTGATTCATCGCTTTGAAACTTAATTTCATTTTTTTTTACAATTTCTAAATTAAATATTGTGAAGAATATTTGTAAATGTTCTCGAATGTAGGAGAACATGAGTGATTGGTGAGGATTGAGAGATTCTGAAATATTGATTGTAAATCTTATATTAGAAGTTGGTTCATGATTTTGTGGATCTAAGAGGATCCTTAGGATTTAGTGGAGAAGATTCTGGATTGGTTCATGATTTTGTGGATCTAAGAGGATCCTTAGGATTTAGTGGAGCAGATTCTGGATCTGAACCATAATTTTTTCTAGACTCCATAAGCATATTATTATATGTCTACATAGGCAGAAATAAGTATATATTCAAAAGGAATAGGGGACTACTCAATATTGTTGAAGAGACCACTGATATAGAAAATCAGGCTAAGAGGAGACTCACTACTATAAATATTTTCTTGTGAATATAAAACTCAATTACAATTTTATGTGGGGTGCATTAGATTGATGGAATTCCTAATGTGTTAATGAATTATAAAATTGTGTATGTAATCGGAGTAATTTCGCATAATGCGGGTGTTGTAGGTGAGTCCGAGAAGGATCAAATTGAGAACACCGTGTTATCACTCTAATAATTCCCAAAGTTGTGAGGTTTTTTATTTATAGTTTAAAGAATATTAGAGGTAACCCTAGACCTAATTTAAGCTTTAGGATATAGCCTTCCTAAAGCTCAGAGAGGGCTCTCTCTATAATAGGGAAAATTGGTTTTGGGGTTTTGATTTGGTTTGGTGGGAAAATAACCTAATGAAATGGACAGTGGCGAATCTGTAATTCATTGGGCACATGGTGTCAATGTATCAAGCAGAAAGAACAGGATCAAGGTCTAAAGTCAAATTTTCATAGGGCAAGATAGCAAAGTCATTAAATATCTTTAAAGGCTAATTGGTGAAGTGACTTTAATTGGGATAAAGAGAAATTAATAATTCTTTGATCCGGATGAGGAGTGAAAAGGTAAGGGTCAATCGAAATTAGGGGGAAATTAAGGGTTTCCTAGTCTAGATATTAGCAAAAAACATTAAAATGAAAACCGACCAATAAAAGAGCGCTTTTAACAAATTCCGATATAGAAATTCCTGATTTCACATTATAATTTAGAACACATTTATGAATGGATAAAAAACATAAGAAAATTGACAGATAACAATAGAAAACACTTCACTTCAGTGGCCCAACACATGAATCCAGTAATATGATGTTTTATTCCTTGAAATCCAGTCTTCTAATTTGAGCTTGATTAAAAAAACCCTTAGGTTCAGAATGTTCGAGCTATAGGAATCTTCAGCAATTAATACACACTAATACATCAAATGATGAAGTATTTATACAAAAAGTATTATAAAATATCCTAGAATAATCATAGAAATTTTCTTTGGAAAATAAAATATCTTTTACAAAAAGATAGTGACAACTGCATAACAAACTTGCAAGCTGTCCTATTTATTGAAATTAAATATTAATGTGGTTGGATTTGGGTGCGGCTGGTTGTTTGAGGTGTCCCTCATGCTGGCAATTGATCTTCAATATGTTTTAAAGCTTTCTCTTTCACTTGATACTCTTTATACTGATACACTTTAACCTCTGATACACTTTAACCTCTGATTTTGACTGATTCACTTTGTAAAAATATGTTTTACTGTGTAAAAACAACAACTTTGTTTTTCTTCCTCTTTGACTGGAAAACTATCTTTTATAGTAAATCTGTGAGATTCTACCAAAACTCTCCCTCTGGTAATTTAATCTTTGTAAGTTTCTTGAAATTCTCATCTACTTCAGTGTACCTTACGAAAGTTGGCTTGACCACAAAGAGGTGTTTTATCTCATGTTGTAAATAAAACAAACTTTCAATGCTCTTGTGCAACACTTTACCTATTGGAATTACTTGTCAATCTGACTTGTTCACCTGTTCTTTGGAAAAATCCCTTAAACTTGTATTGCAATCTTCTTGTTTAATCAATTTATCATTGATAACAAGAATATTTTGAAGCCCTTTTTGTCTCAAATTATCAAACTTAACCATGAATTTAGTGATGGCTATGTCCAGGTTATGACACTTTTATTCCAACTGTTTCATCAAGTTTTTCTTTGAAAGTACTTTTCTTAGCTCAAGCATTGTTTCAGTTTTGTCAGTTATTCCTATTTCATCCAATTCTTGCTTGTTTTTAGTATTGAGAAACTTGATTATTTCTAAGGCTTCTTCAAGCTTGGCACCCAGCTCTTCTTTGGTCTTCAATATTTCTTCTTTGGCTACCTTAAGCAACTCTTTCTGATCATAAATCACTTGAATGTATGGCCAAGTATCATTGACTGATTCAATGATATTGGACCATAGTTTATTTTTAATGTATGACATGGGCTCTTTTAAGGTCAACTTTGTTTCTACATTTTTTAGTTGTTCACCTAAACTTTTAGCATTTGTTCCTCTATTTTAGCATTTATCTGTGCTAATTTCTTGGAATGTTCAAGGTTCATGATTTTCTCTTTCAATCTGTTTATCTCATTATTCTGTACTGACATGTCTTCCATGGATTTAATGAGTTTTCTAGCCTCATCTGACTGTTGAACTACTAAAGTGGAAGATTCAATGGAAGAAGTAGTAGAAGAAGTAACTGGCACTGTTGTGGCTAATGGGACTTTTGGTACTAACTCTTATGCTAGAGTTGAAGGCACTGATTTTGTCACAATGGGAATGATTGTAGGAGGAACATCTTGTGTCTTCGCAACTTCTTTTTCTTGGACAAGATTGTCCATCTCAATTTCCATCTCCCATATTTGTGTTGTCATCTGTATTATGAGATTCATCATCTCATCCTCTTGGTTTTCTTCCTGTGCAAATTTTTTGGCCTATGGGTGCTCTTTTGGGGGTAATTTCAGTTACTTTTTGAGTGCTGCAATATCCTCATTTTTCTTCTTCACTCGCTCTTCCACAGCTTTCACATTAGAAGGGTCATAATCCACTTCAATCACCAACTCTTCTAAAGACATGATTCTGGTGTCTTTAGCATATGAAGAATCATTTTCAACCCTGAGCTGATCTCTAATGTTAGTCAAAGCATTCTAGAGCTTTTGGACACTCATTGCTTTTGTGGTCATGGTAGAATATACCATTTCTGAGCTTTTCCCGTGGAATTCAATCTGGTCCAAGGGATGATTATCTTGGACTGGTACCTCAAAGTCAACCTTCTTATAATCTGTTGTTTTTTTAGGTGTTGGCATTGTAGGTTGAAGTACTGACATTAGAAATTTCTTATTTGTATAATCAAAGTCTGATAGCAGCCTATTTTGAATTCTTGGAGTCTACTTCAAGTATTGTGAATAGATTTCATTCTTAATCTCTTCATTTTTGGCATTGATCTCTTTATACTTCTCTTTGATATCCATGTCATTATCCTCTGCCTACTGTGATGAAGATACCTCCACACTTTGTTTTTTCTGAATAATTTGTGTGTTGGAAGTAGCAGGCTGTTGTTCATTTTCAATTATTGTGTGAGTCACAGTGTCTTTCTCTGGATTCTCTTGATCTAAAACCTCAATTGTTTCCTTTTCTTTATCTGCTAGATTTCTCTTTTTCTTGTTGTATCTGAGTTTGAATGTAGTTTATGTGTTAGTTTCAATAGTATATGAGCCTTCTTATCTTTTCCTTTTTGTACCTCTTTCTTCTTGATTTGATGTTTGAGAAATGTGACTAGTATCACTCTGCTTGACAGATTCAATCGATGTATTTTCTAACCATTCAAATTGGTTAGAAAAATTTTCAATTTCAGCCTTCTTATCATAAATATAAGGGGTTAATTTACATTTCACCCTCATCTAATAAGGATCATAGTTCCAGAGGAAACTTTTATAAAACTTATACTCTAGCAACTATTTTACTGCCTCTGCACCTGCTTCCCTGTTGTTGCATATGAAGGGACCTACTTGGTTTTTAAATTTGAACTGAGTTCTATTTTTAGCAGCCAGAAACTTTACAGAATCTGTCTAATATATTCTACGGTAAATCATCTCATTGGTAGATACTTTGGTAATTTATAGGGAAAGAGGTTTGACCCATAAACTCTAACCTCAATGTGGTTTTGGTATAAATACCAATCACCTATTTTTCTCTACTTTGATAGATGTAAAACCTTCTTAATTTCATCACTTATCCTTGGTTGTATACTATTTTTGAGTAGATTAACCAATGGGTGAATAAAACAGTCTGTGAAGTTTACATAAGTGAACTCATTTGACTCCTTTCTCATTAAGGAAGTCCAGAAAATGATAGATTTTTCATTTCCTTCTACATCCATCTTTTGAAGGGCTATTAGGAATTTATCTGACTCGAAGTAGAGGAACATATGAAATAGGAAGGAGGTATACCAAAATACACCTTCAATAGGAAGTTTTATAAGTTGTTCATGAATATTATGAGTTATGTACTTAGGAAAGTTATAAATGACTGCAGGGGGCTGAACAGGCACAAAGATGGATAAGAAATCTTATAGTAATAGTATTTGAATGATGATTTTGATGGCGAAAATGGGTTCAGAACCATCAAAAACCTCTAAAGCACCCAACATATTAAATTTTTATAGTTATAATATTGATTTACAAAAATCTCTCCCGGATTTTCTTAAAATCTTACCCGAATTTCCATGATTTTCATGGCGAAAAAGAATTCTAGCTTTTAGTATGTTGAGTGTTACTAATCCTCAGAGATCTCTTTAAAATTTATTAAAAAAAAAAAAATAAAAAAAAAAAAAAAAAAAAAAAAAAACAATTTCTCACTTATTTCTATTTTCTTTATTTTCTTTTTTAAATTGACAATTTCAATTTCCATAATGTTGAACAAAGCAATGCCTTCATAATGCTAGAGCATATCTAGTCTCCTCATTTAGTTGGACCTCCTTAGAAAATAAGATGTATTCTCTCAGGTTGAAGTATTCTCTTTCCAGCAGGCTCAAACGAACAAGAAAGTGGCTTAAACGAAGAAAACTGCATACGAACCGAACCTAGTTTCAAAGAATTATTCGCTAATCGAATAAAACGGACGAATTCCCGAATTTTTTTTTGTCTATTGGGATGAATTTGGTAACTATGGTATGAATGGGTCTTTTACTCTATATCTCTTTGAAATAAAAATGATTTTCCAAATAAGAAATTAATGTTTATTATAATTAAAGAAATTGAATATGCTGTAAAATAACTAATAGTAAAACAAAAATGTGTGAGTAAGATGTTTAAGTCTTACACTTTAAAAATTCAAATAAATTGTTTGAAACTTTATGTTAACTAATTTATATAGAGATTAAGTTTATAAGTATCTCTATATAAAAATAAAGATTGTTAAATAAATATAAAAATAAAGATTGTTAAATAAAATATTTTAATGTTGCATATAAAAACATTTTCAATTTAGATTATCAATATAATATTTTAATACTAATTAATATTAACATATACTTAAATATATATTAATAATAATAATAAAATATTTAATTGATGTCATAAAATAATTTGATATACATGTTATGTAAAATATTTTAATGTCAAATACATATATTGTATTTTATAATATAAAGAAACTTCCACCTCGAAAAATTTGATACCTGTTCATATTAAATATTTTCTTAATATAAATCTATACTGTTATGATGAACAGCTACCTCATACAACTATCCTCGAGAAAATTTAGTCAAAATAATTGAAGAGACCCACAGGAATTTGTTTGAGATAATGCCTCATTTATGATGCATACTAAGGATTAGGGATTGATTTGGTTTGTTGGAGGATGTTGAGAGATTCTCTCAACCTCTCTCTCCAAAAATGGAATAAGTTGGATCTCACTCCAAATATATATATTTGATGTATCCCTATTTATTTTAATATAGAAACTATTTTTTTGTGTATCTCTGCTCTCATGATTTCTAATATGGTATCAGAGCCTAGCTAGTCTTAATCCCTCACGAGAGTGCCCAGCAAGGTGTCTCCCTGTTGTTGTTAAACATGTTTACACTTTTCCGTAGGAAATAAACTACACCCACAGACAGAAGCGATTCATGCAGAGTTGGTTAGGTTGTTTGATCAAATGAAAGGGATAGGATATGCGCCTAACGTGAGTTCGTGGAGATTGCACATATGCCTTCTCTTTGGGAGCAGATGGGAAAATAAAATTGGAATCTCATTTATATTGGAATTGCACAGGAGTGGGAGATCACGTTTGTTTCACAAATTCGCTTTCTTGGTTGCATCTGTCAGAGTTTTTATGTCAAAATTGTTATTTTTTATATTGTTTTAAGTTGTAAAGAAGAACCAATTATTGAATATATTTACACAATTTAAAATAGTGTTTCTCGATGTTCTTCGGTGCCGAGAGGAAGTATCGCTAATTTGATTGTGAAAATCTATTATATGTTGTAGACTCTTGTTGTACTTCGGTGCTCCAAGATCGACAATTACAGGTTATTTTTTTTGTGAGTTCGTAAGTGTGTAAAGGTCACTTGTAGGATTGATCGCTAATCATATTCTGTACCTAGAATATTTTCCTATAGACTATTGAAATTAATTCTTCGGGGTTATTTCACAGATGTAAATATTTCCATAGGGTAGCTCAGTGTCGAGACTCTTCTTCGGGGGTGTCAAGATTTTTTAATCTTACAAATTCAGCATTGTTGGTCAGAAGCGGGTGTACTTTAAATGGGTTGAAAGGTAAGCTCGAATATGTGGAGAAAGAAAGAGTGGAATCCATAAAACTGCAGAGTGGGTAGATTTGCTGATGAAGACCAGATCAGACAAAGAGAGGAAAGTTCAAAGTGTTGTAATTGTGATTTCAATATTGTAAGTTTTCTGTAATGTAGGCATTAAGGGGGGTGTTTGAGATAATGCCTCATTTATGATGCATACTAAGGATTAGGGATTGATTTGGTTTGTTGGAGGATGTTGAGAGATTCTCTCAACCTCTCTCTCCAAAAATGGAATAAATTGGATCTCACTCCAAATATATATATTTGATGTATCCATGTTTATTGTAATATAGAAACTATTTTTTTGTGTATCTCTGCTCTCATGATTTCTAATAGAATTCTCCAAACTTGTAAAAATCATTTTCTTGATTAAAGCTCTAACCAATATTTTAAACATCTGAATCTGTTTCTAGAAATGTTGTTATTGGAATTGGTTCTATTAAATTGTACCGCACTTGCCAGTGCCAAAAGTAATTAAATGGACCACCACCGCTGAGAGCATAAATTCTTATCCTGTCCTCACTCTAATTATATATTTTTCTCAAATATTCTAGAAAATATGCAAGGCTTTTTTTTTTTCTGATGAATTAAATTGACAACAAAATTTAAAAAGTAATTGCTACTCAACGTTCCTTATAATGAACCGTTGACAATATATAACCTTATTTATAGGATAAAACTTTATCACGTTATCATAATTACATACGAATTTGTTAATGTCATATCTGTTTATATAATAATCAATTTGGGTAATATTCCAAATCATTGTTTCATTTTTAATCACAATATCTCATTATTCCTATCACAATATCTCATTATCTAATTGATCCAATTGTTAGTGTTGTCTCAGTCTATAATGTAATCCTTTTTTATTTTCTAAATCGTTGTAATGCCCCATGTAGTACATCCTACACCTTATCACATAATTTTTATTATATTACTTTGATTAAAGTTATCCCGCACCAAAAAATCTACACATCATAACGCACTTCACCTACGAGACTTTGATTACGCATTTTTAGGGCAAGGTTTGCATCTTGTAACGCATATTTTCCTTACACAAATTGAATAAGGTTATCCTGCACACTGAAATCATTGCAGAGATATAGTTTTATGCAAAGTTCAATAACTACATGATTAATATGAACCTGTGATCCGACGACATGCCTATAGAGCCATGGCCTCAAATTTATCAGATCCTCTCCTATTCTGTAAGGATGGCAGAATAATAATTTCTTGAGCTAAGATCGTGCCTAAGGTGCTATTCACAGTAGACCATGCCGGGTCGTAAAAGAGAATCACTGGCACAGGATTAATTAGCCACTAAATTTGAGACCATAAATATTTATCGAACAATCTGCGATCGACTTGTACCGTCACTGTATACTCTCCAAAAGTGTGAATGCGCGTAAGGTGACGCTGATTCGGGTAGGCTATCTCTCAGATTTTTCGGATGGCTTTTCTCAATGATGATGAGTAGAAATTTATTAGAATTAAGTTTAAGTAGTAAATTGTTCCCAATTCTATTACTTCTTAGATTTTTCTCATCCTAAATTTAAATACATATTAAAAACTCAGTTTCAAACCAAAAAAAATCATGGATTCTGAACAAAATCTCAAAAAAAAATTAAAAAATCTCGTATATAGACAACGTCCTTTATATCCACGGATAATTTGGACCAGCTAAAGCTCTTTTCAAAATTATTCACAACTATAAATTTTATGATAGTGGGGCGAAGGAATGACAAAATTAACTGCCACAAAATGTGGAGCTTACTTGGGCTTGTGGAGAAATATGGCCTTATTTATGATGGCAATAAATAAATAAATCCAATATTATATAATGTATTCGGATATTATATAATATTATATAATATTACTAGTTAGATAATGTATTCGGATAAAACTAATCGGTCGCATATACTGCCACTGTCCCTATTCTGCCACTGTCCTTGGTCCTATTATTAATGGGCCATGCCATTGGATTTATTGGATTTATTTATTGTTATTTTATGATTATCATGAAAATTTATGGTTTTAGTATTGTGGAATTTTTTTAATGTGGAATAGATTTAACATCATTAAAAACTCATCAAACACCTAAAATCTTACAGTTTAATAATTATAATATATTTTCAAAAAATTCTATCACATTTTTATCATAAATTTCTAAAATTTCTATTATTTTTAAAACTATTTTGTTTATTTAAATTTTTTTTTTATCTCTGGGACATTTTTTACATTATTCAATAGCATGCAAAATTGTGAGGCCGGGATTCATTATTCAGTCGCATGCAAAATTGTCGAGCCGGAATTATTGGGATTGAAATTTCCAGGTAAAATGCGTAACCCAAAGTATTCTGAATAGCGACAATACTGGTGTTGAAAATAATACTTAAAAAATGATATTGGTGAGGAAAAATGAATTAACAGTAATTTTAGAAAGCAATTCAAACGTAATAAAATGAGGCGGAGAAGACAAACACATCTACTTTTCGTTAAATCTCCAATCCATTTTGAATGGTAGACAGATTGTTTTGATTCTTGTTTTTTGAGATTTTTGAAGTCTTTTTAATAGTTTTTTTAGTATTTATTATAAATTTATTGAAATCACAAATTTAATTATTAATTATTTATAATAAAAATGTCTTAAATATTTTTAAAGTACTCCATATATATAATCAGAAAAACTAATTTAAATAAAATAATTGTCTCACAAAAATTTCAAAATATTGAATTTATATATAAAATTAAAAAAAACTAATTTAAATAGCACAAATTAAAATTTCATATCAATTTTCTCTTACTAATTAAAACAACCAAAAAAAATACAAAATAATCACACTAAAGACAACTGGTAGAAAGACTTATTATTTAAGTTGAAGTTAATTCCATCGACGTACTCCCTACTTATATTACTATGGGGAAAGGCGCTTTTCGAAAATCGATAAAATTTGAGTTATGTTAAAGTTGTCAAAACAATTAGGGATTTCATCAAATTTTACGGCCAAGCGTACCTTACACAGGTGGAATTTAAGAGTTTGGTTAATAGGTCATAGATTTAAATAAGAGTATGTGTTTTTTTAACAAGTCACAGATTTAAAATCAGAAAGTGATAGAATATGTATATCTTGCTAAACTTAGTCTAAGTGAACTCCTTCTTCCACAAACAAAAAAATCTCATAGACAAATTTAGCATCTAACCCTGTTATAACTTTAAAATTTAATAATAATAATAATAATATTCTTTTTTCAACTATTAAATTATAATAAATTATTTTAAAATTCAAAAATGTTATTATCATTTAGATTTTATGTGATAAATTTAGAATAAGATACACTTAAATATTGTGAGGCATATTTGTAAATGTTCTCAAATGTAGGAGAACATGAGTGATTGGTGAGGATTGAGAGATTCTGATATATTGATTGTAAATCTTATATTAAAAGTTGGTTCATGATTTTGTGGATCTAAGAGGATCCTTAGGATTTAGTGGAGCAGATTCTGGATCTGAACCAGAATTTTTTCTAGACTCCATAAGCATATCATTATATGTCTACATAGGCAGAAATAAGTATATATTAAGGAGGAATAGGAAACTACTCAATATTGTTGAAGAGGCCACTGATATAGAAAATCAGGAGATTCATTACTATAAATATTTTCTTGTGAATATAAAACTCAATTACGATTTTATGTGGGGTGCATTAGGTTGATGGAATTCCTGATGTGTTAATGAATTATAAGATTGTGCATGGAATTGGAGTACTGTCGCATAATTAAGGTGTTGTAGGTGAGTCCGAGAAGGATCAGATTGAGAACACCGTGTTATCACTCTAATAATTCCCAACGTTGTGAGGTTTTTTATTTATAGTTTAAAGAATATTAGAGGTAACCACAGACCTAATTTAAGCTTTAGGATATAGCCTTCCTAAAGCTCAGAGAGGGCTCTCTCGATAAGATTTAACTTTGTTTTTATGTTTGATTTTAGGCTAGCTATATAGGGAAAATTGGTTTTGGGGTTTTGATTTGGTTTGGTGGGAAAATCACCTAATGAGATGGATAGTTGTGAATCTGTAATCCATTGGGTAGATGGAGTCAATGTGTCAAGCAGAAAGAATAAGATCAAGGTCTAAAGTCAAATTTTCATAGGGAAAAATAGCAGAGTCATTAAATATCATCAAAGCCTAATTGGTGAAGTGACTTTAATTGGGATAAAGAGAAATTAATAATTCTTTGATACGGATGAGGAGTGAAAAGGTAAGGGTCAATTGAAATTAAGAAGAAATTAAGGGTTCCCTAGTCTAGATATCTGCAGAAAACATTAAAATGAAAACCAATCAATACAAGAGTGCTTTTATCAAATTCTGATATAACAATTCTTGATTTCACATTATGATTAGAACACATTTATGAATGGATGAAAAACATAAGAAAATTGACAGATAACAGTAGAATGATGTTTTATTCCTTGAAATCCAGTTTTCTAACATGAGCTTGATTAAAAAAACTCTTAGGTTTAGAATGTTCCAGCTATAGGAATCTTCAGCAATTAATCCACACTAATACTTCAAATGATGAAGTATTCATATAAAAAATATTATAAAATATCCTAGAATAATCATAGAAATTTTCTTTGGAAAATAAAATATCTTTTACAAAAAGATAGTGACAGTTGCATAACAAACTTGCAAGTTGTCATGTTTATTGAAATTAAATATTAATGTGGTTGGATTTGGGTGCAGCTGGTTGTTTGAGGTGTCCCTCACGCTAGCAATTGATCTTCAATATGTTTTAAATCTTTCTCTTTCCCTTGATACTCTTCATCCTGATACAGTTTAACCTCTAATACACTTTAACCTCTGATTTTGACTGATTCATTGTGTAAAAACAACAACTTTGTTTTTCTTCCTCTTTGACTGGAAAACTATCTTTTATAGTAAATCTGTGAGATTCTGCCAAAACTCTCCCTCTGGTAATTTAATCTTTGTAAGTTTCTTGAAATTCTCATCTTCTTCAGTGTACCTTACGAAAGTTGGCTTGACCACAAAGAGGTGTTTTATCTCATGTTGTAAATAAAACAAACTTTCAATGCTCTTGTGCAACACTTTACCTATTGGAATTCCTTGTCAAACTGAATTGTGCACTTGTTCTTTAGAAAAATACCTTACCTTTGTATTGCAATCTTCTTATTTCATCAGTTTATCATTGATAACAAGAATATTTGGAAGCCTTTTTTGTCTCAAATTATCAAACTTAACCATGAATCTAGTGATGGCTATGTCCATGTTATGACATTTTTCTTCCAACTATTTCATCAAGTTTTTCTTTGAAAGTGCTTTTGTTACCTCAAGAGTTATTTCAGTTTTGTCAGTTATTCCTATTTCATCCAATTCTTGCTTGTTTTTAGTATTGAGAAACTTGATTATTTCTAAGGCTTCTTCAAGCTTAGCACCCAGCTCTTCTTTGGTCTTCAATATTTCTTCTTTGGCTACCTTAAGCAAGTGCTTCTGGTCATAAATCGCTTGAATGGATGGCCAATTATCATTGAATGATTCAATGATATTGGACCATAGTTGATTTTCAATGTATGACATGGGCTCTTTTAAGGTCAACTATGTTTCTACATTTTAGAGTTGTTCACTTAACCTTTTAGCATTTGTTCCTATATTTTAGCATTTACCTGTGCTAATTTCTTGGAATCTTCAAGGTTCTTGATTTTCTCTTTCAATCTATTTATCTCATTATTCTGTACTAACATGTCTTCCATGGATTCAATGAATTTGGTGGCCTCATCTGACTGTTGAACTGTTGAAGTGGGAGATTCAATGTAAGAAGTAGTAGAAGAGGTAATTGGCACTGTTGTGGCTAATGGGACTTTTGGTGCTAACTCTTCTGCTAGAGTTGAAGGAACTGATGTTGTCATAATGGGAATGATTGTAGGAGGAACATCTTGTGTCTTTGCAACTTATTTCTCTTTGACAAGCTCATCCATCTCAATTTCCATCTCCTTGATTTGTGTTGTCATCTGCATTATGAGATTCATCATCTCATCCTTTTGATTTTCTTCCTGTACAATTTCTTTAGCCTGTGGTTGCTCTTTTTGGGGTAATTTCAGTTTTTTTCTGAGTGTTGCAATATCATCATTTTTCTTCTTCACTAGCTCTTCCACAACTTTCACATTAGAAGGGTCATAATCCACTTCAATCACCAACTCTTCTAAAGACTTGATTCTGGTGTCTTTAGCATATGAAGAATCCTTTTCAACCCTGAGCTGATCTCTAATGTTAGTCAAAGCATTCTAGAGCTTTTGGACACTCATTGCTTTTGTGGTCATGGTAGAATATACCATTTCTGAGCTTTTCCTGTGGAATTCAGTCTGGTCCAAGGGATGAATATCTTGGACTTGTACCTCAAAGTCAACCTTCTTATAATCTGTTGTTGTTTTAAGCGTTGGCAGTGTAGGTTGAAGTACTGACATTAGAAATTTCTTATTTGTATAATCAAAGTCTGATAGAAGCCTATTTTGAATTCCTGGAGTCTGCTTCAAGTATTGAGAATAGATTTCCTTCTTAATCTCTTCATTTTTGGCCTTGATCTCTTTATACTTCTCTTTGATATCCATGTCTTTATCCTTTACCTGCTGTGATGAAGATACTTCCACACTTTGTTGTTTCTGAATAATTTGTGTGTTGGAAGTAGCAGGTTGCTGCTCATTTTCAGTTATTGTGTCAGTCACAGTGTCTTTCTCTGGATTCTCTTCATCTAAAACCTCAATTGTTTCCTTTTCTTTATTTGCTAGATTTCTCTTTTTCTTGTTGTATCTGAGTTTGAATCTATTTTATGTGGTAGTTTCAATATTATATGAGCCTTCTTATCTTTTCCTTTTTGTACCTCTTTCTTCTTGATTTGATGTTTGAGAAATGTGACTAGTATCACTCTGCTTGACATATTAAATCAATGTATTTTCTAACCATTCAGATTGGTTAGAAAATTTATCAATGTCAGCCTTGTTGTCATGAATATAAGGGGTTAATTTAAATTTCACCCTCATCTTACTGATTATTCCATAAGGATCATAGTTACAAAGGAAACTTTGATAAAACTTATACTCTAGAAACTATTTTGCTGCCTCTACACCTGCTTCCTTGTTGTTGCATATGAAGGGACCTACCTGGTTTTTAAATTTGAACTTAGTTTTATTTTTAGTAGCCAGAAAGTTTACAGAATCTGAGTTTAGAATCTTTCTAATATATTCTACGGTAAATCATCTCATTGGTAGATACTTTGGTAATTTATAGGGAAAGAGGTTTTACCCATAAACTCTAACCTCAATGTGGTTTTGGTATACATACCAATCACCTATTCTGCTCTACTCTAATAGATGTAAAACCTTCTCAATTTCATCACTTATCCTTGGTTGTATTCTATTTTTGAGTAAATTAACCAATGCGTGAATAAAACAGTCTGTGAAGTTTACATAAGTGAACTCAGTTGACTCCTTTTTTATTAAGGAAGTCCAGAAAATGATAGATTGTTCATTTCCCTCTACATCTATCTTTCGAAGGGCTATTAGGAATTTATCTAACTGGAAGTAGAGGAACATATGAAAAAGGAAGGAGGTATACCTAAATACACCTTCAGTAGGAAGTTTTACAAGTTGTTCATGAATACTATCTGCTATGTACTTAGCAAAGTTATAAATGACTACAGGGGGCTGACCAGGCACAAAGATGGATAAAATACCAATTATAGATTCATCAGTGTGTTCATCAGTGAAGTAACCAAGTATAAAAGACAACATTGATATAATGTGTCTTGATCCTTCTGGGAATTTGGAGGATGAATATGGAGGATTTAGCTTGGGGATTTCAACATATGAGGGCATGAATGGTTGAAATATTTTAAATCTTTAAGGAAATTCTAAATCCAAATAAAACTTTGTAAGAGCTTCTATAGATGAAGGGACTGCATTTGGCTCTGGTTGTAAATGAAGCATTCTGTTTATATATTCAACAGTGATAGTAAATAATACTTCTTTCTCAACATTAATAATTGCTCTTTGATCTGGGGAATAATGAATTTGACACAGTATGATGACCTCAAGGCACTAATGGGTATGGGGAACTACATATTTGGGAAAATTAGACTCCCAAACAAGTACTTCATATACCTGATCCAAAGATTTTTCTTGACTCCAGGGTGGAGCTCAAGAAGATTGAATTCAGTTATTGGATCAATGATTTTATAGTATGTTCAAGGGGTATGTTCAACATCTACAACAAAGGTTGTATTGGATTGATGACAATTGTACTTTTCAAAGCAATTACTAGGTTTGTTTTTAACAATTTAGCCCTCTTCATATTAAAAAATTTGTTTTTTAGGTTTTTTAATACACTTCTATAGGATTAGACTGTTTACAAAAGGTATTTTTGTATGACAGAGGTTTATTTGGGATGTTAACAGGTAAAATTTGGATTTTTCTGCTTCAAACTGTCAATTCTACTCAAAAATCGTCTTCAAACCTTTTACAGACTGAGGAAATGCTTTATCAAGGGTTTACTGTAGACTTCTTTGATAAAACAGACCTAAAATAGTCTAATTCATGCATAAAGGGATTCTAAGAATTTGTAAAAGAGTTTGAATCATTCAAAGGGTTTTTGAAGGTCTACAAATGGATAAATTTCTTTAATTTCCTTAGAAAACAGGTTATAATCTCTAGAAACTATGAAATTGCCAGAGTTTTGAAACAAAGATGAATATATGAGGAAATAAGGTTTTTTTGTGCAAATAGGCTTTCAAAGGTTCAACTTATAGAGAATCCTTCTTTTCAGATGAAGGATGAGTATTTTTCTTGAAAAATATGTGTATTTTTAGGAATTTGACTCGGAAGAAGGCTTTTCTGGAAGTCGGAGGCTTTCAAAAGCTAGTTGAAGTCTTTAAAACATAAATTGGAAGCTGTGAGGGTCGCAGAAGTGAATTTGACAAAATTTCTATTATTTGTGCATGAAAATAGGCCGACAACATCTTTTCTTCAATCAAAAATAGTTTTTTAGTAGAAAACACAATAGAAAAGGTTTAAACACATAAATCTGTTGTTTTTATAAATAATTTGGGTTTTGAACAATATTCGCATTTAATATCCGTCAATTCAAATGGAAGCGGTTTGGCGTAGGGAGGTTATTTACCGCTAAGTATTTATTGAATTTTCAGAAGGTGGTAAGCAGTAATACTAAAACGGATGAGATCCAATGAAAAAATGACACGTGGAGGAGAGAGAGTGGGGAAAAAATGCTCATATCGCAAATCCAAATTTGTTTAACGACTGTGCCATTGAAATTGTGATATGAATTCTGGGTTGTCGGATCAGGCGGATGGAGTATGAACGATTAAGATTAAGGGATGGAGCTGATCAGTAGATGGGCGTGGGGCCCACGTTTTGTTTTGTGCGACAAGTTTAGATTTAAACAGTAAAATCAAGTTTTACCATAATGTCTTAATATGTAAAGGGATAGGTGGAATAGGTGTATTTTAGTGTTTTACACAACAAATGGAGTATATCCATGTGTAATGTAAACATTATGGTAGATTAATATACAAAATATGTTTTAAACCTATGGGGGAGCGAGGAAATTATTGCGTGGGTTTAAATAAACCATAGGATAAACATAAAATGTGGGTTGGGGTATCTATATAAATCAATTAATAAAAATACGGGATAAATGGCTAATAAAGGAGTTACTATATTAAATTAGTGTTAATATGAAATGAATATGAGCAGAAATACAAAATACCCTAGGCATAGTGTAAATAATATTTTTTAAGCATATTTTCTTCATTGTGATGCCCAACATAATCTTTTAACACTTATACTTAAGATAAAGAAATTTTATCGGTTTTTTGAGTATTTTTGCATGAAATGAAATTATTTAAAGGGGTTTTTACTTTTCCTAAATAAAAAGGTGTTTTAACTTAGGAAAAGGGATTTTAATATGAAACATGAGTGACGTTGAGGGAAAAGTGGTTTTTTATGAAGGGGAAAGGTTTCAATGAGTGAGGATCCAATACTTAGTGCCAATCAGTCATTAAGATGTGGGTCTGATCCCACCAAAAGTCAGAGAAATTATCTGAGTCTTTATAACTGAAGGTTTTTAGTACTAGATCACATTATGGGGAGGAAAATTAGTAATATGCCAAATAATTTTTATCCATACCTTGTGAAACTGCTTTCTACTTACCCATCATTTATTCTACCATTTTTTCCTTTATCTTCATGGGCGCATTTGAGCTTGCAGACCCTTATCCATTTTCCTTTTTAACATAAACATATTTAATTCTAACCTTATTTCATCCAAGAGCTCAACTTAAACTGTTGATCTCTTCATTTATTATCTACCTAACTACTGATTTGTCAAGTTTAAAATGTTTGACAGGATCATTATTCTCTATGTATCAGCATGAAATTTAAAACATGAAAAACCAAGATTAAACTATTTGACTAATCATGGATTATGGTATTTTGAACAAGCTACACATAATCATTTTATTTTGCAATAAAAGTAAATAGTAGTGGCATTTTGACTTGCATCACTTTCATGTCTTATTCTTATCTCTTTTTTTTGTTTGGAGTCAATTTTTTTTATTCTTTTTTATCTTTTTCTTTTAAAGTCCTTTGATTTTTTTTTAGGACTTTTACCCTCTTTTCATTTTTTTATTTTCTAATATGGAAAAACAAGTTGCAGAAAGCAAGGTATGTACATATTACAAGACTAATCAAAGTCAATTCAGAAATTATGAATCCTATTATTATAGGACCCTAACACACCGTGCGAAGGTGTTTGAAAAGGTCGTGGAATTGGTTCAATCTCAGGTTTTGCTTTCAGCAACTATCTTTCAACAAGAATAGGAATGCCAAATCCACTTTAGTAGCCAAGGAGTATTACGACTTGTGCTTGCAGACTTGTAAATATAATTGTTGTAGAAGATAAATTCTAACATTCTAAATTTTTTAGTTGTTAGATGTTGAATTAACCATTGAAATCAAGTCATAGCTGCTTAATTTGAAGCCTGTTTGATTCAAGATCCATTACCTTATTGGATTACATTGGGTAAATTTTGGGTGAAATCAGTGTTTATAAATGTGTTTAGAAATTTGAATACAGGATGTATAGAAGCGACATGTTTACAATCAAACATGGACAGTGCTACATCAAGCAGAAAATGATCTGGATCACTTGTGGAGAGGAGGAAAACAAGTATATTTTTCTGAGGGCAGCAACCATGATTTATTCCAAAAATTCCAAATATTTCTGAACAAGAGTGATGGACGGTTGAGATTGTATCGAATAAATGAAGAAGAAGATGAACAGTCAAGATCGAATCATAGGATTACTATGGAAGATGGACGGTTGTGAAGTATATTGCATTCAGACATGAAATTTTTCATCGCATATTGCATTAGGTGAAAGGATCCTTGGGACTGCGACAAGGAGTCATATGTTCACTTGTTCTACGATTCACGATGAGTGATATTTGCGATGAGCCAATATTGAAATGAGCCGAGATTTCCAATTTCATATTTGCAAAGGAGTATTGCGAAGAGAATCTGCGATGTCATATTTGTGAAGGAGAATTGAGATGAAGAATTTTTTACGAGGATTTGTGAAGGTAGCATCAGTCATGTGAGGTGGTCATGTAAAGAAGTGAAGCACAATAAGGGTAATTTAAAGCACTTAAATGTTAAAAGTGCATACAATGAAGATTTTATTTGGGTTTTCACCCGATAACTCATAGGCTTGGCTCCGATGATTATCAAGTGGAAATTGGGATTTTTTTTCGTTTATAAAATAGGCATGATAAGTTTGTTATAGGGCTATGTTAGAGAAGGAAATAAAGTTGGATTGAATGGAGCTACGGCATATAAGTTTTCCGTGAATAGAAGTGGGTTTTGATATGTTTAAAGAGGTCTTATGAACTATTATAGAGTGCAATCTCAATTCAGAGCACACTATATACAAGTTCAGTCCTGAGTTTTACACAGTCTTAGTCTTAGGCCTACATCATTCCGTATCATAGCAGAAGGATATTCTGCGTGCAATGGAAGGAGATACAATTATTTTGAGGATTGGTAAACACTCTTTGGGAAAACTAGAACAGAGTATGCTCTTGTAGTTGTGTATAAATATACACTTGCAATTGTAGAATAAGGATATGTCATGGAGCAGATGAAGATAATATTGATTTGAAGGAGGATGAATGGTGTAACAAGATCATGCAGAGATCTAGAAGGTGTTATGGTATGTTTTTATTTTTAACTTTAGTTTTGAGGATTGTGTTTGAAGATTTTAGGTTGTATAGAAAGAGGGTGTTAGCAGCAAAGACAACTAAGAGGATTTGTAACAAAGAACCAATTGTGTTCTCAATTGGAAAAACATGTGAGCTCTTAAACAGTGGTAGAACCTTGAATAATTCCAATAGAGGTTAGATAAGGAGGACAAGTGAATGTTCTCAAAGGAAGTGGAAGTTGTAGATCCTAAAAGAGCAAAACATTTTTCTTAAATAATGGTCAGAGAGGTAGAGAACCATAGATCAAGCTTAAGGATAAAATCTTGCTCAGATGTCTAAGGCAGGCATGGAAATTTGCTGAAAAGAGAGGCTTAGGTGCAGTCGATAAGTGAAAAAGATGAATTTCGCAAGGAAGGGGAAGAAAATGATCATTGAAGGTTATTGGAGAGATTGAGAGGAAAGCCACGATAGAAGGAAATATGCCAGAGTAAAGGGCATGAAGGTGATGAGTCAAGAAGAGTTTAACAGGTAACTTCCTGATATAAAAGCAAGTATGACTGCATTAATGAAGCTACTCGAAGGACAAGAACATGACCAATGGTATGGCTGGATAATGAAGAAGAAGAAAATGAAATGGCCTTCACGACAAAGGAGGCTGAGTCAAAATGTGTATTTCAAGCTGAAGAAAGAACTCAGGACAACTAAGTATAAATTTTTTGATCAAAATTTGTTCCTCGATGTATAGGAAACCAAAAATATTGAGAAAGAATTTCTAGACAGTATGAAGGACTATGAAATTAGTTCATGTTTACATGAATATGCGATAGTTGAATCATCGAAAGAAGATATTTATGTTTTTTCTAACACTTTGTGTGTGGTTTCAGATTTGACAGATGAAGATCAATCAATTGAAAATGTGCTTGTAAGTTTTGATGAGGAAATAAAGCTTTTCGAAGAAATCATTGAGATGTTGAAGTATTTTGAACATGTTTTTCGTTATCTTGAAGATGGTGGATTTGGTAGGAAAATTAACACAAAAGACAAAGTTGAAGACTATAAACAACATCATGATGAAGTACTTGTCAGGTTTCATAGTGATTATTAATTGTTGGAGTATTTGCTGAAAGAACCAAAGTATAATAGTGTGATGGCAGTCATAAATGAAGGAGTGTCTCAAGATTTTATTGGGACAGAGGTATGTGTTAGTTGCCAAGTTTTTGATGTACTGGATAACATAGGAGAAAAGGTGGATGAGTATGTAGTCAAGAAGATGATAGGAAATTTACTACTTGAAGGTAAATCTAGAGATATAAAGCAACAAATGGAATTAGCAAAGAAAGAAGTTCACTATTGTGAATGAGAGCAAGGAAATATCCTTCGAACAGATGATGTTGAGGAGAGATTAGCTGACAGTCTCATGAAATCTTTGGAGAATTTAAATCAGCATGATAAGGATGTGCTGACAGGGAAATCAAATGAGACCATAAGGTATTATATTTTTAATTTTGATAATTGGTATATGATTTTAGTTTTTGATGAAGATACTACTACAAATACTAGAGAATATATGGCACAAGATAACAACCAAATGAAGGAGGAAGAGGAAGATTCCACAGAAGTGCTTAACCCATGGAGCGAAAACATTAAATTATTGGAAAGTATGTTGGAAAATGAAGATTCGAGGCAAGAGGAGACAACCATGGAGGAGGAAGATAAATCTCAATTTTATCATTGGGAAACAAAAGACCTTGAAGATGAAGTGCAATTCTTTGAGCGATGGTTTAAAGAGGATGCATATGGAAATAGTTGCAAACTAAATGTAGATCCAGGTGAAGAGGTGGCAGATTCATAGAGCGCTCATAATGAAGAAATTTAGGGTAAGAATCCCAAATATATGCATAATTTGGGGATGTAACAACTAGTGGATAGCAATAGAATATTTCAGCAAGAATGAAGAAGCAACAACAAATGGCAGAGTATGTAACAACCCAAGGATATGTTGGACATGGAGATTGAATAACTATGGAAGTTAATGATGAAATATTCTATATGGAAGAAACTGACAACAAAAGGGATGATCAATTAGAATTTGAAGCTAATTAAAGTGAAAAAATGAACCAAAATATAGCAAACATGCAGCAAAAACAAAGGTGCAAGGCATTTTGACAGTTACAAACTAAAATTTTAGACCCTAGAGGTTTTTAACAACCTATGAAATCACATGATCAAGAGATCATGAATTTTTTCAACAATGGGAGTCTGATGCAGGAGCATCATGGTTCCAAAGTTTGTAAATTTTGTAGAATATAGGGGGTCTTGTGTTTTCAAGGGAGTTGGCTCCGTAAGTATTTAATTAATGTAATTTTCAATTTTTTGAGAGATTTTATGTGAAAAATTTAGAATAGGATTTAATTAAATATCGTGAGGCATATTTGTAAATGTTCTCGAATGTAGCAGAACATGAGTGATTGGCGAGGATTGAGATATTATGAAATATTGATTGTAAATATTAGATTAGAAGTTGGTTCATGCTTTTGTGAATATGAGAGGATCCTTAGGATTTCGTGGAGCAGATTTTGGATCTGAACCATAATTGGTTCTAGACTCCGTATGTATATTATTATAAGTCTGCATAGGTAGAAATTAATATATATTCAGGAGGAATAGGGGAGTACTCAGTAGTCTTGAAGAGGCCACTGATATATAAAAGAAGGTCGAGAGAAGATTGATTACTGTAAATATTTTCTTGTGAATATAAAACTCAATTACTAGTTTATGTGGTGTGCATTAGGTTGATGTAATTCATGATGTGTTAATGAATTATAAAACCGTGTATGTAATCAAAGTATTTTCGCATAACATAAGTTTTCTAGGTGAGTCTGAGAAGGATCAAATTGTGAATAGTGTGAAAAGTTATTTGCAAAGGTCCTGAAATTGGTCCAATATTAGGTTTTGCTTTCAACAAATATATTTCAACAAGAATACGAATGACAAATTTGCTATAGTAGCCATGGAGTATTACGGATTGCACTTGAAAAATGGTAAATATAAGTGTTTTAGAACAGAAATTCTAACATTCTAAACTAGTAAGTTGTTAGATGTTGAATAACCATTGAAATCGAGTCAGAGCTAGTTAATCTTAAGCTCGTTCGATTCAAGATCCATTACCTTATTCGATTACATTGGGTAAATACTGTGTGGAATCATTGTTTAGAAATATGTTTAGAATGATGAATTCACGATGTATAGAAGCAAAATGTTTACCATCAAACATGGACAGTGGTACAACAAGCAGAAAATGATCTAGATCTCTTGTGGATAGGAGGAAAACAAGTATCTTTTTTCGGAGGCAGAAACCACGATTTCTATAAAAAATTCCAGATATTTCTTAAAAAGGGGAATGGACGGTTGATATGGTATCGAAGAAATGAAGAAAAAGATGAACGGTTAAGATCAAATCGCAGGATTACTGTGGAAGATGGACAGTTGTGAAGCATATCACATTCAGTCATGAAACCTCTCATCGCATATCGCAGTCGACCATAAATATTTCATCGCATATCGCATTAGGTTAAAGGAGCCTTGGGAATGTGATGAGGAGTCATGTGTTGACTTGTTCTGCGATTTGTGATTAGTGAGATTTGTGCGATGAGCTGAGATTGCGATGAGCCGAGATTTGCGATGTCATATTTGCATAGTATTGCGAGGAGAATCTTCAATGTCATATTTGTGAAGGAGTATTGAGATGAGGAATTTGTGATGAGGATTCTCGAAGGAAGAATCTGTCACATGAAGTGGTCATGTAAAGAAGCAAAGGGTAATAAGGGTAATTTTAATCACTTAAATGTTAAAAGTGCATAGAGTGAAGATTTTCTTTGGGTTTTTACCCAATAAATCATAGGCTTGGCTCTGATGATTATCAAGTGGAAATTGGGATTTTTTCTTTTCTTTATAAAATGGCATGATAAGGTTGTTGTGGGGCTCTGATAAAGAATGAAATCAATTTTGATTGAAGGGAGATGTGGCATATAAGTTTTCGATGAGTAGCAGTGGGTTTTAATAGGTTTAAATAGGTCTTATGAACTATTGCAGAGTGCGGTTTCAATTCAGAGCACATTATATTGAAAGTAAATATTGTGTTTTGGGCAGTCTTAATCTTAGGCCTGCATCAAAATACCACTCATGTCTCCACATAACAATGACATCAACGACACTCGACATGTGAGCATCTGTACACAATGGAAAGGGAAAATCATAATTAGTCTAAAAACTAATTAACATGTATGTGTAACTTATATATATATATATATATATATATATGTATGTATAACTTTAATTTGCAACAACAAGCTCTTGATAGAAAAAAATAATTGAAGAAGACTTTTCAAGTATTGGAGTGTATATGAAGTTGGAAAATGATATATCTTAACAAATATTTCACTTCTCAAGGTTAGAAGAAAAATGCTACAAATGAGATGAATTAAATACATGAGAATCAATACAAAGTTGCACGAGGACATGTAATACCTTTAGTTGGAGGGAAATGTTGGCTCTCTAAAATGTCATATTTTTCACTCTTTTCTTTCATTTTTCGTCAATTTTTACCACATTTTGCAACTCCATAACCTTACATTATGACCACTTTCATGGTTATATATGAGTTTAGACTTACTATTTTTTCAAAGCATTTATTTGAGCATTTTGAGTGAATTTATGATTAAATATTATAAAAATAACATGTTTTAAGTTATATCTAAATGTTGGATGAGTTTTGTTTATGTCTATAGGCATATTTGAAGATTCCAACAAATATTTGACCACTTAGCCCCAAATTAAAATTTTATTTTCAAACCCTTAAGTATTTGAGGAAGATTTGAGATCATAATTCAATCACCTTAATGGAGACGAATCATGGAAGTTTTGATAAGTATCTCTTATCAAAGCTATTAGAGATTTGTCAGTGGATTTGCAGAGATAATGATCACCTAAGTTTAGAAAATTGGTTGTATCCACTTGAGAGACAAGTAGATATGAATTTATTAGTTTCTTCTCTTATTGTCAAAAAATCCCATGTATAAATATGAGTGTTTTTCCATTGAAAAGGGAGGAAGGGAGAAGAAATTTAGAACTTGTAATCAAAACACTTGAAGAGATATCTTTTTAGCTAGCCTTTAATCTTTTAGAGCTAGCTCCAAACATATTTTACTTAATATTTATGATATTCTAGTTTTCAACTTCTAGTGTACTTTTTGAGCATTGGGGCACGCCCTTTGTTTATAGATGTATATTTCAATCACTTTCATAGACTAGATTTACATGATTTCATAGAGTGACTTTCAAATTCTTTTATAGATTAAGATATTTGTGGCTTTCATAAATTAATATTTCATTTCATTTCAAATTACTTGTTTTCACATAATAGAATTTTCTTTCACATCAATTTACATTTGATAAAATTAGAAACTAAATCTCTTCATATATTTTGTTGTGCACTTTGTAAGTTTACAAACCTAGATTGACGATTTCATGTAATGGAATTCTATTGAAATTGAATTGATTGACAATTTTTAAACATGTTTTTAACAATACCAGGTGTCAATACAATGGCTTATCAATACATTTTCTCATATGACATTTTTTAATTAATCAATACAATTAAAAGAAAAAAAATGTAGTAACTATTTTGGAGATAAATCTCAACTTTTGATTTATAAATACTACCTAAATTAAATAGTTTGCATCCACCTAATAAATATTTATAATTAAATTAAAATTATTTAAACTCTATTAAAAAAACAAACATATAATTTTACTATTTACTATCAATTATTAATATAATCTAAGTTATATTGTCTAAATAATCCAATTAACTTGAAAAAATTTTAAAGCCATCGGTAAATCTACAGTTTATAAATTCAATATCAAAGTTTGAATATCAAAGTTTGGAGAATGAGATCCAAAAATATATATAGATATATAACCCAACAATTTAAAAAAAAACCCTAAATGCCTAAAGCAATAAAACATTGTATTCTTAATTTCAATCTCACTTTTAATATTGAAAAGTATTAAATAAATCAATTCGTACTGCCTGACCCAAAAAAAAAGTGATGCAAAATCAATAAAATTGAATTTGGTCAGCTAAGTTCCTTACACAACATACAAATAATATTCAAATGGACTACTCATTTAAATGGTTTCCGGGCAAACAGTTTAAAAATATGGTGCATATTCCGGCCGCTCAGAGTTCCCTGCAACTACAGCAGCAGGAAATAAGCATCCACGAAGTGCTTGGCTCTATTGCAATTATATGAAGTGATCGTTTCTGCAAACGACGAACGAAAGGAAATCTTCGATTTCCACTAAATCAATTACTCTCGTCTTAGTCAGCAGCCATATGCAATCGTATGTTTGCAAATGTTGTGGGTGACTGGGATTTTCCCACCCATATCATTTCAATTGGAGACAGTACGTATCTAAAGAGGGGCTTCTCTCACGCCAAAGAAGGTCAAAGACGATCGTAGACGAGCAGAACTGTTCATGTGTAAATCATATGTCAATCGCTATGGACCAGAAAGGATTGAATTGAAAGGTACCAACAATCCGGCAAAGTCGAAATCCCATTGCTACGTTTCAAAATAGCATACACAGAGCACCACAAATTTTGTATTGAATCAGTTGTTCATCATTTGCGCTTGTCCATTATCAAACTTCTCTATGGTAATGCACACATATTCGAATTGTTATGGAGTGGTCTGTGCCTTTTGCGGTAGTCTATTGGACAGTTTTTTGGTAGATATGGGTAAGTTTTGAGAGTGTTTGGTATATGTTTGGAAAAAAGTTAACGGGGACTAGACGGAATTACAGTTCTCCATTTTCAGGACAGATCAAAGAAATATATATATATATATATATATATATATATATTAAACAACCGTCAAAAACGGGAAACCATATAATAGATAGACAACTACATGTCTTTTGCTTAGTTAAGTAAGTTATCTGTAAATTTTGCAAATTTGTTTCTAATCTATTTGCCTAGTTAAGTAATTTATTTGTAATTTTATAAATTTGCTTCTAATCTTGATCACATAGGTTAGAGTTGTGTGTCTACTGTTTAGTACGAAGCATAGTTACTAAGTTCGAATTCGAATTCGAATTTGATATGATACAATAAAAATTGGAATGAAAAAATTTTAAATCGGAAAAAATTAGATGGTATACAACTTTATATATATATATATATATATATATATATTCTAACATCTTTCATTTTTATCCTAATTTATTTTAAAATTTCAATAATTTCTAGTAACTCTATATCATAGAACAATCTTATAAACACAATTCACTCTCAAAAGAAATAAAAATCCAAACTTACTCTTTCTTCCAAACCTTAAAACTAAAAAATCCAATATACCTTTTTAATATCAAAACTTATTTGTCCAAAATTCTTATTTAATAAGTAAATATATATTTAGAAAATCACCATTCTAAATCTATTTATTTATGTAAACTCTGTCAAAATAATAAAAAATAAAAAAAATTAGAAAATGAGTATTTCACCCATTCATTTTTTCCTTCTTTCTTGGCTTTCAAGGCACTCCAAAACCCTGTTTTTTTGGCTTTACAACCCTTCAAAACAGGAATGACAATTAAAAAAAAAAATTCCAATTTCTCAATTGTTTCTATTTGTCTTCTTATTTTTCAAAATCCACATAATTTTCAATATACTTATTGTATAATCCGGAGTCATCCCTTTGAAATTTAATTTCATTATTTTTATAATTTCTCAATTGTTTTTATTTCCCTTATTTTAATAGGAGTTGTCTAACAGGACGTTTCCCAGATGGTTAAAATTGGCCAGAATCTAGGCCAAATTTTTTTTTAAAAATCTTACAGTAACAGTGTTTGAATCATGATTTTGATGGTGAAAATGGATTCAGCACCATCAAAAACCTCTAGGGCACCCAGCATATTAAATTTTGATAGTTATAATATGGATTTACAAAAATCTCTCCTAGATTTTCTTAAAATCTTACCTGAATTTCCATGATTTTTGGGCAAAAAAATAATCTAGTTAGACTAAGACTTTTAGTATGTTGAGTGTTACTAATTCTCAAAAATCTCTTTCAAATTAAAAAAATAAATAAATTTCAATTTCTCACTTATTTCTATTTTCTTTATTTTCTTTTTTAAATAAGCAATTTCAATTTCCATAATGTTCAAGAAAGAAATGCCTTCACAATGCCAGAGCATATCTAGTCTCCTCATTTACTTGCCCTCCTTAGAAAACAAGATGTATTCTCTTAGGTTGAAGTATTCTCTTTACAGCCAGGCTCAAACGAACAACAAAGTGGCTCAAACGAAGAAAACTGCATACGAACCGAACCTAATTTCAACGAATTATTCCCTAATCGAATAAAACGGACGAATTTCCCCCCCCCTTTTTTTTTTATTGGGATGAATTTGGTAACTATGGTATGAAGGGGTCCTTTATATCTCTTTGAAATAAAAATCGTGTACTAAATAGAAAATTAATATTTACTCTATTAAAAATAAATAAATATGCTGTAAAGTAATTAATAGTAAAAAAAAATGTGTGAGTAAGATGTTTAAGTCTTACACTTTAAAAGTAATAATAATGATAAATTTAAATAAATTGTTTAAAAATTTATGTTAATTAATTTATATAGAGATTAAGTTTATAAGTATCTCTATATAAAAATAAACATTGTTAAATAAAATATTTTAATGTTGCATACAAAAACATTTTCAATTTGGATTATCAAAAAAATATTTTAATACTAATTAATATTAACATATACTTAATAAAAAAAAAATATTTAATTTACGTCATAAAATTATTTGATGTACATAACTTTGAAATAAAAATTGTGTACTAAATAGAAAATTAATGTTTACTATATTAAAAATAAATAAATATGCTGTAAAGTAATTAATAGTAAAAAAATATGTGTGAGTAAGATGTTTAAGTCTTACACTTTAAAAATAAAATAATGATAAATTTAAATAAATTGTTTAAAAATTTATGTTAACTAATTTATATAGAGATTAAGTTTATAAGTATCTCTATATAAAAATAAACATTGTTAAATAAAATATTTTAATGTTGCATACAAAAACATTTTCAATTTGGATTATCAAAAAAATATTTTAATACTAATTAATATTAACATATACTTAATAAAAAAATATATTTAATTTACATCATAAAATTATTTGATGTACATGTTATGTAGAATATTTGAATATCAAATACATATATTGTATTTTATAATATAAAAAAACTTACACCTCGAAAAATTTGATACCGGTTCATATTAGATATTTTCTTAATATAAATCTATACTGTTGTGAGGAACAGCTACCTCATACAACTCTCGAGAAAATTTAGTCAAAATAATTGGAAAAACCCACAGTAATTCTCCAAACTCGTACAAATCATTTTCTTTAGTGAATATTTAATTTACTAATTTAAGTTTCTATTGATTAAAGCTCTAACCAATATTTTAAACATCTGAATCTGTTTACTGAATCTGTTTATAGGAATGTTGTCATTGGAATTGGTTCTATTAAATTGTACCGCACTTGCCAGTGCCAAAAGTAATTAAATGGACCACCACCGATGAGAGCATAAATTCCTATCCTGTCCTCACTCTAATTATATATTTTTCTCAAATATTCTAGAAAATATCCGAGGCTTTTTTTCTGATGAATTAAGTTGACAACTAAATTTAAAAAGTAATTGCTACTCAACGTTCCTTATAATGAACCGTTGACCATATACAACCTTATTTATAAGATAAAACTTTATCGCACTATCATAATTACTTACGAATTTGTTAATGTCATATCTGTTTATATAATAATCATTTTGGGTAATATTCCAAATCATTGTTTCTTTTTTAATCACAATATCTCATATTCCTATCACATTATCTCATTATCCAATTGATCCAATTGTTAGTGTTGTCTGAGTCTATAATGTAATCCTTTTTTATTTTCTAAATCGTTGTAATGACCCATTTAGTACATTCTACACCTTATCACATAATTTTTATTATATTGCTTTGATTAAAGTTATCCCGCACCAAAAAAGTCTACACATCATAACGCACTTCACCTACGACTCTTTGATTACGCATTTTCAGGGCAAGGCTTGCATCTTATAACGCATCTTTTACTTACACAAATTGAATAAGGTTATCCTGCACACTGAAATCATTGCCGAGATATAGTATTATGCAAAGTTCAATAACTACATGATTAATATGGACCTGTGATCCGACGACATGCCTATAGAGCCATGGCCTCAAATTTATCAGATCCTCTCCTAGTCTGTAAGGATGGCAGAATAATAATTGCTTGAGCTAAGATCGTGCCTAAGTTGCTATTGACAGTAGACCATGCGGGGTCTTAAAAGGGAATCACTGGCACAGGATTAATTAGCCACTAAATTTGAGACAATAAATATTTATCGAACAATCTGCGATCGACTTGCACCATCACTGTATACTCTCCAAAAGTGGGAATATGGTAAGGCCCATAAGGTCACGCTGATTCGGGTAGGCTATCTCTCAGATTTTTCGGATGGCTCTTCTCAATGATGATGAGTAGAAATTTATTAGAATTAAGTTTTTGTAAGTTGTTCCCAGTTCTATTACTTCTTAGACTTTTCAAACCAAAAACATCATGGATTCTGAACATCATGGATTCTGAACAAAATCCATGATTCAAACCAAAAACTCAGTTTCAAACCAAAAACATCATGGATTCTGAACAAAATCTCCAAAAAACAAAAAAAAAATCTCGTATATAGACAACGACCTTTATATCCACTGATAATTTGGACCAGCTAAAGCTCGTCATTCTTTAGTTCAAAATTATTCACAACTATAACTTTTATGATTGTGGGGCGAAGGAATGACAAAATTAACTGCCACAAATTGTGGCAGCTTACTTGGGGTTGTGGATAAATCTGGCCTTATTTATGATGGCAATAAATAAATAAATCCAATGTTATATATGCAGTTAGATAATGTATTTGGATAAAACTAATCGGTCGCCTATACTGCCACTGTCCTTGGTCCTATTATTAATGGCCATGCCATTGGATTTATTTATTGTTATATTATGATTATCATGAAAATTTATGGTTTTAGTATTGTGGATTTTTTTTAATGTGGAAATAGATTTAACATTATTAAAAACTCATCAAACACTTAAAATTTTAAAGTTTAATAACTATAATATTTTCAAAAATTTCTATGACATTTTTATCATAATTTTCTAAAATTTCCATTATTTTTAGAACTAATCTGTTTATTTTTTTATCTCTTGACAGTAGCGTGCAAAATTGTGAGGCCCGATTTCATTATTCAGTCGCATGCAAAATTGTCGGGCCGGAATTATTGGGATTGAAATTTCCATGTAAAATGCGTAACCCGAAGTATTCTGAATAGCGACAATAATGGTGTTGAAAATAATACTCAAAAATGATATTGGTGAGGAAAAATGCATTAACAGTCATTTTAGAAAGCAATTCAAAGGTAATAAAATGAGGCGGAGCAGACAAACACATCTACTTTTCGTTAAATTTCCCATCCATTTTGAATGCTAGAGAGATTGTTTTGATCCTTGTTTTTAGTGAGATTTTCTGAATTTTTTTTTATAATTTTTTTTTTAATATTCGTTAGAAATTTATAAAAATTATAAATTTAATGGTTAACTATTCATAAAAATAAATGTTTTAAATATTTTTTAAATTGTTAAATATATATATAGATAAAGTGAGAAAAACTAGTTTAAATAAAATAATTTTCTTATAAAAATTTCAAAATGTTAAATCTATATACAAAATAAAAAAAAAAAATTTAACTAACACAAATTAAAATTTCAAATCGATTTTCTCTGACTAATTAAAACAACAAAAAAATTCAAAATAATCACGCTAAAGACAACTCCGTTGTTTTGTGCGCTGCCTGATATAAAGACTTATTATTTAAGTTGAAGTTACGGAATATGAATCAGAAATTCCATCGACGTACTTCTTACTTATATTACTCTTGGGAAAGGCGCTTTTCGAAAATCGATAAAATTTGAGTTATTTTAAAGTTGTCAAAACAAGTAGGGATTTCATCAAATTTTACGGCCAAGCTTACCTTACAGAGGTGGAATTTAGACGGTGAAAATAATTTAAGTGAGATTTAAAATCAAAATTATCTCGAAAATAATAAGTTATAAATTTTTTTATTATTTATAAATAAAAAATAATATATATATATATTTTTTTTGTTAATTATTAATATATATATAGTTTGAGTAGATTTAATGGTTAAGAGTATATGTTTAAAAGTATGATTGATAGGTTATAGATTTAAATTCAGAGAGTGATAAGAATATGTGATTTTTTTAACAGGTTACAAATTCAAATCCAGAAAATGATAAAGTATATATATCTTGTTCAACTTAGTCAAAGTCAACTCCTTTTTCCACAAACAAAAAAGTCTTATAAACAAATTTAGTATCTAGCCCTATTGTAACTTTAAAATTTAATAATAATAATAATAATAATAATAATAATAATAATAATATTTTTCAACTATTAAATTATAATAAATTATTTTAAATTTCAAAAATGTTATTATCATTTTTTTTGTTATTAAATTATAATAAAAAAAAATCTTAAAATATTATATCAATCCCAATTTAAAATAGGCTCTTTTCTCAAAGCAATATCTCTCAAATTGCCTTTCTAAATATGACGAGACTGAAAACACTATATTTATAGGGATAATACTTTGAGAATATTTTACTGGTGATCTATATTGCTTTCAAGTATATGGTGAAATGATTATGAAAAATCACAATCACTGTCATACATTTCAACTACGCGTTTTTAGGACTTTGAGAACAAATAACTGATAAGTGTTAAGAATATAGTTGTGTAATAAGAGATTTATTAGGATTCATGATGTTTTTTTTTTTCAAATGCAATAATTGGATCGGTATTAATGATTCGAATTATGAATGGTTTTTAGCAAACATCCGTAAATAAGGGGAATTTAATTTTTTTATACATAACACTTTATTATCACTCAATGGGCAATTGAGCTGCCTTTTTGGGTTGGAGTCATGATTCGTTCGATACCTTGTATATATAATTTTTTTTTGGGTTAAATGATCATCTTAAAAACTCTTTAGTGCATTATCTCTCGTAATGCCGAACGAGCAAGATGGACTTCTCTCAACAATTTCATAAGTATATTTTTGCTTTTTGTATTTTTTTTAAAAGAATAATCGTCTTAAAAACTCTTGAGTGCATTATCTCTCGTAATGCCTAGCAAGCAAGATGGACTTCTCTCAACAATTTGATAAGTATTTTGATGTGTCATGGGTCTTTTATATAAGAATGTAAGAGAATTTAATGGTCAAAAACATGTTTTGTATTTTTTTGGGAACATAGTTCGAAATATTAAGAGTAGAGTGTGTATAAAATTTATAGATTTTAGCACTGACATGTAGAGGTGGAACCTTTGTCTCGAAAACGAAAGGGTTTTATACATCAATTTCTAAAAGGGTTTTATACAACAATTTGCAGTCTAGCTTGGTCAAGACTTTAAAATTGGATTATTATTACTTGGTCATGACCTTAAAATTAGATGATTATTATTATTATTATTATTATTACGAGAATCATTTACATTTTGACAAAAAGTAGTTATCTCATTTGGGAATCTATGGCTTAACATCTTTATTAGAATATTAATGCTTCAAGATCACATTGAATAAGAGTTTTTGAATATATCTTAGAGGGATAGGTGATTATGGTGAGGTTATTGATTGACTATGGAAATGAATCAAATATGTAAGTATGTCGGCCAATCATTGGGTCAAGTTCACTGAGCAAGGTAGTCAAGAATTATTGTAACTAGCTACTAACTAAAATAAGGTATAAATATATGTGTTTGAGATCTATTAGGAGTTAGTGGTTCTTGATATTGTGTAATACAATACTACATATTGCTAGTTCCACTACTACTTCTGTCATCCAACTCGTTTGATGTGTGTATGCATGCATATTTCATATATTTCTTACCCTACATTATACTATGCATGTGTTCTCTTAGTAACTATCTCATGTAATACATTAGATTACAACGTTATTTTTTGTTGCAAATGGTACACATCCTCAAACATGTATTCTAATTTCATACATGCATAGACACTAACTTTAGAGGATATTTGAGAGTGGTGGTAGATAAAATTAGACAACTACTTGAAAAATTATGCCAAAGTGATTGATTGAATCTTGCATATAAGTAATAACATATTTCTTGACATAGACACATGAAAACTCCTCAAAGTAATGACAAGAGAAGTCAAGAAATATACAGATTTTTCTCTAGATGACTAAAATTATAAAGGACAAAGAATTGATATCCAAGATAATCAATAGTGGTCAAATGAACCTCTATGAGTAGGTAGAACAAATTTATACTTTTTTTTTGAATAATAAGTGATAGAGAAGAAAGCATCCGCTCACAACCTCAAAATAATATTCTATCATGATCTACATGATAGTTTCATTTACACAGTGCAAACTTTTCTTCAGAACTTAAATTTGATTGAGAAAGGTGTCAATCATATTTTCAAACCTCAATCCCCCCTCTAAACATCAACCAACACTAACTAAAAGAAATGACAGTTCAATTGGAAAAAAAATTCAAATTTTAATTGTAAAACCAACCAAGAAGTGTGGGACTACCTTCTACAGAAATAAAAAACGACTAACTTTGTGTCAATCATTGACCACGAATAAGTTGAGCATGGCGAACTTGGGTAGCTTGTCCTATGTAATATCTCTAAAATGAACCCTAGCTCATAGACATGGAAAAGTAACAATACCAAAAAAATGTTGACGCCATCTACAAGACGAAGGGTTTACACGTTGCATGAAAACAATAAATAAAAGGAATGCTAAGAGAATGAAGATTTATAAGTTGGTGGTCAAACCTTAAAAATTTATCATAACAAAAGTTTGAAGAAAGGAGGGAAGATACCTAATTTAAAACATTTCTATCAATCTAGTAAAAACATTCCTTAGCAGTGGAAAGTCCTTAGAGAACTAGAGCTATATAGGATTACTACCATCCAAGTAGATGCATCAATTACATTAATATTTTGTGGTAAGAATCTTTCCAATTGGATATTTTTTTACCATTTTATAAAAATAAATTCACCAATTTGGTATCCTAGAAAACTATATATAGGTATAGTATTTGAATCCTTTTAAAATATCATAGTAGCACAATAAGCACACTCGATGGTTCCTAAGTTGAATAAAGATATGCATATGGTAGACGTCAACATTGGCACTTATCAACTAGAAGAAAATGTCGAAAACATTAATGCTGATGATTCAAGACTTGTATTACATAGGCATCCATACTCATATGAAAAGAGTCCTATATTTCTTCACGCAACAAATTTCGCAAGTATATTTTTGGTAATCCTTACATTGGTATTGACTATATTACTATTGAAATGTAGAATATATAATTTTTATGGTTTTCAAGCTTCTACGATTCTCGTTTATTGAATAAATCTCTAGATTGTCTACAGTATTATAAAAAAATGGTCAATGTTTTGAATCCTAACGGGGATCCATCTTCAGGACAAGATGTTGAATGAAGAATGAAAAAAAGATGCAAGGTGAAGGTTTTATTAAAATCTATTAAAATTTAATAGAATTATTATTGAATTGCTAATTAAATTATATTATACAAACTTTTTAAATTTATTAAAATTTATTAAAAATTGATAATAAACTATTTATTGATTTATTAATAAAATTTATTAAATAAATTAATAGAATATTAATTAGTTAGCTCCCGTCGGCTACTTTTTCCCTATGTCACTATTAAAAACCTTCACCTTATATCTTTCTTTCATTATTCATTCAACATCTTGTCCTGAATATGGATCTCCATTGGGATTCTTAACGTCGACCATTGTTTTATAATAATGTGGATAATTCAGAGATTTCTTCAATATATAATTTTTATTGAAATATATTATAGAGAAGGAACCTAGGTGAGCATTAAAGGTTATGAAAATACACAAATATATATAAAGGATATAACAATTGTACCCCACCTCTTTTCTAGATGATCCATGTGGCCCCGGAGAGGCTTAAAAGTTAAAGAGGGCTCAAGAAAGGCTCAAAAATGGAAGTTATTGAATTTCCATGAAACCAAGTCCATATTTAAGAGTGTTTCACAATATTTACAATGGCATAAATGACACCTTAATCTGACATCATATGTGACAGTTATGGCTAGTCAAATGTTTGGTCAAACTAGACCCCCTAGCTAAAAATTAGCAGAGCGGAAACTAAATTTGGAGCCCGACTAAATGTAGCGGAGTGACTTAATTTGGAAAATATTAAATAGGAAATAATTTGGCACTTTGTTTCCACTGACTTCGGTAGCCGTAATTGGCAAAATTGTCACCTAGTTAAATTCTCAATGAACCCCAAAAAAGTTTTTGATGGCTTTAAACGGTCATGTTTTAAAATAATAAAAAAGATGTAACTTTGGGGTGGTATATATATATATATATATATATATATATATATATATATATATATATATATATATATATATATATATATATATATATCTATATATATATATTAGGTTTGGGGCCCACATATTTGACCTGAGATCCTGTCGAATACACAACAAGACAACATATTACATTGGGGCCGATGAGTGTTGGACCCGCATCAGCCGGTGGGTCGAGGCACCAACAGTGGCCCCATACCCCCCACCATAAATAAAAATGCACCCAGTTTAAAAATACACCAATGAAAAACAAAATCTTGAGGTGGGGAGGTCGCGGGGTTGGAACCCAGACATCCTACACCAATTTTGTCCACCCAATCAACAGACCCAATGGCCTACTTTGTAAACTCTGATCCAAAGAATTACATATAAATAAAATTTAGGAATTTAACTAAGGGACCCCAAAATGAAGCGAGCCCAATGGACACTGAGTAAGAACAATTAGCGAGACAAAATTAGGGTTACATGCTCTTTTATATGCAATAATCTGGATCAAGTTTGGTATTAGAGTGAACCTTATGTTGATGTGAGTTGCAAGTGTATGATAACAGGGCAAAATTTCCAAAGAGATGAAGGAAAACTTAAGTCCTTTGATCCAGAAGTGGGGCATGGAGCATGAAGAGGGAAAATGGCATATGAAGATGCTCGTTTGGAGGAATATAAAAACTATTGTAATGCCTTATATGCCATGGTACAAAAGGTTGGAAAATTGTTTGAATTTTACAAGAGGAAAATGGAGAAATAAGAGAAGGAGGAAAGACCAAAGGATCATGCCTCGATGAATCACGGAGGACAAAAATAGCCTCTTGAAAATCCATATCCATCTTCGAGCAAAGGCTCATTTTATTCCTCTTCTCGTCATTCTAGAGGTAAAATATCTCATAAAAATCCTTTTCTCAAGCTAGATTTCATGTTTGATTTTCCACTTTTTAGTGGAGAATCTAATGCAGAAAATCTAGATAACTAGATCAGACATATTGAAGCATATTGGCGCACATAATGAATAAAAGAGCATGAGACCGAGATCTTGTTAGCATCCCTTCAGCTGAGTGGCACTACTCTTGTATGCTGAGAAAGAAAGTTTCTGAAAGGTTGTAATATTAGTCATAACTTCTTCTTTTGTCCTAGTATGAGTTCGTTTTGACATAACAGGATAGTTTTACCCATTGGGCTACAAAAAAAATTCATGATGCAATGGAAATATTTGAAGCAAATTAAAGGTCAAAATGTTCAGAATTTTACAAAGGAGTTTAGGAAACAAGCACTAGCAAATAATGTCCCACTAGACACTCCTTAGTGTTGATGAAATATATTCGCTCTTTGCATAGTTATATGTGTCATTCATTGTTATTATTTGAGCCTAAAACACTTCATGAAGCTGCTGTAAACATTTTACATCTTGAAATTAGGGGGAAACATGAGTAAGAAGACCGCCCAGAGAGGACAGCAATCACTAAGAGAAAGGAAGCAAAGCCCTCTTTTACTCATTGTGATAAACAAGGGCATGATGATGAACATTGTTGGAAACTATGTCTAGAATTGAGGCCAAAGAGGAATGATAGAAAATAGAAGAAGAAGATGGTTGCAACTACAAAGCAAGACCAATAATATGAATCAGAATATGGTGAGAAGATAACAACCGTAGGACTTGCAGGTATTCAACCAATTGACTTGGGATTGAACTCAAGTGATGAAATGAGGATTGTAGATCTTAGCATTTCAGAATATGGTCCTATTGACTTGGGTTTTAATTCAGTCAATGAGGCAAATATTTCAGTATATGTTGTGCCAAAAATGAGGAGGGCACCAAATACTGCATGGCTCCAAGAGCTCGAAGAGATCAATGAAATAATTCAAGAGGAGAATGTTTAAATAAGGAGACTCCTACAAAAAGCAGAGGAGGAGAAAAAAATTTTGCGACATTAGTTACAATCCAAGGAGGGCTTCAAAAAGTTTCAACATAACAAGCTTGAGTTAAGAAGTGATCCTTTAATTTCATTTTTGTTTATAATGAATATTTCGTTGCTTTTGAGAAACATACTACAAGAATTAGATCAAAATTTTTGGAGAGGATGGTGTGTCAAGTAAAGGTCCTCGACATGGACAACGAGGGCATTGGGAATCTCATCAAAGTGGAAGAATTTCTTCTTATGCAGGACATGGGTATGTTAGAAAATAGGTTGCGGAATATTCCAAGGAAACCAATGAGAAACCAACGGTGGATGAAGGGAGCACCTCATCACATTCCAGAGATAGAAAAGACTCTAAGGGCACTTATCAAAGGTGCACCAGGAATAATATTTCCAAGACAATCCTGAAATTTTGGAGGATAAAGAATCATTATAGTCACTACGTCAAGGATGGAAACTAGAGAGACACGCGTCAAATACTCCATGCCCATAAATAACATATGAATGAACCATCTAGCGAATATGTTGAATAGGAGAATTTTCCACAGGGAGATGCCCATTCACTTTGTTGAGTGAGAGATAGTTTTATTAGATATAGTATATTTTCATAGACACATTTTGTAAATCATATGTTGTGAAATGATTATAAAAGTGATGACATGTTTTCCATCTTGACAAGCAGCTTCAAACCCTCATGTCTACAACTCCAAGATGGATATGACAGTTAATACCGACAAGACTAAATTCATGATCATTAAATTGAAAAAGGTCACCCATGGCAGTTTGGTGTATAACAACCAGTGCTTATAGCGGGTATATTCTTATAAATATTAAGGAATTTACTTTCCTCGTCAACTCAACTAGAATTATTGCATCAAGAAAAGGATTATTGGAGGCTGCAAAGCTTATTATGAGCTTGAAAACAATTGTAAGTCAATCGATCTTTAAATTTGGAGGAAAAAGAGGTTCCTCCTTCAGACTCTCATCAACCCTATTATATGATACGAATGTGAAGTTTGGGGTTGTAGTATATCCATATAATCATGGGGGAATATTGAGATGATTCAAAAACAATTCATAACCTACAACCTAAAGATTAAGGGAAATACTCTCTATCCTATCCTTTTGATCGAAGTTGGTTTGTCCCCCTTTGAAAGTAGGACTATGTTTAGATATCTTATGTATAAGAAGAAGCTCTACAGCATGGAATCCAAAAGGCTCCCAAAAATTACTTCTAACTGTAGTTAAGCCCCCACCTTCGCCTCAACCACGAGTGACATAAGGATGCCAAATCTTGGCTCAACCATTAGGGAATTAAGAAGGAGCTCAGTATGGGAGGAAAAGATAGTGTCAAAAATACGATTACCTCCAAGTTTAAGGACAAGTTGTGGGAGGATCAGGAGCTAGAGGGGAAAAGGAAGCTAATATACTATAAGGAAGTGATCAAACCCACCCTTGATAATTAGAATTATCTCTCTATGTTAACGAGCACTAAGAAAAAAATGAACATTGCTAGGATAAGAACTAATTCTCATGAGCTTCGGAGTGAGATTGGGAAGTGTTATATTGCTAAGACTCTCGAGAAAGATATAACATGTCAAATTTGCGATACTAATCAGGTGGAATATGAAAATAAATTCCTTTTAGACTGTCTGACTCTTAGTCATGTCTACTCTCAATTCCTTAACATCTACCACACTTCCAATCTTCTTTACCTATTAAGCCAACCTACCTATAATAATATTGGATTGATTATTTCCTTTCTCTTTGATCATAGAAACAATATTTTAAGGAATCACACTTATATTCTCTTTCCTTTCTTGAGGTCTGACAGGCCGCATTGGTCTTAGAGGACGCTAATCATCATCATCACCATCATCTTCGTCATCCTCATGACTATATATATATATATATATATATATATATATATATATATATATATATATATTAAAAATACTAATAATAAATAAAAGAAAAATAATATAAAAATATTTCCCTCGTCTCGACCATTGTCACCTAGGGCTATGGGGCCTCGGGCCTAGGCGATGCGGTGCTGTGCAGCAACGCCCCCCTTAGGCCCTCAACACTATGGTCAAGCCTAACCATGGTTGCCCATGGCTACGATGCATCAACCCTAAGACGGTTTTCATTACACATCGCTTCCTCGACCAAGTCCGACACCCCGCAACCATGGCTGATGGTGGCCTAGGTCGAGGTCACCTAGGGAAATTATTATTTTTTATTCTTTTTAAATTTAAATTTTCACACACACACACATATATTAAATAATTTTTTTTTTTCAATTTTAATTATTTTAAATTTTTTTTTTTTTTTTTTAACTATGCAATTTTTTAATTAATTTTATTTTTTTACCTTAGAAAAACATTATTTTTTATGTTTTTTGTTTTTGTTTTGTGAAATTTTATTTTATTTTTCTTAAATTATGTTTTTTTTTTAATATTTTAACAATCTATTAAGTTATTTATTTATTCATTTCTTTTTTTTACTTTTTGCAAGGTAACTTTTTTTTTTACATTTTTATGGCTTTTTTGTTTTTTTTTTTTTTTATTCGATTTTTTTTGTCATGTTTTTTAATTTTACTTTTATGTTTTATTACTTGTTATTATTTTCTAAAAAAAATTATTTTTGGATGTTTGAAATTTTGTTTTATGTTCTATTTTTCATTTTTGTTTATTTGGTTTTTTTTTCATTTTTTTCCGCAAGGTTTGTGTCGATGCTCGACTAGCAAATCAATCTCATTATGTGCAATTGATAGTTGATTTTAAAATTTTTGTTATAATGAATCGAGTTTGCCCCCACAATGTGTCAATTTCATGGTTGGTCTTTATGTTTTCATTACAATGGATCGAGTTCACCTACACTACGTATCCATTTGATGGTATATTTTTAAATTTTTGTTGGAATGTATTAAGTTGTCTTAGGCTAAGATTTTAAAATCGCTATACATTTAGCATTTAAAAAATAAATTACTCTTGGTATACTGACTTTTTCATTTATCTTTTCAATTTTTATTTTTTTTGGCATATTTTTTTCCATAATGTCATGCTTGAAATATTTTGAAAACTTTTGTTTTTTTGTAGTCATAATATTTGAGTTTAATTTCATGGTTGAAAATTTTTGAAGATTTTAATGTTTTTCTAAATCATGATATTCCATCTTTAATTCTATGGTTGAAAACAATTATAAGTATTTTTTCTTTAGCATCATGATTGAAAATTGTTGGAAGTTTAGGGGGTTTTCAATGACATGATATTTTATATTTAATGTCATGCCTAAAAACTGTTCGAATTTTACGACTTCTCAAAGACATGATATTTTATCATTAATATCATGCTTGAAAATCATTGTAAATTTAAATTTTTTCAGAGTCACGATATTTTATATTTAATGTCATTATTAAAAAATGTTTAAAATTTACACGGGAAATAAAATAAAATAAAATAAAAAATGTTATTCGAGAATCAACACTTTTCATTTTCAGGGTCTCTTTTGCACAAAAAAAATTGGTTTTTACTTCCATTTTTAAAAAAAATTGAAAAATTACCCCAAAAATAAAAGAAGTTATTCCAGCATGAAAACTTTTAATTTTCAAGGTGTCTTTTGCACAAAAAAATTGTTTTTTATTGTCATTTTTAGAAAATGTTTAAAATTTACAACAAAAAAATTATGTTATTCCAACATCAACACGTTTCATTTTCATCCTATTTTTTCATGTTTTTTGGCTAGAGTTCTCGTTTGGAGGCAATAGTTCTCGTTTTATTAGTAACTTTGTTAGAGAAGCATGAGCAAGAATACCACAGATAGAGGACAACAATGGCTAAGTGAAAGGAAACAAAGGCCTCTTGTATTCATTATGAGAAAGAAGGGCATCATGAGAACATTGTTGGAAGCTGCATCCAGAATTGAGGCAAAACAGGAACTACAGAAAGGAGAAGCATAAGGAAGTTTCAACTATGCAACAAGACCAAGAATATGAATTAGAAGATGATGAGAAGATCACATATACAGGAATTGCAGGGGTTTCACCAATTGACCTGGGATCAGACTCAGGTGATGAAATGAGGATTGCAACTTTAAGGATTACAGAAGATGGACCTATCGACTTGGGTTCCGATTCATGTGATGAGGAAAATATTTTAGCATATGTTCTGCCAAAAATTAGGAGGGAACCAAATAATACATGGCTCTAAGAGCTCGAATAGATCACCCAAATCATTTAGGTGGAGAATTCTTAACTAAGGAGACTCCTATAAAAAACAGAGGATGAGAAACAAAGGTTGTAGCATTAGTTACAAGTAGAGGAGGAGGCCTTGAAAAAGTGGCAGCATAACAAGTCTGAGGTAAAAATTGATCCTTCAATTTCATGTTATTTTTAAGATAATGATTTCATTACTTTTGAGAAACATACTACAATAATTTGATCAAAATTGTTGAAGAAGATGGGGTATCAAGGAAAGGGCCTCGACATTAACAGGTAAGGAATTGTGAATCCCATAAAAGTGGAGGAATGTCCATGTTATGCAGAACTTGGGTATGTCAGAAAATACAGTGGACAATACTCTAAGAAAACTAGTAACCAACCAATTATGGATGATGGGAGCACCTCATCACATTCCAGTGATAGTGAGGTTTTCCATGGGCACTTATCAGAGAAAAATGAATAATTGTTCCAAGGCAATCTAGAAATTTTGGAGGAGAAAGAATTATTGTAGTCATTGCAGCAAGAATGGACACATGAGAGTCACGTGTCAAATATTCCATGCCTAGAAAGCACCTATCATGGAACCAAATAGTGAAGATGTTCAACAAGCCAAATTGCCATAGGGATATGACCCATTTACTTTGTTGAGTGAGAGATGGTTTTATTAGATATAATATATTTTTGTAATATTCCTAATTTAGATTTTAGCTAATTAGAATATTACATTTTGTCTTCCTTAATTAGTAGATGAATAAGAGGGTAGACGGACCCATAAATCCCTTTAGTAAGAATAAAACCACTTGTTAATGTGAATGTTGATCAATGCATATAGATGGGGTCAAGATAAATAAACCACTTCTTGGTGTGAATGTGGGTCAATGCATGTGGATGGGGCCAATTTGACAAAATCAACAACGCAGTCATGGAGGTAGTGGAGACAATGGAGGACAACAGAGTCATAATGGAGGTTATTGGCCTTGTGTGTAGCATGGTTATTGTGTGGGGCCAAGACGGTGAGGGCTCACAAGAATATAAGGAAGGGGATTGAATCCATAGAGGGCATTCTGATTATTATTTATGAATTGTCTTTTATACTTTCTAGATGCTTCAGTTGTTTAGAGATGTATGTTATATTTTTTATCACACGGGTGTCTCCGAGAAGAGATTCCAACCTCATCCTCAGGGGAATTCGAGTGCCTAATTAGTATATGATTCTTGTTTTCCATGTGAGCTGGTCTCATTATCCTGCATTTAGGCTAGTTGCAAACCCTCTAGTCTTGGGCAGTCACTCAGTGACTTACGTAGTCCAGTAACAGAGTTGATCAGAAGAGGGTGAAATTCCATAACATTTCTGATTGCAATCCATTGAAGAGATCAACCCTTCAATAGCTAGTCTTGGGAGTACTTGTAGTATTATATCTTTTAGTTCAGCCCATAGTTTTGCGTACCTAACAGTTATTCATGTAAACCCTAGGAGGGGGATTTTCCAAGGTCATTCAATCTGGAAATCCTTTATGGGTTATTCTAGGTTTCTGAAATAGAGTTTGGATTCTAAATCCTAGATTTTTCTAAGCATAAGAGAATCCTCATCTACGCAGTCTTATTCACTGAGCATCAGAATTTCTAGTAGGGCGGCGCAGAGGGAGAGCTCCAATAGCACAACAGAGAGCAGTCATTTCGGTGGGAGAGCTTGAGGCTATTCTAGCCCACTTTTTCCAGCTTGAGTGTTATCTATTTTGAAGCACTGTTGTATTGTTTTGACCTCCATATTAATAAAATGGCTTAGTTATTCTGTCTATTTTTATGGGGTTTTCAATTTATTTCCATATTTTTGTAGTTTCTAGTTTATTGTGTTTTGTATTACTTTCTTTCCTATTTGGAATATTATAGTGGTATCAAATCTCATCAACTTGGCTCATCATGTGGAAAAACTGATCTATGACACCTGAGGATAGAGAATATATTACGTACCAGGCAATGAGATACAAAAATAGAAAACACATAAATCTGTTGGAATAAAAAGTGACGGTTTTGAGTTAGAGATTTTAAGAAAATGATGATGCATCTCGAAAATCCGAGGCATGGGTTTTGTGAAGAACAAACCAATTCTATTTCTTTATGTGTATTTTTTCCAAATTCGGTTTGGATTGAGAGAAGCAGAAGGCTATTTGAGGGATACAAAAATAGAAAATGCAAAAATTCATTGGGATAAAAAGTGACGGTTTTGCTTAGTATGTTTCGGGAAAATGAAGAAGAATATCAAAAATATGAGGCATGGGTTTTATGCAGAATAGACCAATTCTAATTCCCTACAAGAAGTTTCTCCAAATTCAGTCTTTATTGAGAGAAACAAAAGGTTCTCTAAACATGAGTTTCTAAGATTTGTTGTGATGGATGTTTTTCGAATTCTTCCAATTGCAATACTAGATTCAACTTGTTTCAGAGTTCACATCCGGTAAAGAAAACTATATTCTAGTGGAGGAGGATAAAGGGAGTCTCTAATGTGAGAAGAATCTTATGGGAGGAAGTTTGATAATCTCCTCCTCAAAATGATGCAGGATCTCGCCAAAGAGATCAAGGAAATCAGAGTGGAGAGACAAAGGAAAACCCCAAGAGGGTTTCAAAATGGAGAAAGTTCTGCTACTTCACATCATTGGTACGAGCAACCGATAGTGTGGCAAGATTCACAACGCTCCACTATTCCTACCTTCCTAGTAGTAGGAAATTGGGCTAGATGACCACAAGAGCAGGAGGCTCTCAGTGATTATTTTTTGGAATATGAATCTCAGTCTCAAATATTCAAAGCACATTTGACTTTATAAGAATTTTTCTAGATTAAGGAAAACTAAAGACCTCGTAGCTACAATAGAGGAATAGGGTACATGCAGGACAATGACCTTTAGCGTACCATGGGTAGAATTTTTCCACCCGCTTTTGATGGGTCATCAAAGAGTACAGAAAATACTTGGGAGGAGAGATTTGATCATACGCTTGTTGATGAGACAGCACCCATTTTTGAGGTATATATTTATGGGGTATCTGGGGTTGTGACCAAGTTCTTTGAGATATAAGTGCATCATAGGTTGATGGGGTGTCAAGAGAAAAATCCACAATTTTTTAGGATCTGATAAGTATAGACGCCTCTAGGTTTATGGCAGAATTATCAGATGAAAATCACATGCAGCTGACTAGTGAGAATGTCTTGCATATTGGAGTAACGATGGAGGAGGGTGTGCAACAATCATTTGGGCTAACCCTTTAGGAGGAGCTAGGAGATACAGAGGTATTAGATGATTGTCGCACACAACAGTGCCATCAGTTTGAGGTCAAACTTCTAGCTTTGAAGGTGAAGGCCACATTAGTATGACAGGCTATCCTATGACAAAATGAGGAGCTAGAGGCCATGGGAGTGGTTTGTGCCGATTCAGTGGCAAGGTTGGTCCACATTGTGGAACGGTTGAATTCCATAATGGTGTAGTTAGAGGGTGCATTGGAGTGTGAGAGCACCCCCATTCAGGCATACATCGACAGGGTGCAGTACTCGCACGATGGAGGTACTATGATATGTGAGGGGATTCTTGAATTTGATTCTTTCCTTGAGGTTGTATGGTGAGAGGTACTGAGCTGGTACCCCATAGAGTAGGCTAGGAAGCTATACATACCCATGGCCATATTGCAGCATAGTCCTTGGATTGCTATAGGGACACGAGGGCCATATTACCATCGGGATCTAGGTGGGATTTCCCATCACATGATAAAGTCAGCAGGTGATGGTAGTCGTTGTGCAATGGGTTTGATGTTTGGGACAAACATTTTCAGATATCTATCAGAGCCTCGAACATCCCTAGTGATAGGGTGGTTCGAGAGGAGGGTACACCCTTTACAGGAACTATCTCAGCATATCGACCATGCATGGATTCACAAGGTGATTAGCCTACTTTAGCAGGAGTTGGTCGGAGGAGGTGGCATTGGCAGGCCACCAGACATGGCAGTAAGTAGAGACAGTGGTCTCTCATGGGTATATGGTATACTTGAGCTATGGAGGATAGGATCAATGATGTCATTTTCATTGGCATGTGAGGATTCAGGCTGCTCCAATCCTTTATATCAGATGGGGAGATGTAGCCCACCTCATGGGCGGTTTACTAATGGAGTGGTGGATATTTTGAACCATGTAGGATACTATATAGTACATGATGGTATATCCATATCTGGAAGTATCTGGTGGTGTACAGGGGCAGGTTGCAGCATACAATGGCATGACGGGGAGCGCAGAGACACTTGGTGGTATGCACTGACCCATGATACTGCGCAACACGCACTTAGAGCATTGCCTCCAAGGGGACTTATGGTCAGGGGCATTAAGTGTACTCTAGGATGCAACTCACCTAGGGTTGATGAGGACATTGTTGAGCATATAGAGACACCATGTTTAGCAGAAAAAGGGCTAAGAGGGTGTTATCAGCAGATCTGAGGAGGAGGGAGTGTCATCTAGAGCATTACTCTTGAAAATTCAGGTAGCAAGAATGAGTTGAGTAGGAAGGGACTTTTCTTCATCTGCAAAGAACCTTCGAGGCCTGATCACTCATGCTTGAGTGATGTAAATTATGTGGTAGAGGTAGAGCAGAGGGAAATTCCTTATGTATGACACTATGAGACACTTCTTCAGATGAGTTTGTTGGGCCTTAGTTTTGGTCTTATTTTTTGCTCAAAGAAACTTACTAATCCATCTATTTCCCATCCATTTTCCCTTCATTTATTCCATTTTGATGTATATTTGATATCCATTCAGGTATTTAATTTTAATTTTTCAATTTCTAAAGTTTTTATGAAAGTTTGGTTTTTAAGTGCAAAATTGGCAGATTCAGAAATTCCCGTAATAGCTCTATGGTTGATGTGGTTGCAGGACACTTGGGCACGAATTGAATGCATGGATGGACAGCTTGGGAACTAGGATTAAGCCAGCTATGCTTAGTTCGAACAGAACAAGCTTTATTAGGCCCATTTGGTGCTAGTCAATCATGACTAGTCATTCAGAAATCCCATAGAAATAGGGCAGTTTTGAGAATTCTATGGGATTGGTCATATTTCTTGGGATAAGAGTAATGAATTCGACTTAGATAGGTGGATGAGAATAGATGGGTTTGTTTGAGTGAATATAGATCAGTTTGTTTCATGAGACTTCTTATTTAAAGCCAAAACTTTGATGGCTTATGTATTAACTTAATATACTTTTATGTTGTGACACCTTTGGATTGAGGAGCTAATTTGAAGACTTGTGTTATTATTATTTTGCTGTTCAATGCTATGGATGTGTAACTGAATTTAAGCTTCTGATATTACCTCTCAAGTGTGCAAGGCAAGGGTGGAAGGGCCCCCATTCCAAGCTAAGTACACTTCCTTGTTAACTAGTTTTATTTCCTTGTAATCTGGTTATTGTAGAACTGGTTTTTCAAAGCTTTATTTCAGATTGCTTCATGGTTCATGCATAATGATTGATTTCATTAGTTCATAACTTATTCATCACTTTATCGAGTTGGAAAAACAGGTGTTCACGTTGAGCATCCCTTCTACTAAAATGATGAATTAAAACTAGTTTCCTTTGTTTGTATGCAAGTAGTTTCTTATTGAGATTTTGATATTGAGATGAATGAATTATGATGGAATACCTTATGTGTCTCTTAAGTTAAGAGTTTCTTTCATTAATAATTTATCCATCTTAAGTTCTTGACTTTAATCTCTGATTCATTAAGTGGTAATTAAGGTGAAAGTGGACTTCTTGAGTCAAGAACCATTTCAATATTCTTCCTCTTTTTAAACTAATTGAATTAGAATTATAGGATGTATTACTTTCAGATTTTGAATAACTTATCTTTCAAGGTTTGATTACATCTAATCTTCACATATAGTGAACTTGCCTCAAAGCATAAACAACCCGGATTGATAAGAAATAATTGTGTTAATTTAGGTACATAAATTAGCTCAACAGAGTCCATGGGGTCATATGAGGATGCTTCTAGAGAGCATGAGAAGTCATGTGGAGTTGATGACAGTAGGTCGGATTTGTCTTCCAGCGTGCATGGTGAGCAGTCAGATGACTCAAGGAGAGATATTCAGGATGATGAGTCACTTTTGATGATTCAACTTTAGCAACATATGGTGGAACATGGGGCAGCGGAGAGAGAGGCTATGTAGATCATGCGGGATAGTCCTTTGGGGGAGAGCCAGATGGAGGTTAATAGTGAGCTAATGCTAGATATGAGGTTAACCTTAGGGTCAGCCATTGAAGATGATCTTTTAGAGATGGTAGTCCATCCATATTTCCGTTGATCCATTGATGAGGTGTCAGTAGATGCATATATTGTTAGCAGGACTGTAGTAGTTTTAGGGAGAAGCACTCTCCAGGATTACATCGATGGGGCTTGGAGTACATCTTTCCCACTTGATCCTATTATAGAGAGAGGGGCCTTCCCTTTGAGACAGTTCTCATTGACAGGCGGCACAAAGAAGCATGAGTTGAGTGTAATTTGGCGACCACACTCGATACATGTTCCATATGTAGATATCACCACATTAGATTCTTCGACAGGGATAAATTGGCGGGAGATCATGAGGTTGTATCCTATTGATGGTACAATCTTCTTAGTCAAGTACATAGCAAAGCAAGGACCCGTAGACATGACAGGTACTACGGTTTATAGTTGGGAGTGGCACGTATGTAGACAACTCTTTAGCATTCCATCTCGACTACGAGAGAGCAGGATCAACATTGGACTGAGTTAGGGGAGAGAGGTGATAAGTTGGTACGCAGTTGGTGGGGTAGCTTATACAGTTAGATCTACGGCACATCAGGGGCCATGGAGCATTGATGCATGTTGGTGGTCTTCATGTCATGAGGCAGTAGCTATAGCCATATGAAGTGTGTAGTCCAAGCTCGGGGACTTAGGCAATGATTGGCCATGGTAGTGTTGCGATCTAGGAGGATTGATTCATGAAAGGTATAGTGAGAGATCCATTTGGGATCCGAGCATTAATCTTAGTTGCATTGGATCAATAGGGTGAACCACATCTTTGAATTTTCTCGAGGACAAGCAACATTTTGGTGGGGAAGACTGTAGTATTCCCAGTTTATCTTTTAGCTAATTAGAATATTAAATTTTGTCTTCCTTAATTAATATATGAATAAGAGGGTAGAGGGACCTGTAAATCCCTTTAGTAGGAATAAAACGACGTCGTAATGTGAATGTGGATCAATGCATCTAGATGGGGTCAAGATGAATAAACCACTTCTTGGTGTGAATGTGGGTCATTGCATGTGGATGGGGTCAATTTGACCAAATCAACAACACAGTCATGGAGGTAGTGGAGAAAATGGAGGACACTACAGTCATAATGGAGGCTAGTGGTCATGTGTGTAGCATTATTATTGTCTGTGGCTAATAGGGTGAGGGATCACAAGAATATAAGGAAGGGGGTGGTAGCCATAGAGCGAATTTTAATTATTTTTTATGAATTTCTACACGCTTCAGTTGTTTAGCAAATTTTGTTGTGTTGTTTAGTACATGGGTGTCTCCGAGTGGACATCTAAACCTCCTCCTTGGGGGACTTTGAGTGCCTACTCAAGAGAGGATTGTTTTTTTCCATGTGAGCTAGTCTCATTATTAGAAATTTAGGCCAGTTTTAGACCCTCTAGTGTTGTGCAATCACTTAGTGACTTATGCAGTCCAGTAGCAGAGTTCATCAGAAGAAGGTGAAATTCCATAGCATTTATGCTTGGAATCCATTGAAGGGATCATCCCTTTAATAGCTAGGCTTGGGAGTACTTGCAGTTGTTCTATCTTTTAGTTCAACCCATAGTTTTGCATACCCAACAGTTATTCATTGTAAACCCTAGAAGGGTGATTTCTAAGGTCAGCCAATCTGGAAATCCTTTCTAGGTTATTCTGGGTTTTTCCCATAGAGTCGAGATTCTAAATCCTAGATTTTTCTAAGCATCAGAGCATCCTCATCTACGTAATACTATTGACCTAGCAGCAACATTTCCAGCATGGGAACGCAGAGGGAGAGCTCCAAGAACATAAGAGAGAGTTTTTTTTTCGGTGGGAGAGCTTGAGGCCTTTCCAACCCTCTTTTTCTGGCTTGAGTGCTATCTATTTTGAAGCACCATTGTATTGTTTTCACCTCCATATTAATAAAATGGCTCAGTTGTTCTCTCTATTTCTATTTCTTTCAGTTTATTTCCATATTGTTATAGTTTCTAGTTTAATGTGTTTTGTATTACTATCTTTTCCTATTTAGAATATTACAATTTTCATGGTTACATTTTTTAAATAATATGTTACGAAATGATTGTAAAAGTGATGATGTGATTTACAACACTTATGAAAGCAACATGATGATGTTTTGGCCTCTTTTGTTGATATTTGGGGTATTGGCTTCTCTGATGATCTTGATGTAAACTTAACCAAAGAATGTGTGTTATAAACTCTTGGTAAGTATGAGGTTTCTTTGGTCATGTTTGGTATTGTGGGAGAACATGTATAATTTTACTACAAGTTTGCAGAAGACACATGTGTCGGTTCATCACTTATGGCTCCAAAATATGAAGGTGAAGGAGAAGGAAGTGTGGCCTATTAGCACACTTGTGGTGAAAAAAATGGAGTACAACAAATTACATATAGTGTTAATGCTTTTGAAGGACCAAAATCTCACCAATGGGGAGGAATCATCTAGGTCACTCGAAGGAGGTTGAGAAGTCAAAGAGGGCTCAGGAAAGGCTCAAAAATAAAATTTATTGGATTTATTTGAAATAAAGGTCAGATCAAAGAGCTTGTCACAATATTTCAAATGACATAAACAACACCTCAATCTGACATCGTATGTGAAAGTTATGGCAAGTCAAAGTTTTGGTCAAATTAGTCCCCCTAGCTAAACTTAACAGAGTGCAAACTAAACATGGAGCTTGGATAAATCTAATAGAGTTGCTAAATTTTCCAAAAATTAACGAGGAATTTTTTTTTTACTTTATGGCAATGGATTCCGACTGTCGGAACTAGCGAAATTTTCACCTACTTAAATTTGTCGGAGACCCCCAAAAATTATGTCGATGGCTTTAAACGGTCACGTTTTAAAATAATAATAAATATATATTTTTGGGGTGGCGGCGACCAAAACCTACCATCTCCCCAATGACTATATATATATATATATATATTAGGGTCTAGGTTCGCGTCTTTGACTTGGGACCCTGCCTAATACACAACAACATCATATATTACAGTGGGGGGCCTGCCGACGGAAGTCCCATAACTACCACTATAAATAAAAATGTGAAATTTTAAAAACACACAAATTGAAAACAAAAAAGTGAAGTGGGGAGGTCACGAGGTTGGAACCCAAGCCTCTGACACCAAGTTTATCTGCCCAACCAACAAACATAATTACATACTTTGAAAATTCTACTCCAAAAAAATTATATATAAATCAAAGTTCACCATTCGACCGAGAGAGCCCACGATGGAGAGCGCCATACAATACCCTGAGTTGGCACAGTTAATGAGATGGAAATCTGATGCAGGGAATCATGAGGAATATGAAAAATTCCCTTGGAGGCTGATTTTTTACATAGGTGGAAGTATGTCAGGTTTATACTCATTTTTCTCACAATTAGGGTTGGAGTGTGATGGAGACATCCATTTCCTAATCTTAGTAGCAGATCTTTAGTTAACTTACAGAGAGGAATATTTATGGAACCATGACAAATCTTAAAGATTCCATTAGGGCCAAATTTTCACAGTGACAAAATTACTTCGGATTTATAGTAATTATTCTCTGTTTTCCACATGGAACGTGGTGGTGTAAATAGATTCCTCAGTTGAGCAATGAAATTTTAGTCAACCTGTAGAACATAATCTTTATATAATCTTAAGGAATCTTAGAGATGCAAAATTTTCATAGTTGCACAACTAGGACAACTTCATACTCATTTTTCTCAGTGTTTCACATGAAACACGATGAAGTTATCACATCCTTCATCTGAGGAGTATAATTTCAGCCAACCCATGAGAAGGAATCTTTGGGGAATCCTTGGGATTCCTTGGGGTCCAAATTTTTCACCTAAGAAGAAAGGGGTCGAGTTTACAGTCATTCTTCATGATTCTTTTCCAGGAATTCAATGGTGCAGTCTATTTCTTTAGCAAAGGTGTGCATTTTCAGACCATCCTCGGAAGTGGAGGTATAATGTGTCCTTTGTAAATGAATGTAATTTTATTTCACTGAAGATTAATGAAAGAGACCTCCCCACATTGAGCAGGGCCCACAGACGTAACCCACATTGGGTGAACTCTGTTATCAAGTTATTTTATTCCTTTGTTTCTCATGATTTCATTTTATTTCTGCTCCTTTAATGTGATATGGTTTCATGGTTACATGCTCTTTTATATTCAATTATGTATGAATCTTTGAAGTAAAAATATATGTATCACTATATGTAGCATCTAAAAAATACCATATAGTTTACATTCAAATTCTTAACAAGTTAGAATGAGCATAATTTATACAGTTCATATATTATATAGATTAACGTATCCAAATGGATGAAATAAAATTCTTAATCACAAAAACAAAAGTTGAAAGGCCTAGTAGTAATAAATCAATTATAATTTTAAAAAATGTAGCACAATCAACTCATCTAGCTATAATTTTATTCAAGATAAAACCATCCTCTATAAGCTAAATGTTCCACCACCATTTACTTTTCGACGAGGGAGATGAAAACCCTAAATCACACTATTTTATATTCAAGAAATACTAGGATGCGATAGACATCATGTGATATAAATTAGATCAACATATTATATGGAATCTATGCCAATGCTTCGAAATGGAAAATTTAGAGGAATCAATTGATGGGATCATTTTTAACGTTGGTCCTAGTATTGAAAATTTTGGGTAAAATAATTTAGGAGACATTTTCAAGCCTTAAATGACCATTTTTTTTGTCCCAGCCTTATATGGACCTATATTCCATAATATACAAATCAATATTTTTCCAATGACATGAGAATTTCCTCAATCAGAGCTTATATAAGAATGTTATGATTTGTGGAAATTGTCCTATATAAATTGGCCACCATAATTCAAAAGAATGCCACATCAATTCATGTTACTTGTGGAAAATGGTCTAGCCATGTGGGCACTATGAAGAAGAATATAGAAGTGTCAGGTTGTAAATCATTTTGATGGTTGAATGGATCAAATTTAAACCCTACTTGGCTACTAGTCTCTATTATAACCCTATGGTAAGTTTTTAAAAATCCTGAGTGTCCTCCTAAGGGAGAGGTGTGCAAATCTTATTATCTCATTCAAACAAATAATCATCTTATGCATGCCCTTTTCTATTGTTCCTACAATGTATAACTCATTTCTTATCAACCCCATTATACAATTCGTACAAAATATACACATTTTTTTGTCATTTTAATATGAATTCTCATGTGGGCATTAATTTCCTTTATGTTTGTGAAGTTATCCTCCTCCACACTTAGCCTTAGTCATGAAACATGTTTTTCATGCTTAAAAATAGGCATATCCATCAACTAGGTTTTCCACACTTAGCATTAACAATCCACTCTACAACATTTGCCTTCTCTTTACTTTTGCAAGTTTGTAATATTCTTCCTCCCTATTTCTTGCCTCATCCACCATAGCCTAGTACAAAATAGCGCAAACGAGCTTCTCAAACCCTTGATATCATATAGAATAAAATAACAAACCTTAGCCACCAACTAGAGTTTTGAAGTTCCACAAAATTAGGGTTTTCAAATTATACATTACGATGGTCCTAATAAATTAAAATTCAACTCTATAATTCATCACTAGTAGCTCAGTTACAACAATAAGAAGCTACAAAGGTTCAAATTCCATATGTCATCCTCTATTCAAACATCCAAGAGAAATAAGAAGAATATTACATTATTTCACCTCTCAATCGATGATCCAACTGCAACAACTAAGATCTCGCAGATTCATATCTTATGGACTTTTTCGGAAAGTGAAGGTATATTATTTTCTAATCTTTAGTTAATAATTCCTTGAATTTTAAAAGACATATATTTGGAAATTTCCCATGTGACATCAGTTTCCCCATTTTACAAAGATAGAAAACATCTTCATTTTGGGGGGATATTCATTACCAGTTTTCAATTCCATAGTCAATAACCTCATATATTATTAACTAACATGCATATACCAACTGATTGTTTTTTCTATTTGGTTCAAAGATGGATTTGTTTTGAAATGATTTAGATTATGAGTAAGAATGAATTTATATGTCTATGAATGGGTCTTTATTTTGAATGCATTTTCAAGTATTCTTTGTTGCATTGAGAACATGAGTAAAACAAAAGTTTTGCCACATAAGAACCAAAATTTGCAATATGTGTGGTCCCCACAAAAGAACCAACCATAAGAATCTCTACTTAGATATGTTTCAAAGAAGGAAGACACTCCACAACAACAAGATCTTGACAGAAAAAAAAATTAAAGAAGACTCTTCCAATCTTGGAGTGTATATCAAGTTGCAAAATAATATTTTGACAAATCTTTCACTTCTCAAGGTTATAGAAAAGAGAAAAAAGAATCTACAAAAAATGAGATGAATTCAATACAAATTTGCATGAGGACATGTAATACCTTTATTTCGAGGGAAATGTTGGTCCTCTAAAATGTGATTTTTTTCACTCTTTTCTTTCATTTTCCTTCAATTTTTACCATATTTTGCAACTCCATAACCTTAGATTACGACCATTTTGATGATTATATATGATTTTAGACTTATTATTTTTTGAAAGCATTTATTTTTGAATTTTGAATGTATGAAATATTATATATTGTAAATATAGCATGGTTTCACTTATATCTAAAATTTGGATGAGTTTTGTGATGTCTATAGGCATGTTTGAAGATTCCAACAAAGTCATATTTGGTCACATAGCCTCAAGTTCAAATTTATTTTCAAACTCTTAAATATTTTAGGAAGACTTGAGATCATAACTCAAGAAAATTGAATGGAGAGGAATCATAGAAGTTTTGATAAGTGTCTGCTATCAAATGTATTATATATCAGTGAATGGATTTGCAGAGATTATGATCACCTAATTTTAGCAAATTGGTTGTACCTACTTGACCTATTGTCAAAGAAACCCATGTATAAATAGAAGTGTTTTTTGCATTGAAAATGGAGGAAGGGAGAAGAAATTTAGAATTTGTAATAAAAATACTTGAAGAGATATATTTGCACCTAGACTTTAATATTTTGGAGCTAGCTCCAAACATATTTCACTCGGTATTGATTATATTCTAGATCTCAACTTCTAGTTTGCTTGTAGACTATTGGGAGCACACCCTATGTTTATAGATGTATATTTAAATCACTTTCATAGATTGGATTTGAATGATTTCATAGAATAAGTTTTAAATTATTTTATAGATTAAGTTCAATGCTTTCCTAAATTAAAATTTCTATGGCTTTCTTAATTTAGATTTCCATTCGAACTACTAGAGCTCAGGGGAAAAAACTTCTTCGCTAGTAGCTCCGACACAATAATAGGTGAGGTAAAACTTATTTGTATGTATGAAGGCTTTGACAAGATTAGTGAAAATGGCATATGCATGAGACCTGGCATGGACTTAATTGAGTACCAACATTGATTAGTGGATTGCCTCTTTCTTGGATTTACTACCGGCATGAGACTTCGATTGCTTGTTGCTTTCATAAATTAATATTCATTTCATGTAAAACTACTTGATTTCGCATAACATAATTTCCTTTCACATCAATTTACATTTGATAGAATTAGAAACTAAATCCTTTCATATATTTTGTTGTGCACTTTGTATGTTTATGAACCTAGATTGACACAATATGTAGATAAGTTTCTTTACAATACCATGTGTCAATACAATGGCTTATGAATACAAGTCCAAAATACCATATCTCAATTCAAATGGCACTTGCTCATAAGACATTTCTTAATTAATCAATACAATTAAAAGAACAAAAATGTCATCACTACTTTGAAAATAAATCTCAATATTTGATTTGTGAATACTACAATATTCTAAAATATTCATTGTAAATTAAATCGTTTCCATCCACTTAATAAATATTGATAATTAAATTAGAATTATTTAAACTCTATTCCAAAGACAAAAGCATATAATTTTACTATCAATTATTAATATAATCTAAGTAATATCATCTACCTAATCTAATTAACTTAAAAACTTAAAAAATGAATGTTTTAAACTCATTTATAAATTTAGATCTTATAAATTAAATATCATTTTTTAATGAATGAAATCCAAATATATATAACCAAACATTAAAAAAAAAACAAACTACACAATGCCTAAAGAAATAAAACATCGTATTCTTAATTTCATTCTAACTTTTAATATTGAAAAATAATAAATAAATCAATTCATACTACGTGACCCCAATTTTTTTTTATGCAAAATCAATAAAATTGGATATGTTCTGCTAAGTTTCTTACACACCATACAAATAATATTCAAATGTACAACTCATTTAAATGGTTTCTGGTCAAAATGCTTAACAATATGGTGCGCGACCCAAAAATATTTGATGCGAAATCAATAAAATTGAATATGTCCTGCTAAGTTTCTTACACACCATACAAGTAATATTCAAATGTACAACTTATTTAAATGGGCTTTGGTCAAAATGCTTAACAATATGGTGCATATTCCAGCCGCTTAGAGTTCCGAGTAGTCCGAAAAAAAACATCCACGAAGATCTTGGATCTATTGCAATTATTGTTGAGAATATTGCTTGAATCACGCCATGTAATTGTTGATATTAGTGAGTAGATTTTGTGATTCTCTGTTATTAAAAATTAGTGTAAGAAATTATTAGTATGATTAGGGCTCAGAATCATTCCCAGTGTCAGTAGATAATTAGTAATTGATAAATAATTATATTTGTAATATGTTTATTATATAAGTATGTATTTACATGATTGAAAATATGCAGTGATCTGTGTTTTTATTTTATTTCATTGTTTCTTTATATGTGCTTGGGTCATTCCAGATTCTACAATTGGTATCAGAGCACGTAAAATTGTTCTGGGTTAAAATTTTATTGCTGGAATTTTGCCAAAATTAAACATGTCAAATTCTAACATGCATGTTCTAGAATTAGATGGGAAGAATTATGATTATTGGTGCATTAATACACTCACCTTTTTTATTGGAAAATATTTGTGGGAGCTTGTTGAATCAGGTATGATGATCCAGTTGATTGGGATTCCCTTACAGCCAATGAAATAACAACAAAAAAGGGATCAAGGAAGAAGAATTCTCAAGCTTTGTTTCACATTCATATAGCTCTTGATAATATCTTATTTCCACGAATATCAGGAGCAACATTTGCCAAAGATGTCTGGAAGACTTTACAAGACGCTTACCAAGGTATTGATCAAGTTAAGATGGTCAAGCTTCAAACATTGAAGCAAGAGTTCGAGAATTTGAAGATGCAAGATGCTGAAAGTATAAGTGACTATTGTGTGAGAGTCAAAGATGTGGTATACAAAATGGCTACAATTCATGAAACGGTAAGTAATGAAGTTTTAATAAAAAAGGTATTGATAAATTTAACACCGAGATGGAATCATGTTGCCATAATATTAGAATAAATAAAAGATTTGACACAATTAAAGTTTGATCAATTGGTTGGATCTCTCATGTCTCATGAAGAAAGATTGAAAGATGATTTTGAAGTTGTTGAGAAATATTTTCCCTCTAAATTAAAAATTACACTGAATGAAGATGCAAGTGTCAGTAGTGCAAAAACAAATCAAGATCGAGGTAAATGGCAAAGCCAAAATTCTTCTAAAGGTAGAGGCAGAAGTAGTTCAAGAGGAAGAGGTAGTTCCAGAGGAAGAGGTAGAAGTAGATTTGATAAGAGAAATGTTCAATGCTACTATTGTAACAAGTATGGCCACTTTGAAAGAGAATGCAGATTGAAAGAAGGTAAAATGCTAACTATACTCAAGAAAGTAATGAGTATCCTCCAGATCACTTATTTTTATCTTATGCTAAAGCTGAAAATACTAATAAAGATGTTTGGTACATATATTTTGGATGCTCTAACCATATGACATGGAATGAGAAATTGTTTTCAACCAAGGATGCAAGCTTTAAATCAAAGGTCCGACTTGGTGATGATAACCCATTAGAGGTTGCTGCCAAAGGAGCTATGGAGGTCCAAACAAAAGAAGTTATAAAAATCATTCATGATATTTATTATACTCCACAATTCAAGCACAATTTGTTAAGTGTTGGGCAGCTATGTGACAAAAATTATAAATTAGTCTTTGAAAATAATACATGTACTATCTATGATAAGAATAAGTGAAATAGGGTGATCATTGTTGTGCCTATGACAAGAAATATGATGTTTCCCTTGAGGTGTTATGAACATAACAACAACCTTGAAAATATGGCTTATGAGGATTCAAGTTGGCTATGGCATCTCGGGTATGGGCATTTAAATTTTCACAGTTTGAAGTTTCTAACCTCAAATGCATTAGTTTATGGTTTTCCCAAGTTAGAGGAGCATAAGCAAGTTTGTGAAGGATGTCCTAAAGGAAAGCTTGCAAGGGAGAGGTTCCCAAATGAAAATGTATGGAGGGATCATCACCCACTTCATCTTGTTCATTCAAACATATGTGGTCCTATGCAGACTAATAGTTTGGGTAAGTCATCATATTTTAGCACTTCTATTGATGATTACTCAAGAAATTTTTGGGTATATTTTTTGAAGGCCAAAAGTGAAGCGATGGATACATTCAAGAAGTTTAAAGCACTTGTAGAAAATTAGAAAAGGTGCAACATCAAATGTTTGCAGACTGATCGTTAAGGATAATTCTGCTCAAAAGCTTTCAAAATTTATTGTGATATGAATGGCATCAGGAGGCAACATACTACAATGTACACACCCCAAAAAAATGGCGTAGTTGAAAGGAAGAATCGTACAATGGTTGAAATGGCAAGGTGCATGTTACAAACTAAGGAATTGAGAGATTCTTATTAGGGAGATGCAGTTGCTACAATAGTGTACATTCTCAATCGTAGCCCCACAAATGCACTAGAAAAGATGACTCATTATGAAACTTGGTATGGAAAAAGGCCTAATGTTGATCGTTTCAAAGTTTTTGGTTGTTTGGCTTATGTGCATGTACCTCATCAAAATAGAAAAAATTTAGATGCAAAGAGCGATTTATGCATCTTCATTGCGTATAGTGAGACAAGGAAGGCTTATAAATTGTATAATCACCTCACTAACAAGATTATTGTCTCAATAGATGTAATTTTTTATGAAGGGGGAGTGGATGTAATTTTTTATGAAGGGGGAGTGTAGGGTCATAAAAAAGGCCATGTTGAGATTACGAATTTGTTTTGAATGATGATAGAATTTTTTATATTGAGCACCCAACTAATGATTTTGTATCTAGTGGTTTAACTCTACCAAGCAGCCCTTCACCAATTTCCTCAACATCAAGTTCAAGTCTAACTTCTTCTTCAAGTTCTACAAGGAAGGTAAGAAGATTGAGTGATATATATCATAGGAGTGAAAATCAAGCACATGAAGAAAACTCAATAGGTGAGACAATGAACTTTTCTTTATTAATAAAGGCTAATTATGAACCATCATGTTTTGAAGATTCATGTACTAATCAGGTTTGGGTGCAAGTACACAAAAAGAGATGGATTCCATTCACAAGAATGACACTTGGGAATTGACAGAGCTTCCACATGACAAGAAAAATATTGGCACCAAATGGGTCTACAAGACCAAATTTAACAGTGATGGGAGTGTTGAAAGACACAAGGCAGGATTAGTTGCCAAAGGATTCACACAAAAGTATCGAATTGATTATGAAGGTACATTTGCACCAGTAGCAAGACAGGAGACCATTAGAATGTTGATTTCATTAGCAGCTTAGAAAAGTTGGAGCATACATCATATGAATGTGAAAAGTTCCTTCTTAAATGGGTACTTAGAAGAGGAAGTATATGTGGAGCAGCCACACAGTTTTGAAGTGGAAGGAAAAGAGAATAATGTCTACAAGTTGAATAAGGCTTTGTATGGTCTCAAGAAATCACCAAGAGCATAGTATGCTAGGATTGAGGGATACTTTTAGGAAAATGGCTTCTATAGAAGTAAGAGTGATCCTACCCTTTACTACAAACAAGAAGGTATTGATATTCTAATCATAAGTTTGTATGTTGATGATCTATTTTATATCGGTAGTAGTTCTAAAATGAATGATGAGTTAAGTGTTGCTATGATGAATGAATTTGAGATGAAAGATACAGATCTCATGAAATATTTTCTAGGAATTGATGTTTATCAAGGTAAGGATGAGATTTTCAGTTGTCAGACAAAGTATGCACATGATATGTTGAAGAAATTTGATATGCTTGATTGTAATCCATCCGCTACTCCGAGTTCTCATAGAGTTGTATTATGTAGAGATGATGGTGCTCATTTAGTTGATGAGACAACTTACAGAAGTATTGTGGGGAGTTTTATGTTTCTAACCCACACAAGACTTGATATTGCATTTTCAGTTTCACTTGTTTCAAGGTATATGACAAATCCATTTGAAATACATATGAACGCAACCAAGAGAATTTTAAGGTATGTGAAAGATAGTCTAAATTTGTTTATTCATTACTATTACGCTGAAAAGTTAAATCTTGTTGGATTTAGCGATTCAGATTGGGGAGGTAGTATGAATGAGGGTAAGTCCACATCTGGAAATTGTTTCTCTTTTGGTTCTAGTTTGATTACCTGGAGCTCAACAAAACAAATAATTGTTGCCCTCTCATCCACATAAGTGAAGTATGTTGCAATTACTTCATCGGGTACACAAGCTTTTTGACTCAAAAAAAAATTGGAAGAAATTGGAGAGAAGAAAATTTAACCTACAATGATTTATTGTGATAATGTAAGTGCCATTAAGTTAGCAAAGAATCTCATTCATCACAGCAAGACAAAGCATTTTGACATGAAATATCACTTCCTTAGGGATTTGGTGCAGAAGAATAAGGTTGGATTGAAAAAGATAAATACTCACGATCAACGAGCAATATCTTCACTAAAGCAGTTGAAAAAGCTTAATTTTTGGCACTAAGAGATAAGTTAGTAAACTCTCATTAAGCACTAAGAGAGGGGCGGTGTTGAAAATAATGTTTGAATCTCGCCATGCAGATTTTTGTGATTCTAATTATTAAAAATTAGTGCAACAAATTATTAAGATGGCCACTGCTGAGAATCATTAGTAGTATCATAAGTGTTGGAATTAATTACCAACTGCCCACAAAAGGCAGCGGACAACGCAAGCAAAGGCAAGTCCGAGGGGGTCCGGCAAGATAGGCAGGCGGAGGAGCATACCCCGTCGGAATTGCTTACGTCAACAGAAATGGGGCCCACATAATATGCGTCCACGATACTTTGGGTTTAATTTTTATTTGCCCATCGTATGTTTTAAATTTGTTATATGTTGTTTGTTTTATGTTTTATTAAAACATGTCATATAAATATATATTGACAAAGCCGTGAAGCATAGTGTAATTGTTTTATTAACACAGAACAGAGAAATGTAATTTTAATTACACAACACAACAGTGCGGGGAAGAAAGAACAGCAGTGCCAGAAAGTCAATTGGACATCAATGCTACTTCAAAGCGGTGCCTGCAGAAATTTATGATGCCATGAATGAATTCAAGCGATGAATTTTTATGGTTGAATGTGAATTAATTGCATTAAACAGCGCTGAGATATTTTTATGATATTTCTGTTTTGTAATATGTAGAGACAGAGAGCTGTTTTGTTATGTAATGTTTTTATATGCACAGCAGCGTATTTTTTTAAAACAGTGAGACACACAGCAGTGTGAAGTATTATGCACAGCAGTGCGTTTGTAAAAGACAGAGAGCTGTAATTTTTATAATTACACAGAACAACAGAGTTTTTTTTTTGAAAAACAGAGTATTCACAGAGTGAATGATTTTAGTGAGACAGTGAGTTCTATTTGTGCACTGTGACAACAGCAGTCACAATTGTAATCCCTCCAAGAGAGGAAGTATTGTAACAACAATTTTTATATATATGAAATATAATTCTTCTGAGTTGAAAACTCTGTCTGTGAGTAATTTTTTTTAATTATTCTCTGTGTCTTTTGTGTTGAAGACAGGTTTTAGAGCATTAGAATTCCCCAGAAAATTCCAACATGTAGTGTACATGTAATCCGAGCTATTTGAAGGTCAAATAAGCTGAAGGAAACGAATTCTTTGTTGCAGTAGCTTCTCCAGCAGTGTGAAGACTCAGCCATAAAGAATTTAAGGTATTTCTCTATATAATTTGTTGTGTAAACTGTTGCAGAACAGTGAGCTATTTTGTTACACAGTCAAGTGTTTTAAATCATAGTTAGAAGTGCAGAATGGCTAGTTCTAGCACAGGTATGAGTTTGGGAAATATCCATCTCCCACAATTCAATGGAAAAAATTATGATTACTGGTCAATAACTATGAGAGCTTTATTTGTCTCCCAAGAGTTATGGGAATTAGTTGAGGATGGCTTTGAAGAGCCAAAAGATGAAGCAGAGTTTTTTATGTTAAATCAAGCAGGAAGAGAACAGTTGAAGAACAATAAGAAGAGAGATGCCAAGGCTCTTTTCTTCTTGTATCAAGTAGTGCATGAGAGTGTGTTTCCTAGGATAGCAGCAGCTAAGAAATCCAGTGAAGCATGGGAAACTCTCAAGACGGCTTATCAAGGCATGGAGAGAGTGAAGACAGCAAAACTTCAGTTGCTGAGGAGAGACTTTGAGACTCTCTGTATGAAAGAGTCAGATAATATTGACTCATTCTTCACTCATGTGATTGGAATGGTCACTCAAATCAGATCTCATGGAGAGACTCTTGAGGACAAGAGGATTGTGGAGAAACTCTTGAGAAGTTTACCCTCAAGATTCGATGTGATTGTCACCACCATAGAAGAGACAAGGGATCTCACAAAGTTTTCAGTGGATGAATTACATGCATCACTGATTACACATGAACAGAGATTGGGTAGGAGTGAAAACTCATCTCTTGAGCAAGCCTTTAAGACCCAGATGTCTTTCGGAAGAGGAAGAGGGCAAGGTAGAGGAAACAAGAGAGGAAGAGGCAGAAGCCAGAACAGAGGTGGAAGGAACAGTCCAGCAAATGCTCAAGGAAGGGGCAGCAATCCAAATCAGCATCAAGGCCAAGGCAGCAGCCAGCAGAATGGTCAGCAGAATGCACAAGGACAAAGGTATGATGAGTCCAATGTCCAATGTTATAATTGTAAGAAATATGGTCATTATGCTAATGAATGTAGAAAGAAGAAGCAGAATGATATGAGAAGTGAAACTAGTGCAAATTTCACAAAAGAAAATAGAAACCAAAGTAATTTGTTTTTAGCTTGTAATATGGCTGAAGAAAAGAATGAGGATTTATGGTTTCTAGACTCCGGTTGTAGTAACCATATGACAGGAAACTTAGCAATGTTTTCTATGTTAGATGAGAGTGTGTAGTCACAAGTCACACTAGGCACTGATAGCAAAGTTTCTGTTATGGGAAAAGGAGATGTAAATGTTTTAACAAGATTAGGTGCAAAGAAAACCATAGCAGATGTTTATTATGTTCCAGGAATGAAGTGTAACCTCTTAAGTGTTGGACAGCTTTTCCATAAGGGGTATAATGTTTTCTTTGATAATGATGTTTGTACCATCATGGATAAACCACCCAGCAAACAGTGTATTGTTGAAGTGAAGATGACAAGGAACAGGATGTTCCCTCTCAGAATGAGAGCAGACTTGAAGAATGGTGAAGAGAAAGCAGCAGTTGCACAGGAGACTTACCAAAGCGAACCAAAGGATGATAATTGGTTATGTCACTTGAGATTTGGACATCTCAACTTTGGACGTCTTAATTTGTTGAACAGAAAAGGAATGGTAAGTGGTTTACCATTGATAGAGAAATCGGACAGCCTTTGTGACGGTTGTATTCTTGGGAAACAACACAGAGAAAATTTTCCTTCTGGGAAAAGCATAAGGGAAAAAGCACCCTTAGAGATTATCCACTCAAATGTGTGTGGACCGATGCAAACTCCATCACTTGCTAGCAGCCACTATGTCTTGACATTTATAGATGATTTTACAAGAAAAACTTGGGTTTACTTTTTGAAAAAGAAAAGTGAAGTGTTTGAAAAAATCCGCAATTTCAAAGCACTTGCTGAGAACCAGAGTGGGCTGCATATCAAAGTCTTAAGGACTGATAGAGGAGGTGAATATATATCTAAAGATTTTCTACGTTTTTGTAGAGAAAATGGTATTCATAAGTAGTTTACAACTAGATATACACCGCAGCAAAATGGAGTGGCCGAAAGGAAGAACCAAACCATAATGGACATGGCGAGGAGTATGTTAAAGGCAAAGCATTTGCCGAATGATTATTGGGCTGAAGCTGTACATTGTGCAGCGTATATTTTGAACAGGTGCCCTACAAAAGCAGTTATGAACAAAGTGCCGGAAGAGGCATGGAGTGGCGCAAAGCAAAGTGTCACACATATGAAGGTTTTCGGATGTGTGGCCTATGCACACATTCCGGATCAGCTAAGGAAGAAGTTGGACAGCAAGGGGGAGAAATGTATTTTCATCGGATACAGTGAGGAATCCAAGGCATACAGGTTATATAACCCATCCAGCAAGAAGTTTCTTGTGAGCAGGGACATACAGTTCATTGAAGAGGAAGCTTGGGATGGAAGCATAGAGAAAACAGTGAATGTAAAACACTGTTTATCTCATGATGAGAATGATGATGAGGTGGCTGAAATACATCCCCAAACAGCAGCACCAACACCACAGAGCACACCCTTGAGGAGAAATGAAAGTGCTTCTCCAAGCACACCACAAGGAGGAAATTCAAGTGCTTCTTCAAGTACTTGTACACCTACAGAAAGAGGTAAGAAATTCAGAAGTTTGAAAGAAATTTATGAAAAAGATATAGCTAATGAAGGTATCAATTCTTTGTTTGCTTTATATTGTCATGTTGATGATCCTGTTCATTTCGAAGAAGCTATCAAGGATAGGAAATGGATAGAAGCTATGGATGAGGAAATTAATGCCATAGAGAGGAATAAAACTTGGGATTTGGTTGAACTCCCAAAAGGTAAAGATGTCATTGGTGTTAAATGGGTCTACAAGACCAAGAGTAATGCTGAAGGCAAGATAGAGAGACACAAGGCAAGACTTGTTGTCAAAGGCTATAAGCAGAAGCATGGCATATATTATGAGGAAACTTTCGCACCGGTTGCCAGAATGGAAACCGTGAGAGTAGTGCTGTCCATAGCAGCACAAAATAAATGGAAAGTTTACCAAATGGACGTGAAGTCAGCATTCCTAAATGGAGTGTTAATGGAAGAGGTTTACATTGATCAACCTCTCGGCTATGAGAAGAAAGGCCAAGAGCACAAAGTGTGCAAGTTGAAAAAAACTCTTTATGGGCTGAAGCAAGCGCCAAGAGTGTGGTACAGTAGGATATACTCATATCTACTGGAAAATGGTTTTGAAAAGTGTGAGGGAGAACCCACCCTCTACATCAAGGAACAAGACGGTAAAATCTTGATTGTAGTCTTGTATGTTGATGATGTTATTTTTACAGGTAATGATGATTGCCTTATTGAACATTTTAAAACAGTCATGAAGGAGGAATTTGAAATGACTGATATGGGTTTGTTGAGATACTTATTGGGAATAGAAGTAGAACAAGATGAGAGTGGGATTTTCATCTCACAGGCAAAGTATGTTAATGAAGTTCTTGAAAGATTTAACATGCAGGAATGCAAAGCAGCAATCACTCCCACAGTGATGGGATTAAAGCTCAGCAGAGAGGACAACAGTAAGGATTTTGATCCTAGTTTATACAAGAGCATAGTTGGCAGCCTTATGTACTTGACTGCAACTAGGCCGGACATAATGCACGCTGTTAGTTTGATTTCCAGGTTCATGGAAAAGCCAAAGGATGCACATTGGCAAGCAGCAAAAAGAATTTGGAGGTATGTTAAAGGTACAAAGAAATTTGGTATTTTTTATACTACTTCAGAAAATTCAGATTTAGTTGGATACACGGACAGTGATTGGGCTGGAAGTGTTGATGATCGGAAGAGCACTTCCGGTTATGTTTTTCATATGGGTTCAGGAGCCATTTCATGGGCTTCTAAGAAACAGCCCGTTGTAGCATTATCTACAGCAGAAGCAGAATATGTGGCAGCTACAGCAGCAGCGTGTCAAGCAGTTTGGATGAGAAAAATGTTGAGAAGCTTACGTCAAGAACAGGTAAAAGGGACAGTGATATTTTGTGACAATAGCTCAGCTATTGCATTGTCTAAAAATTCTGTTTTTCATAAAAGGACAAAGCACATTGACACCAAGTTTCATTTCATACGGGAATTGGTTAGCAATGGTGAGATTGTTTTGCAGCATTGCAGAACGGAGGATCAATTTGCAGATATTCTCACAAAGCCACTACAGCAGAAAAGCTTTGAATATTTCAGGAAATGCTTGGGTATGCAGGAAAACCCAGCAGTTGAAATTAAGGGGGAGTGTTGGAATTAATTACCAACTGCCCACAAAAGGCAGCGGACAGCGCAAGCAAAGGCAAGTCCGAGGGGGTTCGGTAAGATAGGCAGGCGGAGGAGCATACCCCGTCGGAATTGCTTACGTCAACAGAAATGGGGCCCACATAATATGCGTCCACGATACTTTGGGTTTAATTTTTATTTGCCCATCGTATGTTTTAAATTTGTTATATGTTGTTTGTTTTATGTTTTATTAAAACATGTCATATAAATATATATTGACAAAGCCGTGAAGCATAGTGTAATTGTTTTATTAACACAGAACAGAGAAATGTAATTTTAATTACACAGCACAGCAGTGCGGGGAAGAAAGAACAGCAGTGCCAGAAAGTCAATTCGACATCAATGCTACTTCAAAGCGGTGCCTGCAGAAATTTATGATGCCATGAATGAATTCAAGCGGTGAATTTTTATGGTTGAATGTCAATTAATTGCATTAAACAACGCTGAGATATTTTTATGATATTTCTGTTTTGTAATATGTAGAGACAGAGAGCTGTTTTGTTATGTAATGTTTTTATATGCACAGCAGCGTATTTTTTTAAAACAGTGAGACACACAGCAGTGTGAAGTATTATGCACAGCAGTGCGTTTGTAAAAGACAGAGAGCTGTAATTTTTATAATTACACAGAAGCTGTAATTTTTATAATTACACATAACAACAGAGTTTTTTTTTGAAAAACAGAGTATTCACAGAGTGAATGATTTTAGTGAGACAGTGAGTTCTATTTGTGCACTGTGACAGCAGCAGTCACAATTGTAATCCCTCCAAGAGAGGAAGTATTGTAACAGTAGTTTTTTTATATATGAAATATAATTCTTCTGAGTTGAAAACTCTGTCTGTGAGTAATTTTTTTTTAATTATTCTCTGTGTTAAAGAAGGATAGTTTTATTGTTCTGGAATTCTAAAAATTCCAACAATAAGATAATTAGTAGTTGATAAATAATAATATTAGTAATAAGTTTATTATATAAAAATATATTTACATGATTAAAAATATGAAATTTACAAAATTAAGTAGTGATATGTGTTTTTATTTTTTTTATTGATTTTTTTAATATGTGGTTGGGTCAGTCCAAATTCTACAATTATATGACAATTATATGAACTGATTGTTTCTGCAAACGACGGAGGAAAGAAAATCTTCGATGTCAACAAAATCAATTACTCTCGTCCTAGTCAGCAGCCGTATGCAATTATATGTTTGCAACATGTTATGGGTGGCTGGGATTTTCAAAGCCATCTGAAGTGGAGACAGTACGTATATATACAGGGACTTCTCTCACGCAAAAGACAATCGTAGACGAGCAGAACTGTTACTGTGTAAATCGTATGAAAATCGCGATGGACCAGAAAGGATGGAATTGAAAGGTACCAACCTTCACTAAAAGCCAAGGAGGCGGTTATCCGGCAAATTCGAATTCCCGATAAGTACGTTTCAAAATAGCATACACAGAGCACCACAAATTTTGTATTGAATCAATTGCTCATCATTTGCGCTTGTCCATTATCAAACTTCTCTATGCTAATGCACACATGTTCGAAGAGTGTTGGGTATATATTTGGAAAAAAGTTGACAGGTATTGCATGGAATTACGGTTCACAATTTTCAGGACAGATCAAAACTTCATACATATATACACTAAATTTATTTTAAACAACGGTCAAAAAGTGTAAACCATATAATAGAAAGACAACTACATGCTTCGCTAAGTAACTTATCTGCAAATTAGTTTATAATATTAGTTACATAGATTAAAGTTGCGTGTCTACTGCAGTTGCTTATTCTGTTTCTCTTTGTGATAAAAATTATATTTTAAAATAGAAAATTAATGTTTACTGAAATTTAAAAAAATGAATATGTTGTAAAGTAATTAAAAGTAAAAAAATGTATAAGTAAGATGTTTAGGCTTTACATTTTTAAAAAATATTTCAATAAGAGATTTAAATAAACTATTTGAAAACCTATGTTAACTAATTTTTATAGAAATTAACTTCATAAATATTTATATATAAAAATAAAGGTTGTTAAAATAAAATATTTTAATATAAAAACATATATATAATATTTTAATACAAATTAATATTAGCATAGACTTCAAAATATATGAATAATAAAAAAATATTTTAATTTAAGTGATAAAATAATTTGAAATACATATTATGTAAAATATTTTAATATCAATTACATATATATTGTATATTATTTAAAAACACTTTATATATATCAAGTGTTTATTTGGTCATATATTTTATTTAGTATTAAAAATACAATCTAAACCATATAAACAAACATTTATATTTTACACGATTAAAAAAATTGATCTCTGTTCATATTATATCTTTTCTTAAGATAAATCTATACTAATTTAATGAACAGCTGCCTCATACAACTATCCATGAGGAAATCTAGTCAGAATGATTCAAAAGACTAAAGGGATCCTCCAAACTTGTAGAAACCATTTTCTTTGGCGAATATTTATTGATATTTAATAAGTTAATTTTTTTTATTGATTAAAGCTCTAACCAATATTTTAAACATCTGAATCTTTGAAAATGTTGAAAGTACAATATGCTTACTGAAAAATTATTCTATTGCCAATAGAAATGTTGTTATTCGAATTGATTCTATTAAATTGCACCGCACTTGCCAGTGCGAAAAGTAATTAAATGGACCACCACCGCTGAGAACATAAAATTCCGATCATGTCCTCGCTCTAATTATGTATTTTTGTCAAATATTCTAGAAAAGATCCGATGTTTGAGGCCTTTTTCTGACAAATTAAGTTGACAATTAATTTTTAAAAGTAATTACTACTCAACGTTCCTTATATTGAACCGTTGACCATATATAACCTTTTTTTTTAATTTGGTAAAACTTTATGGCATTATCATAATTCATTATGAATTAGTTGATGTCATATCTGTTTATATTATAATCATGTTGGGTAAATATTCCAAATCATTGTTTGGTTTTTAATCACAATATCTCATTATTTCTTGTCACATAACTCCTTAACCAATTGTTAGTGTTGTCTCAGTCTATAATGTAATCCTTTTTTATTTTCTAAATCGTTATAATGCCCCATTTAGCACATCCTACACCTTATCACATCATTTTTATTATATTGCTTTGATTAAAGTTATCCCGCACCAAAAAATCTACACATCATACGCACTAACCTACGAGTCTTTGATTACGCATCTTTTCGGTCAAGGTTTGCATCTTATAACGCATCTTTTACTTACACAATTGGAGAAGGTTATCCAGCACACTTAAATCATTGCCGATATATACTTTTATGCAAAGTTCAATAACTACATGATTCATATGAACCTGTGATCCGACGAAATGCCTATCCGCTCCTATCCTATTCTGTATGGCAGAATAATAACTGTTTGAGCTAAGATCGTGCCAAGGTGCTATTCACGGTAGACCATGCCGGGTCGTATAAGGGAATCACTGGCACACCATTAATTTGAGATAATAAACTTTTATCGAACAATCTGCGATCCACTTATACCATCACTGTATACTCTCCAAGAGTGGGAATATGGTAAGGCGGGTAAGGTCATGCTGATTCGGGTAGGCTATCTCAGATTTCTTGGATGCCTTTTCTCAATCAATGATGAGTAAAAAATTATTAGAATCATAAGTTTGGTAAATTCTTCACAATTCTATGACTTTTAAAAATTTTCCCATCCTAAAATTAAATATATATTAAAAACTCAATTTAAAACCAAAAAAAATACCAAAAAATTTCATGGATTCTGAACAAAATCTCACAAAGAAAAATATCATAGATAAGCAACGAACTTTATATCCACTGATAATTTGGACCCCTGCTCAAGCTCGTCATCCTTTACTTCAAAACTATTCACAGCTATATATTTCAAGATTGTGCGGCGAAGTAATCCAAAATTAGGTGCCACAAAATGTAGCAGCTTACTTGGGCCTGTGGATAAATCTGGCCTTCTTTGGTAATAAATAAATCTAATATTAATATTATATATGCTACTAGTTGGATAATGTATTTAGATAAATTTAACCGGTGGTATATACTGTCACTGTCTCGGGTCTAATTATTAATGGGGTAATAACATTGAATTTATTTATGGTCATTTATGATTATAGTGAAAATTTTGACTTAACATTGTGGAGTTGTTTTATGATAGAAATAGATTCAGTATTATTAAAAATCTAAATACCCTAAATTATAAAATTCGAAAATTGTAATATAAAATTTCAAAAATTTCTACCACATTTTTGTTATAATCTTTCTAAAAATTTCTAACTAATTTGTTAATTTGTTTTTAAAGACTACACTATTTCTACATTTCTATTGGACATTTTCATTATTCAATCTCATGCAAAATTGTCCGGCCTGAATTGTCGGGCCTGAATTATTGGGATTGAAATTTCGATGTGAAATACGTAACCCGCAGTATTCTGAATAGCGACTTTCTTTTTCAGTATTCAGTAGCATGCAAAATTGTCGGCCCAGAAATATTGGGATTCAAATATCTATGTAAAATGCGTAACCCGAGGTATTCTGAATAGCGACAATAATGGTGCTAAAAGTAATACTAAAAGTTGATATTGGTAAGGAAAAATAGATTAACGGTCTTTTTAGAAAGCAATTCAAACGCAATAAAATGATGTGGAGAAGACAAACACATTTACTTTCCTTTAAATTTTTCAATAATGGCAGATTATTTTAACAGTTGTTTTTGTTTTTTAGTGAGATTTTTTTTTAACAGTTGTTTTTCTTTTTTTGAGATTTTTTTGATGTTTTTAAAAGTCATTTTTAGTTTTTTTAGTGAGATTTTTCGAAAATTTAGTAGGAATTTATTTTTTAGTGAGATTTTTTTGGATGTTTTTTATATTTATTCTTAGGTTTTTTTTTTTTTTTCGAAAATTTAGTAAGAATTTATTGAAATCACAAGTTTGATAGATAACTTTGCACAATGAAAATGTTCTAAACAATTTTCAGGATGTTAAATCTATATATATATAATCAAAAAACCAGTTTAAAGAAAATAAATCAAAATATCAAGTCAGAAAAAGAAATCAAAATTTCAAATCAAATTTTTCTGCCAGATTAAAGTACCACAAAGTCCAAAATAATCACACTAAAGATAACTATGTTGTTTTTTGGGCCTGCCTGAAATAAAGACTTACTATTTAAGTTGAAGTTATGAAATATGAATCAGATATTTCATGGATGGACTCCCTATTTATGTTACTTTCGGAAAGGCGATCATGGAAATTCCTGTAAGATTTTAAGAAAATTCAATAGGGATCTTTGTAAATCTAGATTATAGATATCAAACTTCAATATTTTGGGCATCTTTCAGGTTTTTAATGGTGTTGCATCCATTTTCACCATTAAAAATATGATTCAAACTCTGCTACTACTACAAGATTTCTTAAATACATTTGCCCAAATTTCAACAATTTTAGCTGTCAAGCAATTCCTCCATCCCAATAAACAGCTCCATTTTATTTTAAATAAATTGTAGTTTATGTTTTGGATTTTATTATTTCTTTTTTCGAAAATGGATAAAATTTGTGTTATTTTAAAGTTGTCAAAGCCATTAAGGATTTAATCAAATTTTATGGACAAGTTCACCTGGTCGAGGTGGAATTTAGACGGTCAAAATAATTTCAGTGAGATTTAAAATCAAAATTATCTCGAAAAGTAACCAGCTATAAATGCTCCCATTACTTAAAAATAAAGAATATTTTCTTTCGTTTTGTTAACTATTAATATTCCTTTTTTAACTATTAAATTGTGATAAGCTATTTTAAGATTCAAAAATGCTATTATTATTATTCTTTTAACTATTAAATTATAATAATTTTGTTTTCCCTCAAATATTAAAAATTTTAGATGACAGATTCAGGACGAAGCACGATCTATAATAAAGTTTAGATCATGGAGTGGGGCATAATTTCTCCTAATCGTCTAACATAAATATGGTTGAATATCCAGTATTGTTTTGGTTTATATGACTTTGTTTTTATTTACGTTGTTTATTGATGTTATAAATTTGTTTAGGAGGGAGTATTTTATTGTTAGTATTTGGTAAAAAAAAAATAAAAATTGAATACGTGATACAATGGAAATTGATTTAGTATTATCAAAAGAATCTATAAAAAATCAAAATTTTCAAATTTAACAGTTATAATACAAATTTTTAAAATTTCTAACAAATTTTTGTCATAATTTTTTGAGATTTCCATTATTTTTAAACTAATTTATTGAAATTTTTTTTATTTAAACTAGACTATTTCTATTTCTATCGGACTTTTTCATTATTCAGTCGAATGAAAAAAATTCGATGTAAAATACGGAACCGGAAGTATTCTGAATAGGTACAATAAAGGTGCTGAAAATAATACTAAGAAAAGATAGTGGTGAGGAAAAATGGGTTAACGGTCTTTTTAGAAAGCAATTCAAACGCAATAAAATGATGCCGAGCAGACAAAGACACTTACTTTTCATTAAATTTCCGGTACTGAATGGCAAATTGTTTAGTCGTTTTTGGTGAGATGTTTTTGAAGTTTTTTAATAGTTTGTTTTCATATATTTTTTTGAAAATTTGGTAAGAATTTCTTGAAATATAAATTTGATGGTTAATTATGTATCAATAAAGTAATTTAGAAAATTTTCATAATGCACAATAAAAATGCTTTAGAGATTTAAGGTTGATGTCTCCAATGTAATTTTATTTAACTTATTTCTAATATTGAGAAGAGCAATTCTCTATGCTATTTCCTTTCAATTTTCATTTTGTGTTAAATCTATATGTACAATCAAAAAATTAACTTAAATATAACAAATCAAAATTTCACCTCAAAATTTTTCACTAAATTAAAACATAAAAATCACTCTAACATAAATGTCAGATGTTTTGTGCATTTTATTATTTAAGTTGAAGTTATGGAATTTGAATTAGAAATTACATCGATGAACTCCCTACTTATGTTACTATGGAGAAAGGCGATCACGCGTGGACGGTGGCACGAGGCGTTGGACGATCCTTCAGTCAGCTCATTTTATTTTGAGTAAGTTATCGTTTTTGTTTTGGGTTTTTATTATTTCTTTTTTTTTTCAAAATTGATAAAATTTGGGTCATTTTAAAGTTGTCACAGATTTCATCAAATTTTACGGACAGCTTGACAGTTTATGAGGTGGATTTTTTTAGTGAGATTTAAAATAAAAATTATATCTAAGAGTAAGGAGTTATAAATGTTTTTATTATTTAAAAATAAAAAACATTGTTTTTAGTTTTTTTTTATTAATATATATAGTTTAAGTGGGTTTAATGGTTTAGAGTAGGTGTTTTTTCTCAAAAAGTTGTATTTAAATCTAGAGAATGATAAAGTATGTATGTCTTGTTAAATTTAGCTATCAAAACATTGAGTTGAGTTAAAATGAATCCCTTTTACCACAAACAAAAAAATACCATACACCAATTTAATATATAACTTCACTATAACCTTAAAATTAAATAATAATAATAATATTCCCTTTTCAAATATTAAATTATAAAAAATTATTTTAAAATTCAAAAAATGTTATTATCATTTTTTTTAACTATTAAATTATAATAATAATAAAATCTTAAAATATTATATCAATCCCAATTTAAAATATGCTTTTTTTTCTCAAAACAATATCTCAATTTGCCTTTCTAAATATGTCGAGACTGAAAACACTATATTATAGAGATGATACTTTCAAAATATTTTAAGGGTGATCTATATTGCTTCAAGTATATGGTGAAATGGTTATGAAAAATCACAATCACTTTCATACATTTCAACTTCGCGTTTTTATATATAATGAGAGTGAGAATAACATATTATATTATTAGGACTTTGAGAACATATAACTTACAAGTGTTAAGAATATTGTTGTATAATGAGAGGCTTATTAGGATTCGTGGTTATTTCTTTTCTTTTCCTTTTTTTAATTCATTAATTGGATCGGCATTAATGATTCCATTTACGTATGGTTTTCACTACGAATTTAAATTTCTTGATACATAATACTTTATTATTACTCAATGGGCAATTGAGCTGCATTTTTTTTGGGTTGAACATGATTCGTTTTATACCTCATATTTTTTGTTTTGTTTTTTTAAAGAATAATTATCTTAAAAAATCTTCAAGTAATGCCTAACAAGCGATATGGACTTCTCTCAACAATTTAATAAGTATTTTGGAGAGTCATGTACTTTTTTTATATAAAAATGTAAGAGAATTTAATGGTCAAGAATATGTTTTTAATTTTTTTTTATTTTTAAGGGTTTATAGTTTCAAATCTTAAAAGTAGAGTATGTATAAAATTTATAGATTTTAGTGATTAAACTGACATGTAGAGGTGGAACCTTTGTCTGGAAAACAAAACAGTCTCATACAATAATTTACAGTCTAGCTTGGTCATGACCTTAAAACTAGATTATTATTATTATTATTACAAGAAATAATTTGCAGTCTAGGTTGGTCATGACCTTAAAATTAGATTATTATTATTATTATTATTATCATTATTACTACGAGAATCATTTATATTTGACAAAAAAATAGTTATTTCAATTAGGAATCTACCGCTTAAAATATTTATTATAATATTAATGCTTCAACATCACATTGAATAGGAGTTTTTTAATATAGATGATTATGTTTCACTTATTTATTGACTATGGAAATGAATCAAATATGTAAGTATATCGGTCAATCATTGTGTCAAGTTCACTCAACAAGGTAGTCAAGAATTGTTGTAACTAGTTGCTAACTAAAATAAGGTATAAATATATGTGATTGAGATATATTAAGAGTTAGTGGTTCTTGATATTATGTAATACAAGACTACATATTGCTAGTTCCACTACTTCTCTCATCCAACTCTTTTGATGTGTGTATGAATGTCTATTTTATATATTTCTTATCATGCATTATACTATGCACGTGTTCTCTTAATAACCATCTCATGTAATCCCTTAGATTACAAATTTGGTTTTGTTGCAAATGGTACACATCTTTATACATGTATTCTAATTTCATACATACACAAATACTAACTTTAGAGGATGCTTGAGAGTGCTGGTAGATAAAATTAGACAACGACCTAAAAACTGATGGCAAATAAATTGATTGAATCTTCCATAAGTAAAAGCATATTGCTTTACATAGACAAATGAAAATTCCTCAAATAAATGACTAGAGAATTTAAGAAATATACATATTTTTCTATACATGAATAATATTATAAAGGAAAAAGAATTGATATCCAAAATAATCAATAGTTGTCAAATGGACCTCTATGAGTAGGTGGGACAACTTTTATAAAATGGTTTTGAAGGACAAGTGATAGAGAAGCAAGCATCCACTGACAACATCAAAATAATATTGTATCATGATCTACATGATAGCTTCCTTTACATAGTGAAAACTTTTCTTCATAACTTAAATTTGGTTGAGAAAGGTATGAATCACATTTTCAAACCTCAACCCCCCCTCTAAACATGAACCAACACTAACTAGAAGAAACAAAAATTCAAGTGGGAAAAGTTTTCAAATTTCGACTGTAAAGCACCCAACAAGTGTAGGACTACCTTCTACAAAAATTAAAAAACAACTAACTTTGTGATCAGGAGATCATGAATTTTTCTCAAAATTGAAATTTTTTGAAACTGAACCAAACTTGAGCGACCAAGTAGATCTCATCGTTCTGATTTTGGCACCGTGAACATCTCAAAAAATCGATGTTGTATGAGGGAGATATCGCGTTCTGATTGATTTCCCAAACCACTAAATTTTTTGTGATATGGGTGACTGGCATACCTAGTTAGGATGTAGGTATAGTCAGCAACAATAGAATATTCTTGGAATATTCCATTTTCTATACCAATTATATTTTTCCACGTGGCACGTCCTGGTTTGTTGAAGGGTTGTATGAAGTGGTTTAAGGTCCAATGTATGGGTGACACATGGCCAGCTCGAAGGCTGCCACATGTCCCTTGTATTGTGTTGTAAAATTATTATGGATCTTGGGGGTTCGACCCCGTGACCTCTAGGCGCGTCTACGTCTTCGACCAACTCTATTGTGATATGTTTCTTACCATATTAAGCACTCTGCATATTCTTATAGAGTATTGGTTGACATGTTGTGGGTGTGGGGTGGTGGACCACTGGCAGCCTCAATGGCGTTCACACGAAATTTCACCTTGACATAAAAACTGTATCAACCAAACGACTAACCGAACTTAACCTTTGGTGGACTAAGCTCAAGGCTTATCACATGCGCGTGGTTTGCGTTGTATGTTTACTTCGATGGTTAGTGGAACTCTGACTCCACTCTGAGTTTTGTTCCACTTTTGATGCAGAGTTATTATAACCGCGGGGTTTAAGGGGGTTGGCATGTGGCCACCCCTACCCCTAACCATAAAACTAAATGCTACAGCTAGATTCGGCACGCAGTTTAGCGCTGCCCTAAAATTTCAGGATTTTGACCAAAATTAGCTACGGATAACTGCAGTTCTCCATAATTAGTGGAGGTTTTGTAGCTGTGATTGGGAAAATGGCTAGGGAGGTCAATTTTCGACCAATTTGGGTGAAACAAGAGTCTACCTAGAATAATTCGAGCATTCTTGAGCCACTGGTGCAAAACAAAATAGCTGTTGGAGCCTTGTAAATGTATGTATTGGCAATTTTGAGCATAATGACAAAGAGGGACATGCCATTGGGAGCTAAACCGACAAATGTAGTTCAAGAGGGGTGAACTACTTCATCATGCCTATTGTGTAAATATTATGTGTGATGTTATTTCTCTATTATACACTATTGTTTAGTGCTATTTAGGCTTATTTACATGGTTAAAACTCATAATTTCATCTATGTTTTATGGTTAAATTCCTCCATTATCAAGCAAACAAATGGAGACAAATTTGTACATGTTTTTATAACTGAAAAGACACTTAGCATATCAAACTAATACAGTCCTTTTAGATTAGGTTGGTATCAGAGCTAGAGTTTATTCTTTGGTGTTGTTGTGTGCAAATATTTGTTTAACTATTTGCAAGTGTTCAAATGCTTACTAGGCTCAAGCTTAAGAGAGGAGAAGGAAAATTGGTGGAAGCAAGACAAGCAGAAGTATCATTAAGCATGCCTCTAGACGAAGAATAAATCCATGAAGAGGTGGATCCAAAAGAAGAAGAAAGGGTGTTCAGGAAAGAATTCCTTAACATGACTGAGATGGCGACAGTCCTTTATCAGGAAAGGAATGAGAGACTAGAAGGAGAAGGATCCAAAATTCATAAGGAAGGACATGGATTATCAGGAGGTCAAAATGATGAAGATAAATCAAAGAATGGAAATGGTAGAAATGGAGGGAGTGGAAAGTTACCATCCTCACCCTCATCATCATCATCCTCTTCTTCATTTTCAGTACATCAGCCACACAAGTAAAAGAACACTGGTAAAATTCTTTTTCTAAAACTTGATGTTAAGTTTGGATTGCCAATGTTGAATGGTGAAGTCAATGCATAAAATCTTAATAATTGGATTAGGAAATTGGAGGTCTATTTGAGAATTCAGAACCTTCACTATGATGATACCAAAATCCAACTAGCTTCATTGAAAATGGAGGCGTAGCACTTGTTTGGTGGGAAGCCAAGACAAAGGAGGAGATCAAGAAGCATGGTAATATTATCCTATCATGGACTGATTTCATTACTGCAATAAAAAAATAGTTTTATCCATTAGCTCATATGCAGAAATTCATAATGAACTGGAAAAATTTTAGACAATTGAAAGGACTGAATGTGCAAGAATACACCCAAGAATTTAGGAGAAGAGCTCTCTTATTAAGGGTATATTTTCACAACCAACATACTTTTCTCAAGTACATAGGAGGCTTACATAGCTACCTAGAACATACTATTCTCATGTTTAACCCTACAAGTCTAGATGAAGTTTTTGTTTAGCCCACACATCTAGAAGCTAGAGGGAAAAAAATTACTGATGAGGGTAGGAAGAAACCTTTTAAGGGGAAAAACAAAGGTAGTACCTCAAAAGGTAAGGGAAAAAAGAATACATCTATCAAGAAAGAGGGAGAAAAAGTGGTGTGTAAACATTCTTCAAGAGAAGGCCATGAAGAGAAAAATGGTTGGAAATTACATCCTAAAAATAGACCCAAGTATAACAACAACAAAGTGAAGCAGAACACTGCAACTACAACTCAACATGATTTAGGAGAGGATTTACGCGATGAATATAATATTACAGCCATATGATTGAAGAACATGAAGGGGAAAGAAAATGAAACAAAACCCAGTACTAGTACATCAAACTGTTACATACAACCTCCAAATGAAGAAGACAGAATTGAACTGTTTCATGTGAGGGTCATATCCAAACATACCAATATTGACACACTGTTTGACAGTGGGTCACAAGAAAAATTAATCTCTGAAGACTTTTTCAAGGAACTTAATCTTGATACCATTCCACATCCAAAACCATATCCACTTGGGTGGATTTGTAAGTATGCAAATTTACAGGTTTCAAAGAAGTGCATATTGTGGTTTGCAATAATTACAATTTTTTTTGACACAGTTGAATTAGATGTGGTTCCGCTTGATATTACAAGTATTGTGTTGGGAATTCCTTACTTGTATGAGAGGAAAGAAATATTCCATCTCCATGAGAACAAATACCATTTATTCAAATATGGAAAGGAGTACAATGTTAGAGCACATTGCAAGAAGACAAATATTGCAATGGTAAATGTTGGACAGGTAAAAAGGTTGGTGAATTCAAGTAAGAATTTTGTTCTTGTAATTAAGCCTTAAGTTGGTGTTAATCATGAATCATTTGAGGATTGTGATCCTCAGTTGAAATCAGATTTATATGATGTAGTTGATGCACATCATGAGATGTTTCAGGAGCCAACAAGATTGCCTCCAAAAAGGGAGATGCAACATGAGATTCAGTTGCAGCAAGATTATCATCTTCAAAACATCGGAATGTATCGCATGTTGATAATGGAGAATGTTGAAATAAAGAGGCAAATCAAGGACGTGTTGGAGAATGGACTCATAAGGCCAAGCTCGTTTCCATGTGGTTCACCCATAGTCTTGATTCCGAAGAAAGATGGGACTTGGCACATGTGTGTAGACTTCATATCTTTGAACAAGATAAAGGTAAAGAATCGATACCCACTCCCAAGGATAGATGATTTTCTTGATCAGCTGAAAGAAGAAAAGTTTTTCATTAAGTTATATTTATGAAGTGGATATCATCAAGTAAGAATTGCAGCAAGTGATATATGGAAGACTGCATTCAAAACTAAAAAATGACTCTTTGAGTGATTGGTTATGCCATTTGGTTTGTGTAATGCACCAACAACTTTCATGCCTATTATGGATAATGTTTTTCGTACATTTCTTGATGACTTTGTGATTGTGTATTTAGATGATATACTGATTTTTATCAAACCAAGAAGCGAAGATGTCTTACATGTGAAAAGGATGCGTGATGTTTTGCAACAAGAGAAATTATTTCTTAAGAAGTCAAAGTGTTAGTTCAGAAAGAATTCTCTGGTTTATTTGGGACACATTACAGGAGGAGGCAAGTTGAGAATTGATACTTCTAAAGTGGAAGCCATTTTGAATTGGCCCACTCGAAAAATAGTAACCGGGGTAAGAAGTTTCTTAGGCGTAGCTCCGTATTTGAGAAAGTTTATTGCTAACTTTTTTTCCATAGTAGCTCCTATGCATGCAGTGACAAGTGTGAAGAAAGGCTTCCAATGGGGATGAAAACAGCAACAAGGTTTTGAAGCTTTAAAATACAAGATTAGTTCAGCTCTGGTATTTTCATTACTGAATTTGAGACAGTCATTTGAGATACAAACCGATGCTAGTGATTATGCCATGGGCACAATAATTTTGCAGCATGGTAAGCCTATCACTTTCCATTATGAAACATTCAATGGTGTTGTAAATAATTATCCTATGTATGAAAAAGATATGTATGTGCTGGTATAAAGCGTCAATAAGTGGAAACACTACTTGATGGGTAAAGAGATGATTATACATACCGATCACCAACCATTACAGTACTTGCAGTCACAAAAAAAATTGAAACAATCATGACAATTTAGGTGGATGGGATTTCTTCAATAGTCTCACTTGGTTATAAGGTCCAAGAAAGTTATTTTCAATAAAGTTGTTGATACTCTTTCAAGGCCAATTATAAGTGCTTCTACTTTAATTGAAAATGATTCTATTGTGCATGAGAGTTACATAGAAAAATATGCACCTGATACTGCTTTTCAAGATGTCTATGCTAGTTTGGGGGAAGGGAATCAAGTTGAGGAAAATGAATATCACATGCATAAAAAAAATTTGTTTCATTTGTGCAAGCGGTGTATACCACAAGGAGAGAGGCTTAGTGTCCTGGAAGAGGCTCATTCGTCTCTTATTGTTGGATACTTTGGGGTAAGAGAAACAGTGGCACATCTAAAGAGGTATTTCTATTGGCCTCGCATGATAGATAGTGTGTCACGTTTTATAAGAGTTTGTTCTATGTGTGCAACAAGCAAGCCAAGCAATAGGAAGCTTGGGTTGTACATGCCACTACATGTACCATCAAGGCCATGGGAGAGTGTCTCCATGGAGTTTTTTGTAGGTTTACCTATGTTAATAAAACAACATGATTATCTTTATATAGTTGTGGATAGATTCAGTAAATGTGTATACTTATGCCAAGTAAGAAAACCATAACTGCTGAACAAACTGTTGAACTTTATTTTCAACATGTATGGGTTCATTATGGGTTTCCAATTTCTATTGTTAGTGATAGGGATTCCAATTTCATTGGGAATTTTCGCTCCAATATTTGGAAGATGATGGACACAAATTTGAAAAAGATTATTTCTTTTCATCTGCAAATCGATGGCCAAACCGAGGTGGTGAACAGAACCGTTGTGCATCCATTGAGAGGATATTGAAGAAAACATCCCAACTTGTGGGATGAACAACTACATTACATTCATAACACTTGCAATCGGGCAAATAACTCTTCTACAAATACTTCACCTTTTGAAGCATGCTTTGGGAAATCGCCATTAGACTTCATATTTGAGAAGGATGTTTAAACTGATGAGCATGGTGATATTTACAAGGCTCAAAATATCATTGAGAAAATTGAGATTATTCATTAACAAGTTCAAGAACAACTTGAGAAGATTCAAAGAAAATACAAGTAGAGGCATGACAAACATAGAGTTGAGCACAAGTTTCAAGAAGGAGATGTGGATTGGTTGCACATAAGTAAAGAAAGGATGCAATGAAAAGGTAAAAATACCAAGCCCATTCACTATGGTCCATTCAATATCATCAAGAAAGTTGGTAACAATGCATTTCAAGTTGACTTGCCTTCATATATGCAAATATATTCAGCTATCAATGTAGAAAATTTACGTTTGTATGAACCTCCTTTGATCAATGATCAAGGGAGTGATGTTTAGTTGCCTTCTATTGAATATTTTTCACCATAATTTCTAGATGAGCTCAAGGAGGATACCATCCTTGATAGGAGGATAAGAGCATCTAAGAGGGGAAGTGTCGACTACCTTCGAGTTGGGCTCAAAGGCAGTAAGACATTCAAGGAAAAGTGGATGGGAGTTGGAAAGGTGAGGAAGCTATACCCTTATCTAATGAACAGGTAATCAAAGTCTTTTGGGGTTCAAAAGCTTCCCAATGGGGAGGTGCGATTAGGAGATCATGAATTTTTCTCAAAATTGAAAGTGCCCGAAACTGTACTGAACCTAAGCAACTAGGTAAATCTCGTTTTTCTGATTCTAGCGCCATGAACGGTTTCAAAAAATGATGCTATATGAGGGAGATATCGCATTCTGATTGATTTCCGAAACAACTAAAATTTTTGGGACAAGGGTCACTCGGATGCCTAGTCAACATGCAGGTATAGTCAGCAAAAATAGAATATTCTCAAAATATTCCATTTTCTAGACCAGTGATATTTTGCCACGTGGCACCTCCTGGTTTGTTGAAGGGTTGTACGAAATGATTTAAGGTCCAATGGATGGGTGACACATGGCTAGCACGGAGGCTACCATGTGTCCCCTGTATTGTGTTATAAAATTATTGTGGAGTCAAAGGGGTTCGACCTCGTGACCTCCAAGCGCCCCCTCTACTTCAACTAACTCTGCTATCATATGTTTCTTACCATGTTAACCACTCTCCATATTCTTATAGAGTATTGGTTGGAAAATTGGGGGTGGGACCGCTGGTGGTCCCAACCCACTGGTGGCCCCAATGGTGTTCACATGGCATTTAACCATGACATAAAAACTACATCAACCAAAAGGCTAAACCAAACTTAACCTCTACTGGACTAAGCTCAAGGCTTATCACATGCACGCGGTTTCATTGTATGTTTACTCTGACACTTAGTGGAATTCCGACTCCACTCCAGGTTCAGTTCCACTTTTTTTGTCGAGTTATGATAACCATGGTGTTTAAGGGGGTCGACATGTCGCCACCCCCTCCCCTAACCATAAAACTAAATGCTATAGCTAGATTCGGTGGACAGTTTAGCGCTGCCCCAAAATTTCAGGATTTTTTCCAAAATTAGTTGTGAATAATTACAGTTCCCCACAATTACTGGAGGTTTTGTAGCTTTCATTGGGAAAATGGCTAGGGAGGTCAATTTTAGAATAATTTGGGTGAAACAAGAGTCTACCTAGACTAATTTGAGCATTCTAGAGCCACTGGTGCAGAAAAAACAGTTATTGGAGCCTTCTAAACATATGTATTTTCAATTTTGAGCATAATGACACAGAGGGACATGCCATTGGGAGATGGACCAACAAATGTAGCCCAGGAGGGGTGAAATGATTCATCATGCTTGCTGTGTAAATCTTATGTGTGATGTTATTTCTCTGTTATACATTGTTGTTCAGTGTTATTTAGGCTTATTTACATGCTTAAAACTCATAATTTCATCTTTATTTCATGGTTAAATTCCTCAATCCTTAAGAAAAAAATGGATAAAAATTTGTACATGTTTTATAACTGGAAAGACACTTAGCACAACAAACTAATACAGTCCTTTCAGATCACTTTTTCACAATCATTGACCATGAATAAGTTGAGCACAGTGAATTTGGGTAGCTAGTCCTATTTTATATCTAGGAAATGAACCCTAGTAAATATACACGAAAAAATAACCATACCAAAAAATGGTTCGTGCCAACTACAAGGTGAAGGGAGTATACATTGAATGAAAAAAAAGTAAAAGGAATGCTAAGAGAATGTAGATTTAGAAATTGGTGGTCAAACATTAAAAATTTATCATAATAAAAGTTAGAAGAAAAGAGTGAAGATACCTGATGTAAAAGATTTCCATCAATCCAATAAAAACATTACTTAGTAGTGGTGGGTCCTTGGAGCACTAGAGAGATATAAGATTAGTACCATCCAAGTAGATGCAACAATTACAATATTTTTTTTTCGTAAGAATATTTCCAATTGGATATTTTTTAACCATTTTATAAAAATAAATTCACCAATTTGGTTAAAAATTCACTTATTTTTTACATAAGTATGATTAACTTGATAATATTCACCAAAAACTTACAAGTTCTAATGGTAGATTTTTTTATTATTATTTAATTTTCTCCTACAAATATATATGTTTGACATATCAATTATAGATGGTATCCTAGAAAACTATATATAGGTACAATATTTGAATCCTTTTAAAATGCCATAGTAGCACAATAAGCACACTCGATGGTTCCTAAGTTGAATAAAGATATGTAGATGGTAGACGTTGGCATTGGCACTCGTTAAATAGAAGAAAATGTTGAAAACACCTATGTTGATGATTCAAGACTTGCATTACATAGGCATCTATACTCATATGACACAAGTCCTATATTTCTTCCTGCAACAAAGTTTACAAGTATATTTTTGGTAGTCCTTACATTGGTATTGATTATATTACCATTCAAATGTAGAATAAATAATTTTTATTAAAATATATTATAGAGAAGGAAACTAGGTGGACATTAAAGGTTATGAAAATACCCAAATATATATAAAGGATATAAAAATTGTACCCCACCACTTTTTTAGATCATCTAGGTGGCTCCAGAGAGGCTCAAAAGTCAAAGAGGGCCTACTAAAGGCTCAAAAATAAAATTTATTTGATTTCCCTGAAGCCAATTCCATATAGAAGAGCATGTCAAAATATTTAAAACGGCGCAAATGACACCTCAATCCGACATTGTATTTGGAAGTTACAGCTAGTCAAATTTTTGGTCAAACTAGGGCCCGTATAAAAAATTAGCAGAACGCGAACTAAATTGGAGCCCGACTAAGTCTAGCAGAGTAGATGAATTTGGAGGAAATTAAATAGGAAATAATTTGGCACTTTATGTCGGCTGATTTCGTCGGCCGAAACTGGCGAAATTGTCACCTACTTAAATTTGTCAGTGACCCCCAAAAATTATGTTGATGGCTTTAATTGGTGAGGTTTTAAAATAATAAAAAATATATATCTTTGAGGTGGTGGGCCACCAATCCCCCAATGGCCACACACACAGATATATATATATATGTGTGTGTGTGTGTGTGTGTGTGTGTATATTAGGTTCGGGACCCGAGACTTTGACCTTGGAACCTGCCAAATACACAAGGACACAATATATTACTACGAGGATGACAAGTTTTGAACCTGCGTCGTCTGATGGGCCGGCTCGCCAGCAGTGGCTCCACAACCACCATCATAAATAAGAATTAGTCCAGTTTAAACATGCACCAATGCGAAGCAAATTCTCCAGGTGGAGAGGCTGCGGGGTTGGAACCTGAGCCTCCTACACCAAGTTTATCTACCCAAACAATAGACCCAATGACATACTTTATAAATTCTAATCCAAAGAATTATATATAAATAAAATTTAGGCATTCAACAACCCAGAATGAAGAGAGCCCATCAGAAAACTGAGAAGGCACAGTTAATTAGACAGAACCATGACACAGGGAATCATGAGGAATATGAAAGATTCCCTTGGAGGATGATTTTTTTACAGAGGCAGAGTGTATGAAGTACATACTCATTTTTCTCAAAATTTTGCAAGGAGTTCAATGGAAAGATCGATTTACATAAATGAGTAGCATATCTTCAATCAATTTGCAGATATGAATCTTTGTAGAATCATGAGGAATCTAAAAGAATCCCTTAGGGCCCAATTTTCACAATGACTGAGTTATTTCGGGTTTATACTCATTCTTCTCATTTTTTTCGTAGGGAACATGGTGGTGTAATCATATTCCTCATCTAATTAGAAAAATTTCAGTCAACCTACAACACAAAATCTTTATGGAATCTTGAGGAATCTTGGAGATTCTCTGGAGGCAAAATTTTCATAGTTTCAAATCCAAGCCGACTTCATACTCAATTTTCTCATTTCTTGGATAGAAACACGAGGATGTATTTAGATGCTTCATCCGAGCAGACAAAATTCAGTCAACCCATGAGAAGGAATCTTTGTGGAATCTTTGGGATTCTGTAGGATCCAAATTTTAATTGAAGCAGAAAGGGGTGGATTTTATTGTCATTGTTCAAGATTTTTCACCGGGAATTCAATGGTGCAGTCCATTTCTTTAGTAAAGGTGTGAATTTTCAGGTCATCCCTGGAAGCATAGGTATCACATTTTTTTTTTTACATGCATGTAATTTTATTTCGTTGAATATTAATTATAGAGGCCTCCCCACTTTGAGCAAGGTGTAGAGATGTAACCCACACTGGGTGAACTCTGTTATCAAGTTATTTCATGCAATTTTTTCTCATGGTTCCATTTTATTTATGCTCTCTTCACGTGATATGATTTCAGGGTTACATGCTCTTTTATATGTACTTATGTATTCATCTTTGAAGTAAGAATATCTGGATCATGTTTGGTATTAGAGCGAGCCTTATATTGATGCCAGTTGCAAGTGTATGATAACTAGGGCAAAGTTCCAAAGATATGAAGGAAAACTTAATTCCTTTGATCCAGAAGTGGGGGGTGGAGCATGAAAAGGGAAAATGGCATATGAATATGCTCAATTGGAGGAAGAGAAAAGGAATGCCTTCTATACCATGGCAGAAAAATTGGAAAATTTGTTTGCATAGTGCGCGAAGAAAATGGAGAAACATGAGAATAAGGAAGGACTATATGGTCATGCCTCGATGGATCATGAAGGAGGAGGAAAAGTGCCTCTTGAACCTCCCGCTCCATCTTCTAGCGAAAGCTATTTCTCTTCCTCTTCTTGTCATTCTAGAGATAGAAGATCTCATAAAAATCCATTTTTCAAGCTAGATGTCAAGTTTTATTTTCGGGTGTTTAGTGGAGAATATAGTGTAGAAAATATAGATAAATAGATTATATAGGTTGAATTATATTGTCACATACAATGAATGAAAGAGGATGAGACGAAGATCCAGTTAGCATCCCTTTGGCTGAGTGGCACTACTTTAGTATGGTGAGAAAAAAAGCTGTAGAAAGGTGATAAGAGTAGCCATAACCTCCTCTTTTGTCCTTTTATGAGGTTTTTTGTGTTATAAGAGGATAATTTTACCCATTGGGCTACAAAAAAAAGGCCATTATGGAATGGCAACATTTGAATCAAATTAAAGGTCAAAATTTTCATAATTTTACATAGTTTAGGAAACAAGAATTAGCATATGATGTCCCACTAGACACTCCTGAGATGTTAATGAAATATATTGGCTCTTTTCATAGTTATATGTGTCATTCATTGTTATTATTTGAACCTAAAACGCTTCATGAAGCTAGTGTGAATGTTTTAAATCTTGAAAGCGGGGGGGAACATGAACAAGAAAACCGGCCAAAGAGGACAACAAAAACTAATCAAAAGAACAAAAAGCCCTCTTTTACTCATTTTGATCAAGAAGGGAATGATGAGGAAAATGTTTGGAAACTGCATCCATAATTGAGGCCAAAGAGGAATGAAAAAAAATAGAAGTAGAAGATGGTTGCAACTGTGAAACAAGACCAAGAATATGAATCATAAGATGGTGAGGAGATAAGAGATGTGGGACTTGCAAGTGTTTGACCAATTGACCTGTAATTGAACTCAGGTGATGAAATGAGGATTGTAGCTCTTAGGGTTGTATAATATGGACCTATCAACTTGGGTTATTATTCACACGATGAGGCAAATATTTCAAAAGTTTTTGTGCCAAAAATGAGGAGGGCACCAAATATTGTATGGATCCAAGAGCTCAAAGAGATAAATGAAAAAATTCAAGAAGAGAATGTTGAACTAAGGAGACTACTACAAAAAGGAGAGGATGAGAAAAAAATGTTGGCGCATCGGTTAAAGTCCAAGGAGGAGGCCTTGAAAATGTTTCAACATAACAAGCCTAAGTTAAAAAGTGATCCTTTAATTTCAATTTCTTTTTATGATGACAATTTCCTTGCCTTTGAGAAACATACTACAGGAATTGGATCAAAATTGTTGAGGAAGATGGGGTATCAAGTAAAGGGCCTCGACATTAATGGGCAGGGCATTGGGAATCCCATCAAAGTGGAGAAATTTCCTTGTTATGCAGGACTTGGGTATGCCAAAAAATAGGTTGGATAATAATCCAAGACAACCAATGGCAAACCAATGGTGGATGATGGGAGCACCTCATCACATTCCAGTGATAGTAAGGCTTCCACAGGCACTTATCAGAGGTGCATCAAGAATAATAGTTCCAAGAAAATCCAGAAAGTTAGGAGGATAAATAATCATTGTAGTCACTACGACAAGGATGGAAACTAGAGAGACATGTGTCAAATACTCCATACCCAGAAAGAACCTATGAAGGAACCAACTCGTGAATATTTTCAATAAAATAATCTACCACAGAGAGACGATCCATTAACTTTGTTGAGTGAGAATGGTTTTATTATATATATTATATTTTCATGGACAAATTTTGTAAATCACATGTCATGAAATGATTGTAAAAGTGATGATCTATTTTCCGTCACTTATGAAAGAAACATGATGATGATTTTGCCTCTTTTGTTGATAGTTGGAGTATTGGTTTCTCTGATGATATTAATGTAAACTTAACAAAAGAGTGTGTGCTATAAACTCTTGGTAATTATGGGGTTTCTTGGATCATGTTTGGTCTTGTAGGAGAACATGCATATTTTTAATATAGGTTTTCAAAAGACATATGTGTTGGTTCATCACTCATGGCTCTAAAGTACAAAGGTGAAGGAGAAGGAAGTGTGGCTTGTTAGGGCACTAGTGGTGCACACAAGGGCATACAATAGATTGTAGATAGTGTTCATGCTTTGGGAGAACCAAAAGCTCCTCAGTGGGGAGGAATGATCCTAGTGGCTCCAAAGAGGCTCATAAGTCAAAGGGGGTTCAGGAAAGGCTAAAAATAAAATTTATTGGATTTCCATGAAACAATTGTACGATTGAAGAGCTTGTCACAATATTTTCAACGTTGTAAATGACACTTCAATTCGTCATAATTTGTGAAATTTATGGTCAGTCAAAGTTTTGGTCAAAGTAGGCCCCCTAACTAAAGTTAGAAGAGTGCCAACTAAATTTGGAACAAGAACAAATCTAGTGGAGCCACTAAATTTGGAAAAATTAGCAAGACAACAATTAGGACCTTTACGTTGATGGATTCCGGTGTCCAGAAATAACGAAATTGTCACCTACATAAATTTTAAGACATTTAAAAAATTGATCAATGGCTTTTACTTGATCATGTTTTGAAATGTCACATGTCTATTTTGAAGTTGGCAGAGCCACAAACCATCACACCCCAGCAGACATATCAATTATATATATATTAGGGCCACATCTCGTGGCTTTGACCCAGGACCCCGCTTAATACACAAGGATATCATAGATTACAACGGGGTCTACACATGTTGAAATCACTCCAGTCGGTGTGTCGACTCATCAGTAGTGGCCCCATAACATAAATCATAAATAAAAACACTCCAAGGTTAAAAGCGCACCAATTAGAAACAAAAATTCCAAGTGGGGAGGCTATGGGGTTTTAACCCGAACATCCTACACCAAGTTTATCTGCCCAACCAACAAACCCAATGACCTACTTCGTAAAGTTTTCTCCAAAAAATTATATATAAATAAAACTTCACCATTCAACTAGGGGAATGAAAATGAAGAGTGCTCAATGGAACGTTGAGTGGGAATAGTTAACGATATGGAACCGTGATGTAGGGAACCATGAGGAATATGAAAGGTTCCCTTGAAGGCTAATTTTTTTATAAAGGCCGATGTATATCAAGTTTATACTCATTTTTCTAAAAATTTCGCAAGGATTTTGATGGCATGATCAATTTCCTCATCTGAGCAGCATATCTCCGGTAAAATTGCATAGAGAAATATTTTTCTTATCATGAGGAATATAAACTTGATTCCCTTGGGGCCAAATTTTCATAGTGACAAAATTATGTTGGGTTTACACTCATTCTTCTCATTTTTTTGCAGGGAACGTAGTGGAGTAGTCAGATTCCTCATCTAAGCAATGAAATTTCAGTCAATATGCAACACAAAATATTTATAGAATCTTAAACAATCTTGGAGATTCTCTAGAGGCCAAATTTTCATAGTTGCAAAAGGAGGCCAACTTCATAATCATTTTTCTGATTTTTTTTCCAAGAACATGATGATGTGATCATATTCTTCATCTAAGTAGTCGAATTTCAGTCAACCCATGAGATTGAATCTTTGGGGAATCTTTCGGATTCCTGGGGGTCTATATTTTGACCGAAGGAGAAAGGGGTCGAGTTTACAATCATTCTTCATGATTTTTTTTCCAGGAATTCAATGGTGTAGTCCATTTCATCAGTAGAGGTATGCATTTTCAGGCCATCCCTGAAAATGAAGGTATAAGATGTCTTTTTTAGATGTATGTAATTTTATTTCACTGAAAAATAATGAAATAGGCAACCCCACATTGATCAGGCCCAAAGACGCAACCCACACTTTGTGAAATCCATTATAAATTTCTTTCATGCCTTTGTTTCTCATGGTTGAATTTTATTTTTTCTCCTTTCATGTGATATGCTTTCATGGTTGCATGCTCTTTTATATGCAATTCGATATGCATCTTTGAAGTAAAAATATTTGGATCACTAGATTTAGCACCTATAGAATACCATATAGTTTCCATTCAAATTCTTGAAAGGTAGCATGAGCATAGTTTATAGAGCTCATATATTATATATATTAATGTTTCCAGATGGATGAAATAAAATTCCTAGTCAAAAAAACATTTACAGACCTAGTAGTAAGAAATCAATTATAATTGTCAAAAGAGTAGCACACTCAACTCCTTTAGCTATAATTTGATATAAGATAAAACCATCCTCCAGAAGCTAAATATTCCACCACCATTAACTTCTCGATGAGGGAGATGAAAACCCTAAATTGCAGTAGTTTATATTCAAGAAATAAAAGGATGTGATAGACATCATGTGATATAAATTAGATCAATATATTATATGGAATCTATTTCAATGCTTCGAGGTGGAAAATCTAGTGGAATCAACTGGTGGGGTAATTTTTACTGGTCGTTCTAGTAGAAAATTTTGGGTGAGAAAATTTAGGAGACCTTTTCAAGCTTTAAATGACCAGTTTTTGTGTCCCAACCGTATATGGACATATGTCTCATAATATATAAAAAAATATATTTCTAATGGCACGAGAATTTCCTAATAAAATCTTATATGAGAATGTTGTGATTCTTGGAAATTGTCTTATAGAGATTGGGCACCATAATTCAAAAGAAGTCCACAAGAAACCATGTTAGTCATGGAAAATGGGCTAACCATGTGGGCACTATTAAGAAGACTCTAGAAGTGTCAGCTTGTAGGTTATGTTGAGGGTTGAATGGGTCAAATTTAAACCCTAATTTATTATTAGACTCAATTATAACTAGGCTATTATAGGAAATGGAGTTCCATTCTATTCGAGTGTATTTTATTCCATATATGGGAAGAGTAACTGAAAGTGGATAGAGAGAGAAAATAAAGAGTACTTGTGTATTGTAGTATCCAATGGGCCACATGTATCACTTGTTTTTAATTTTATCCATTTCCATTCAAAGAATGAGAGAGAAAGGCAACCTCACCTTCTAGTTGGGTTTTATGTGATAAGTTTTTCACATTTCATATCTTGTGTTATTATGGCTGTAACTGTATTTGTGTATTTTCTATTTTCTTATATTTCTTACATAAAACAAAAATTGACAAGTCTAGAAATCTAAGGAAAAATTAAACCTCATAGTGTAGATTTTAAAGTTTGACTATATCTTTAGAAGATGTATTGTGACAATATTTTTAATGAAAATTCCTTGATATTTTATAAATTATATCAGTATCAGAGTGGGTTTCTTTGGGTATTTTGTAGGAAGTTTCAAAGTATCCAATTCAGTTTAATCATAAATTCATAAAACCTTATCCTTGGTTGACAAATCTATTAATCTCTGTTGATATCCAATAGATGATAGGCCGTCAAAGATGGAAAAATAGGTCAAAGATATTATCCCTAACATGAATATCCTTATGGAGGCTTTAGTAAAAATGTTGGGAATTGGAGAAGAAATTGGTTCCAACTGAAAGGGGATATGAGCAATTGGGAAGGACCAGAGAGGGAATCTAATAATGAACCTCAAAGGGAAAAATATAGTTTGAGTTCCTTGAACCATACACAGTCCCTATTCATAATGAAATAGTAGGTCGACATCGAGGGATATCAAGGTAATATTGACTTGTTAAATTTAAATCATTGGTCGCATCAATTATAAGTTTAATTTAGTGTTCATGTAGAGAAAGAGTAAAATAAAAAATCTCAACTAAAATTAGAGGGAAATTCCTTGACCTTGTGGGAAAGCCACATGCAAAGCTTGATGTTGATGTTGGATTTCACAATTATATTAAGAATTGAGTTTAATTATTACAATGATTTTTTTGACGTAATTAAATATTCAAACCACATAAACCATTAATATCATAAATTAAATAAGTAACACAACTCGTGAATATGTTCAATAAGAGAATCTACCACAGGGAGACGATCCATTCACTTTGTTGAGTGAGAATGGTTTTATTATATATATTATATTATCATGGACACATTTTGTAAATCACATGTCATGAAATGATTGTAAAAGTGATGATCTATTTTCTGTCACTTATGAAAGCAACATGATGATGATTTCGCCTCTTTTGTTGATAGTTGGAGTATTGGTTTCTCTGATGATATTAATATAAACTTATCCAAAGAGTGTGTGCTATAAACTCTTGGTAAGTATGGGGTTTCTTGGGTCATGTTTGGTCTTGTGGGAGAACATGTATAATTTTACTATAGGTTTGTAAAAGACATATGTGTTGGTTCATCACTCATGGCTCTAAAGTACAAAGGTGAAGGAGAAGGAAGTGTGGCTTGTTAGGGCACTAGTGGTGCACACAAGGGAGTACATTAGATTGTAGATAGTGTTCATGCTTTGGGAGAACCAAAAGCTCCTCAATGGGGAGGAATGATCCTAGTGGCTCCAAAGAGGCTCATAATTCAAAGGGGGTTCAGGAAAGGCTACAAATAAAATTTATTGGATTTCCATGAAAAAATTGTACGATTGAAGAGCTTGTCACAATATTTTCAATGGTGTAAACGACACTTCAATTCGTCATAATTTGTGAAATTTATGGTCAGTCAAAGTTTTGGTCAAAGTAGGCCCCCTAACTAGAGTTAGCAGAGTGCCAACTAAATTTGGAACAAGAACAAATCTAGTGGAGCCACTAAATTTGGAAAAAAATAGCAAGACAACAATTAGGAACTTTGCGTTGATGGATTCTGGTGTCCAGAAATAACGAAATTGTCACCTAATTAAATTTTCCAATGACCCCCAAAAATTCAGTCAATGGCTTTAAACGATCATGTTTTGAAATAATAAAAAATATATATTTTTGGGGTGGCGAGCCACCAACCCCGCCAACCCCCCAACGAACACATATCAATTATATATATATTAGGGCCACATCTCATGGCTTTGACCCAGGACCCTGCTTAATACACAAGGATATCATAGATTACAACGAGGTCTACACGAGTTGAACTCACTCCGGTCGGTGTGTCGACTCATCAGTAGTGGCCCCATAACATAAATCATAAATAAAAATTCTCCAAGGTTAAAAATGCACCAATGCAAAACAAAAATTCCAAGTGGGGAGGCTATGGGGTTTTAACCCGAACATCCCACACCAATTTTATCTGCCCAACCAACAAACCCAATGACCTACTTTGTAAATTTTTCTCCAAAAAATCATATATAAATAAAACTTCACCATTCAACTAGGGGAATGAAAATGAAGAGTGCTCAATGGAACGCTGAGTGGGAATAATTAACGATATGGAACCGTGATTTAGGGAACCATGAGGAATATGAAAGGTTCCCTTGAAGGCTAATTTTTTATAAAGGCCGATGTATATCAAGTTTATACTCATTTTTCTCAAAATTTCGCAAGGATTTTGATGGCATGATCAATTTCCTCATCTGAGCAGCATATCTCCAGTAAAATTGCATAGAGGAATATTTGTGTTATCATGAGGAATATAAACTTGATTCCCTTGGGGCCAAATTTTCATAGTGACAAAATTATGTTGGGTTTGCACTCATTCTTCTCATTTTTTGTAGGGAACGTAGTGGAGTAGTCAGATTCCTCATCTAAGAAATGAAATTTCAGTCAATCTGTAGCACATAATATTTATAGAATCTTAAACAATCTTGGAGATTCTCTAGAGGCCAAATTTTCATAGTTTCAAAAGGAGGCCAACTTCATACTCATTTTTCTGATTTTTTTTCCAAGAACATGATGATGTGATCATATTCTTCATCTAAGTAGTCGAATTTCAGTCAACCCGTGAGATGGAATCTTTGGGGAATCTTTGGGATTCCTGGGGGTCTATATTTTGACCGAAGGTGAAAGGGGTCGAGTTTACAATCATTCTTCAAGATTTTTTTTCCAGGAATTCAATGGTGTAGTCCATTTCTTCAGTAGAGGTGTGCATTTTCAGGCCATCCCTGAAAGTGAAGGTATAAGATGTCTTTTTTAGATGTATGTAATTTTATTTCACTGAAGAATAAAGAAATAGGCGACCCCACATTGATCAGGCCCAAAGACGTAACCCACACTTTGTGAAATCCATTATAAATTTCTTTCGTGCCTTTGTTTCTCATGGTTGAATTTTATTTTTTCTCCTTTCATGTGATATGCTTTCATGGTTGCATGCGCTTTTATATGCAATTCGATATGCATATTTGAAGTAAAAATATTTGGATCACTAGATTTAGCACCTAGAGAATACCATATAGTTTCCATTCAAATTCTTGAAAGGTAGCATGAGCATGATTTATAGAGCTCATATATTATATATATTAATGTTTCCAGATGGATGAAATAAAATTCCTAGTCAAAAAAACGATTACAGACCTAGTAGTAAGAAATCAATTATAATTGTCAAAAAAGTAGCACACTAAACTCCTTTAGCTATAATTTGATATAAGATAAAACCATCCTCTATAAGCTAAATATTCCACCACCATTAACTTCTCTATGAGGGAGATGAAAACCCTAAATTGCAGTAGTTTATATTCAAGAAATAATAGGATGTGATAGACATCATGTCATATAAATTAGATCAATATATTATATGGAATCTATTTCAATGCTTCGAGGTGGAAAATGTAGTGGAATCAACTTGTGGGGTCATTTTTACTGGTCGTTCTAGTACAAAATTTTGGGTGAGAAAATTTAGGAGACCTTTTCAAGCTTTAAATGACCAGTTTTTGTGTCTCAACCTTATATGGACATATGTTTCATAATATATAAATAAATATATTTCCAATGGCACGAGAATTTCCTAATCAGATCTTATATGAGAAAGTTGTGATTCTTGGAAATTGTCTTATAGAAATTGGCCACCATAATTCAAAAGAAGTCCACAAGAAACCATGTTACTCATGGAAAATGGGCTAACCATGTGGGCACTATTAAGAAGACTCTAGAAGTGTCAGCTTGTAAGTTATGTTGAGGGTTGAATGGGTCACATTTAAACCCTACTTTACTATTAGACTCAATTATAACTAGGCTATTATAGGAAATGGGGTTCCATTCTATTCGAGTGTATTTTATTCCATAGATGGGAAGAGTAATTGAAATTGGATAGAGAGATAAAATAAAGAGTACTTGTGTATTGTAGTATCCCATGGGCCACATGTATCACGTATTTTTAATTTTATCCATTTCCATTCAAAGAATGAGAGAGAAGGGCAACCTCACCTTCTAGTTGGGTTTTATGTGATAATTTTTTCACATTTCATATCTTGTGTTATTATGGTTGTAACTGTATTTGTGTATTTTCTATTTTCTTATATTTCTTGCATAAAACAACAATTGACAAGTCTAGAAATCTAAAGAAAAATTAAACCTCATAGTGTAGATTTAAAGTTTGACTATATCTTTAGAAGATGTATTGTGACAATATTTTTAATGAAAATTCCTTGATATTTTATAAATTATATCAGTATCAGAGTGGGTTTATTTGGGTATTTTGTAGGAAGTTTCAAAGTATCCAATTCAATTTAATCATAAATTCATAAAACCTTATCCTTGGTTGACAAATCTATTAATCTCCATTGATATCCAATAGATGATAGGTCATCAAAGATGGAAAAATAGGTCAAAGATATTATCCCTAACATGAATATCCTTATGGAAGCTCTAGTAAAAAAGTTGGGAATTGGAGAAGACAATGGTTCCAACTGAAAGGGGATATGAGCAATTGGGAAGGACCAGAGAGGGAATCTAATAAAGAACCTGAAAAGGAAAAATATAGTTTGAGTTCCTTGAACCATACATAGTCCCTATTCAAAATGAAATAGTAGGTCAACATCGAGGGATATCAAGGCAATATTGACTTGTTAAATTTAAGTCATTGGTTCCATCAATTATAGGTTTAATTTAGTGTTCATGTAGAGAAAGAGTAAAATAAAAAATATCGACTAAAATTAGAGGGAAATTCCTTGACCTTGTGGGAAAGCCACATGGAAAGCTTGATGTTGATGTCGGATTTCACAATTATATTAAGAGTTGAGTTTAATTATTACAATGATTTTTTTGACATAATTAAATATTCAAACCACATAAACCATTGATCTCATAAATTAAATAAGTAACACAATATATGCATGAAAATCCTTATGAGAGAAAACCACAAAGCTTCTTTATATATAATATTTTGTAGGTAGTAACATACAAGAGACACCAATATCCTTTACTGCTTTATAAGAACCACCGCTAGGAAACAAAAATCTCATTTATTAATTCTTAGGAACGAACCTATAGTAGACACCAATCCCCTTTGTTTCTTCATATGCACCAAACTAAATGAGACACGAAACCACTTTGTTTCTTTATAAGAGACAACCTACAGGAGACATTGATTCACTTTGTTCCTTTGTAGGAACCAAACTACAAGAGACACTAATACCCTCTACTACATTGTAGGCACCAACTTACAGGAAACACACATACCCTATGTTCTACATTAATTTATAACTTACTCTTCTCCTCACCACATCTTAATAATACACTCTAGTATCATATAGATTTTTGGTTCCATTATTATTGCAGAACTCTGTGTAAATTTATGCATAACAATCCATTTTAATATCTATATACCAACACTCATATACCTCTCTACACAACATAAATCAAATTTCATTGTAGACTATACCACTCTCACACTTCATTGTGGAAATTTATTCCTCTACTCATTGATTTCCCACTTCATTGTAGATCATTGTTTCTCTACTTATGGTTTTGACCCCTGATGCAGAAAAGCTACAAATATCAGAATACGCATGGATATGTGAGTTATGGGCCCACAAAAATCCTGATAATCACGGTGAATCCCCTTCACAACTTTATTATCTTAACTTCTGCAACTGTGCAACTTCTAGCAAATTAACAATATTGCGACATCGCAACTTGTAGCAAATTCCATACCGTGTGTCACAAACTTTAATTTTTACCAGTAATTGTTCTCCTTATCCTATGTGATATGCGATCACACTGCATCAAATCCAAAATAAATTACTGCGCGATGTCTTGAATCTAAACTCTCAAATCGTCGATTTGAGAAGTACTATGGGAATTTCTACTTAATCTCCATAGTTGATCTACGCCCAGATCTCATGTCTCCTTTGCTGATATGCATTGCATTGCAACTCCAATAGCTTATTATGTAAAGTCTTAACATGTAACTCTAAAGTCTACAATGCACGAAGAAATGTATATATTCTAGAGAAATAAAAACAGTATAAACCAAACAGCTGAATTAAAATACAAATTGGAATTAATCAGAAAATGAAAATACACAGAGTTGAGCCATTTGATGGATGGATTTTACATTGACTTCTCCTCTCTATCTATTCCTCTATCACACCTCTCACACGCTTCTCTCACACTTATTCTACCTATATCCCTTCACACCTATTCATGCTTATATATATCTACCTGAAAGCGGTTCTTATTGTCTTTTATTAGCTCTCTATTTGAACCACTCTTAAGAAAACAAATTCTATCATATCCTCATGATCTGATATACTTGGCTTAATCTCCTTGCAGGGAGAAACCAATTTGATTTTTTATTCCTATTTAAGTTAGGAAATCAAAACAACTAACTTCTCATAATTAAAACTAAATAAAATATTAATAATCAATTTTTTTCCACCTCTTGTTAGCCACAACATGTGAACACAAAATCACATTGCTGGCTAAATCGATATGCTCTTGCATCAAACTCACGGTGAAGAAAATATTGATCCATAAATATTTCAAGATCTGCATTAAACTTTTGTAACTGTGCTATTGTCATCCAACTGGTATCTTCCACTGGTTTTCCTTTCCATTTGACTAGATAATTATAGTAGGTATGTCCCTTGGTCTTCTTTCTTGCTCTTTTCTCGAAAATGGCTTCACTTATTTCTTTTTTGTCTTTGGCATCTATTCCTTCCAATTCAAATTTTGGTCCTCCTCTTCTGTAGATTCTTCTTGTGGTTTTTCCTATATTCCTTTACATAGGTACAAATATGTAACAATAAAGATGGGTGATATCCCAACTCCTATCGGTAACTCAATCTCATATTCATTTGAGGAAAACTTCCTCAAAATCCTACATGGACCTATCTTTTTCATTTTCAGTTTGTTATAGGTTCTTACTGGAAACATTTCCTTCCTTAGATAAACCATAACTAAATCATCTACTTGAAACTCCCTTTCAGTCCTCTTCATATCGACCCTTTGTTTATACTTTTGGGTGTTTTTCTAATAGTTTTTCTTAACATATTCCTGCAACTTCTGTACCTGTTATGCAAATAATTCAGCTTTTGCACTCCTTGTCTCTTGTTTGGTCAAATCTCTAAGTTCATACACACCTCTTGGATGCATCCCAAAAATGATATGGAATAGACTCATCTCGGTACTCTGGTTAGGAGTATCATTAGAGGCAAACTCAGCTTTGGAATTTTGTAAACCAAACTCCTTAATATGTTTCCTTAGCCCATGTTAAACACTTCAGTTTTTCCAACCGTTTGAGGATGATAGGCTGAACTGAAACTGAGTTTTGTACCTATATTATTTCATAGAGTCCTCCAGAAGTGTCCTACAAACTTTTTATCCATATCTGAAACTATACTCACAGTCAGTCCATGTAATCTTATAAATTTAGAGAAAAACAAATTAGCAATTTGAGTTGCATCACTAGCTTTTTTACAAGAAATAAAATGAGCCATTTTAGAAAACCTATCTACGACAACATAGATAGAATCATGTCCTCTTTTAGTCTTTGGCAAACCCAAAACAAAATCCAGGATGACAGCATCCCATGGTCTATTGAGTATTGGCAATGGCTGATATAATCCTGTGTTTTGGCTTCTTCCTTTGGCATGCCGACAAATACTGCACTTCTCAACAAAAATTTTAATATCAGTTTGTATTTTTGGCCAATAATAAAAATAAATTACTTGAGAAAAAATTTTAGCCTATCTAAAGTGTCCAGACAGTCCTCGAATGTGTTTTTCCTTAATCATATTTTCCCTCATGGAGCACTTACGTATACATAGTTTGTTATTATTGAACAACAATCCTCCTTGAATCAGGTAGTCCAACCATTGGCTTCTATTATGAATCATAGGATTTTTAACATCTGCATATATTTCTTTGAAATATGTGTCTTCCTCATAGATATCAATCACCTCTTCAAACCCCAAAATGCCAATATTCAATTCCTCCCTAACCAAATTTACTCTGCTCAAAACATCAACAACCTTATTTGACTTACCACTTTTGTTTTTTATTACAAAGGTAAAACTCTGCAAAAACTCCACCCACTTAGCATGCTTTTTGTTCAAATTTAGCTGATTATTTATGAATTGAATTACATGGTTATCAGAATACAACAAAAATTGTTTGGGCAACAAATAATGCCTCCATTTCTTCAAAGCCTGCACAATAGAATAGAAATACTTATCATAGGATGAATACTTCTTCTTGGCCTATAGGATGAATAGACAGCTCCAATTGCTATCCCACTAGCATCAATCTCAACTTGGAATATTTTATCAAAATTTGGCAAGGCTAAAACAAGTCTTTCATTGATCTTTTTCAGCAACTTGAAATTCTGATATGTTGCTTTTGTCCACTTAAATGGTTGGTTTCTCTTCTTTATTGTTTCAATTATTGGTGCACAGATTTGAATAAAACCTCTTATAAACTTTTTGTAAAAAATTGCAAGACCATGAAAACTCCTTAGCTCAAATACACTTCTCAGAGTTGGTCAATCCAATATTACCTGGATCTTTTCTGGGTCCGTCTTCGAGCCTTTTCTGAGACTATAAATCCCAATTAAATCAGCTCCTTCTTCATAAAACTACACTTCTTCAAATTTATAAGCAGTTTCTCCTTTTGCAAAGTATTTAACACCAGCTTGACGTGCTCCAAATGCTCTTGCTTACTCTTACGGAAAATAAGAATGTCATCAAGATAGACTATCACAAATGTTCCAGTATACACTTGGAAGACCTTGTTTATTAGTCTCATAAATGTTGTTGGTGCATTAGTGAGCCCAAAAGGCACCAATAACTACTCATACAACCCATTGTTAGTCTTAAATACAGTCTTCCATTCATCTCCTTCTCTAATCCTTATTTGATGGTATCCACTCTTTAGATCTATTTTAGTAAAATAATTTGACCCACTTAAATAATCCATCAAATCATCTATGCATGGTAACGAAAATATATACCTGATATTGATCTTGTTTATCGCTCTAGAATCAGTACACATGTGCCACTCTCCTCCTTTCTTTGGACTAAGAATTGTTGGTACTGCACATGGGCTAAGGCTTTCTATGATCAGTCCTTTATATAAAAACTCTTGTACCTGTCTTCAAACTTCTTCATTCTCCTTAGGGGTCATTCTATATGTTTCTTTGTTTGGTAAACTTGCACTATGTATTAAATCTATGTGATGATTCATACTTCTGATTGGTGGAAATTTACTTGGTAATTCATCATCAACAATATCAACATAATCATCTAACAGTTTTTTAATTTCCATAGGAAAATTTTCTAAATTAGTATAAGTCAGAACGACCTTGAGTTTACCCACAACAAAAAAATGCATTTCTTTCTCCTTCTTGACTTCTTACAGCAATTCCTTTCCACTAATCAACATAACATTATTCCCAGTTGTTCCTTTTTCTGCTTCATCCTTCAAAGGTAACAATGTGTGCTTCTTTCCATCCTTCTCTATGGTATAGGTATTCCTTCTGCCATCATGAGCAACTTTTCTTTAAAATTGCCAATGCCTTCCCAACAACACATGGCAAACGTCCATTGGCATCACATCACACAATATGACATCCTTATATGTATCGATATGTATCTCTACTTTGCACTGTTCTGTCACCAAAATCTGATGTCCCTTCTGTAGCCATGACACTCTATAGGGAGTATGGTGTACGATCTTAGCCAACCCCCATTTTTCAACCATCTCTGTGGAAAAAAGATTATCAGTGCTTATAGTATCAATCACACCTTTGCAACACTTTTATTTAGACTTTAATACAGTCCTGAATAAGTTCTTTCTTTTTGCTCGCTCATTTTCTTCCTTCTCTGCCTTAATAAATACTCTTTTAAGAAATAAAGACTCTCCTGCCTCAGGTGGTTCTTCGTTTACCGTGACCTAAGGATTTTCTTTCTTTGCCTTGACTACATTCACATTCCATTGATTTATTGTTTTGTTATGAGGACAATCCCATGATCTGTGTCCCCATTCTCTACATGTGTAGCACCGAATTTCTCTTCTTCGACCTCTACCTCTGGGTGAAAATATCCCTCTACCAAAGTCTCATCTCTACGGTGCTCTACTACTCGAACCTCCTGCTTCATTCTGAGAGTGTTGGGATCTTGATCTGAAAGTTCCTCTTCCTCTTGCTAGACTTTTATCTTTATTCTTCTGACTTTGTTTCCTCAAAATTTTCTCCTTTTCCTTCAAATCTGCTTTGTAGGCATCCTTAATTGTCTTTAGAATCAACAAAATGACTTAATCCTTTATGTCATACCTTAAACCATTGATGTATCTGGCTAATTTCTCTCTATCATCTTCAACATGTCCTGCTCTAGTGCTCAACTTGTAAAACTCCTCTGTATACTCCTAGACAGTCATTACTTTCTGCCTCAAATTCTGTAATTGTCTAAAAATATTTAACTAAGAATATTTTGGCATGAATTTACCTTTCCATTTACTCACCATTTCATCCCACTTCTTGATTTTGGGCTTTCCCTTTCTCACTCTAGATAATAGTAGCTCATCCCACCACATGGTTGCATGGCCCTTCAATGTAGTAGCTGCAAATTTCACCTTATTTTTATCATTGATCTCTCATAGTAGAAATAATTGTCTAATGAACTGATCTAGTCCATCGGCTCTTCCACATTAAGGTTCTGATCATACAAAGGTATTTCTACCTTTGGTCTTCCACTGGCCTTTTCCAATATCTTCAAAACCTTAGCTGCCTCTCTTTCTTCCTCTTCTTCTTCTTCTTCAGAAGATTCTTTTGATGTGCTGACATTCCCTTCTTCAAGAGCTCTCCTCTGAGCAGTCTCCATTATCTCCATCCTTTTATGAAGGTGTCAAATATCTTCTAGCAAAGACGCATTAGCTACAGGTCTTCCCCAACCTATGCCAGCTCCTCTCCTGGGTGGCATATTTGCTACGACCCTTGAGAATATAAATCAGTGTCTGCTCTGATACCAAATGATGTATACAAGCTGAAAATATCAAAAAACACATGAATCTATGAGTTATGGGCCCACACAAGTCCTGATAATCACGCAGGATTCCCTTCGCAACTTTACAAACTTAACTTCCACAACTGCGCTACTTCTAGCAATTTAACAATATTGTGAATTGACAACTCGTAGCAAATTCCATACCACACGTCGCAAACTTTAATTTTTAAAAATAACTGTGCTCATTATCCTATGCGATATGCAATATCATTGCATTGCATCCAAAATAACTTATTACGTGATGTCTTAAAGCTAAACTCTAAAATCACTGATTTGTGAAGTACTATGGGAATTTCGACTTAATATCCATCATTGATCTATGCCCAAATCTAATGGTCTTCACAGCTCCTTTCCTGATCTGCATCGCATCGCAACTCCAATAGCATATTATTTAAAGTCTTAACATCTACCTCTAAAGTCTGTGATGTGTGATGCAATGTATTTTTTCTCTTTCATAGAAATAAAAGACAGTTTAAAATCGGACAATCGAATTAAAATACAAAAACACTTGGAATTAATCAAAAAGTTAAAATACACAGAGTCGCTCCCTTTGATGGTTGGATTTTACATTCACTTCTCCTCTCTGTCCATTCCTCTATCAAAACTCTTGCACGCTTCACTCACACTTATTCTACCTATATCCCTTCACACCTATTCATGCTTATATATATCTACCTGAAAGTGGATCTTCTTGTCTTTTATTAGCTTTCTGTTTGAACCACTCTTAACAAAACAAATCCTATTATGTCCTCATGATCTAATCTACTTGACATAATCTCCTCGTAGGGAGAAACCATTTTCATATTTTATTCCTATTTAAGTGAGGAAATCAAAACAACTAACTTCTCACAATTAAAACTAAATAAAATATTAATAATCAATGTTTTTCCTCCTCTTGTTAGCAACAAAATGTGCACACACAATCCCATTGCTGGCTAAATCTGGATGCTCCTGCATCAACACCTCATGTGTTTATACTTGTTATAGTGTACCTATTATATCTCATGCTCACATTTTCCACACTTCAGTTTCCTCTCTTGGCTAAATCAATTTATAAATTCTTCCTCTAATTCAAGCTCATTCAATGATTTACCAAGTTTTCACATAATTACTATTCATGTTTTATTAAGCTCCCTTTGGGGACCAACAAATTTTAACTTTATTGGGAATTAGAGAAATATCTGAGAATTTGGGGAATACTTAGAAAGCTTTTAATAGAGGAATCCCTTGCAAAACTAATTTCTATTGTATTCTTTCACAATAAATTTTATGTTAGTATTTGGCCATATTTATATCCCATAGGAGTACCACCCAATGGATATCAAGCTATTAGACATTGGGATGAAACACCAACTAATATGTTGTTCAACACCCAAGTGTTGAGACAACAAGCACCTAGAATCATGCTCCATGACCAAGGTCCATATTAGGTCTTACATTGTCGAGAAAAATTGAACATGCTTTCATAAAAATTACTCTAAGGTTCTGACAGGCAAGGTGCATTGAGCCCTCATTTGTTATACATTAATCCCTTTTTACAAGAGCTTTTCACTCTAGGATAAACATTATCAAGCAATTTAGAAATTGAAATATATTTTGCACAATGCCACCCTGCAATTCTAGGGCTCTAAGGTGTCCACTAATGCCAAAATTTTCGTCAGTTTTCAATGATTAATTTTTTCTTCTATGATTTTCAAGTGACAGGTCCCAAGTTTTTGGGTGAACTCCTAGAAAAAAACTTGTTTGTGATTTCAATGTTTTGGGATCCACTCAACCTATGACATAATTATTCTAGAAACCATTCATAGTTCTACACATAGCTAAATATTGTGTGTCCTCTTCCACATGGATCTACTATCTCCTACCATGTGTCATTCACCCATGCACATTTAGTAGGTCCAAAACTAATAAATATGGGTTATATGCATCTTCTACTATCATTTCATCGACTCTACCTCACATGTCATGTGACGTTTCTAGTTTTCATATTCCATACTATTGGGGAAAAAATAAAGCTTTCATATATTTGATATTTTGGGGGCCTAATGGTGTATTTATCGCTTACATTTTAATGCTTAAACTCTATGTGACCAAGATATTGAATAGGATCCAATGATCTAAGTTATCAAAGAAATCTCTTGACATTTAAACATAAAAAATTTGGGGGCTCAATGGTTTGTAGCTCTTAGGTGTTAATGCTCAAGAACTTGTGACCAAGGGTTTGTCTAAGGGCCAACCATCTCATGTATCAATGAAATATTGTGAATATTTACAATGTTAAAACATATAATCCATGACATTCCATGGGAGAATTTCTCTTGCGTTGCAATCCTCAAGTTCCTCATGAGTGGGAGATTGAAGTGCACCCATAACTATCAGATGTTGGGAAAAGCTTACACTTTTACATTATGAATAATTTAATGTTTGAGTGTATGATAAACATAGAAACATTCTAGGTAAATATTTCCATCTACTATTTGACGAGAACTTAACACATTTTTCCCCACCAGTGTCACATCACCCTATTCTGATTTTGTATTTCATTAAGTCGACTCCAATGGAGTTGATGGTGGTTTTGGTAATGGTAGGTGGGTTGTGAATCCATTCAAAAAATTCCATGTACTTTCAGTGGAGTTAATTTCTGAGGTCATTTCATACTATTATGATTATGTTTATACTAAGAAGTGAGTCAAGAAGTATAATGGAAAATTTAAACAACTTAAAAAATTTAAACCATATAAGTATTACTCACATAATCAACACATGAGATATCCATTAGGGAGAAAACCATAAAAAATATTGATTTAAATATTCTTGTATGGAGAAAACTACTATTATACCAATTTGCTAGCACCAACTAGAAGGAGACACCCATCCACCTATTTATAGGAACCAACCTAAAGGAGACAGATATCCCCTAATATTATAGAATCCAACTTGAAGGAGACACATATCCCTTGGTCTTACAAGCGTCAACCTGAAGGGTATTCTTATCCCATGATTCGTAATTATTCTATGTGTTTTTTTGCTTCGTTCACAACCTTTGTACATTACTCTTTAAATTTTCACATAGTGTTATATTTTACCTTCACAACACTGCATTCTACTCTCTACTTTTTTATTCTTTTACTTCACACTGCAGACTACATCATGCCTTCAAATTCACACTTTTCTATGCTTTATTTTATTTGATGGCCTATCTATAATCTACACATTCTTCTAATACTTCTTCATTCTCTCCTTACTAATCGACAATGATTAGTTCAACTTATCATTGTTTCACACTCCAAATCTTTCCATGTTGAGTTATGTATACCACATTTCCAAATCTTTTCCAACATAGACTTGGTACAGGTCAATGCAAGAACAAAAAAAAATGAAAAAAATCGATACGTCTTGAGATATTTGACCTGGATGTGGGTTGACACCCCATCGAGATCTGGTCAAGATGACCCATATTATTTTACCAATTTCATGATTATTTACCCCTATGTGTAAACCATAAAACACCTATGATCACGTGTTATGACCATGATCTAAGAAATATGTTTCAAAATATCCAAAGTATTAGTCCACTTTTTTATAATGGATATACAAAGAATTGGATGAATTTCTTACCTATATTACTCAATCATGGCTGTCACTCTAGGGGATCAACTATCAAAACCATATGATGTTGTGATGGGACGACCTTCTTAATTTATTTCTTCTAATAGATCTAGATTCTTAATACAGTAAATAAGGTTCGCTTCTATAGTGACAAATGTAAGGATACCCAGATTATTTCATAACCTTTTAGGTCGAGGATCTAAACCCACAAGGTTTAACTCCTTGTCCCTTTGTAACATTGGCCCATAACATTGATTTTTTTATATTTTGGGCCAAAGCCAATAACATGGGAATACCTTGCCAAAAATCAGGTCCTACTGTGAGTCTTGAGACCTCAAGGTCAACCACGTCAAACTACTATGGACCAATCATTGTCTTCCACATGTTCCATCTATAGTTTCATCTACCACGTGTCACTCACTAAAGCCCTGTTGGCTAACCATAAAACTTCATTTTTACCTAACACATGGATGTGCCAGATCATACCATAGGTAGTAGTGAGTGCGCACATCGCCAAATTTAAGGTTTTGCAGGATGTGGTTAGTCCATGTAACAACACACCATGGAGAACCAAGTTGTTTCATGTAACAATATCTCCATTGGCATGATATGGATGTGTAACAAACTCGTTACCTACGTTATTATACAAATATATATGTATTTTTATCTCCACTAGAATAAAACCTATAGGTAGTAGTCGATGTAGGCATCACCAAATTTAGGGATCCACAAGAGGAAGTTAGTCCATGTCAGGACACACAAGGGGTAATTGACTTGTTTCATGCAACAAATGGTATCCTTCATTGAGTATATTGTAGGAATTTCTTTTATCTACAAAACTACTACCATGTGGTTTATCATCAAAAGCCCTTAAAATTTATTACATTTCATCTTCTCTTACACATCATCTAATAACAAAATTATCTCTTTTGTAGAAAATATTTCCCTTAATCCAACTGTATATGGAACTCCATTTAACTATTTTATCTTTCATTTTTTATGTAAACTGGGATGGTAATTTAACAGAAGACACGTAATTTTCCACATTATAAAAGTACAATGTTTTAATATATATAGAAAGATATGTTCATATAGAAAATTATCAAAAACTTCAACAATCACATTAGGGTTTTCAAGGCGTGAAAGAAAGTATTCCTGTTGATTTTACTTTCTTGGGAAAATCTATGATAGCGATGTTGAAACGTTGAAACAATAATAACCATCATGTAATTCTTCCATTAGAAATTGGTTTATTCATGATATATTTAATGCTAGAATGGTACATATGGATAAAGACTTCATAACTAGTAGCATAATGTTAGAATCTGTTAACTACAGGCACAACTTCCAAAAAATGTTTCTCGGAGAAAATTTTAAGGATGGAAAATTATCTTGAAGTTTAAAAAACTGGCGAATCTCACTAGTCCCTAATATGAAAAATTAAAATGTTTATTGATGTATTTGTAAAATAATTCAAATTTATACTGATATTATATATATTGTCTATATAATGTTGGTGATTTTTAACATAAAATAACTTTATATTTTAAAATTTGGGCGAAACATTTTTATAAAAAAACTGGAAATTGGCGAATCTTTTTTTTGGAGAAACCATGGAAAATTAGCACACCTGCGAATATTAGCCTCTAAAATTTTCCATGATGTTTCTCAGTAATAGTTTAATTATGTTAACATGGGTTAACATTTTACTGATAAAGTAAAATACATAAGTCTTAAGATTCTCTTTTTGACATAGTGATGTTGTTACTAATGTATCAGATTCATCCATAGAGATGTAGAATGGTAAATCCCAGTTCAACCCTCTTAACATTGGTGTTGTTGATCATTTTACTTTTTTTTTTAAATAAGATTCACAACTAGCATTCCAATAGAATTCTATGTCATTAGCAAGAAACTTAAACAGTGGCAAGGCTATCTTACTAAATTTTTCTTTGAATCTATGATAATACCTTGCATAGCTTGGAAAGTTGTAGACTTCTCATTGATTGGATGAACTAGAAAACTTAATAATGACTTCAATATTGGGTGGATCTACATTTATTCCTACAATAGATATATGGTATTCAAAAATAAATCGTTCTATTAATAGAATAAAACATTTCTCATTGATAAGGTCCAAATTAGTCTCTATTTATATTTAAGAACTATATCTAGGTGAACCAAAGATACTTCAAAAGTATTTCCACACAGAAAAATAATCCATGTATGTTTCATTGTATTTATATATTAAATCAAAAAATATGGCTAGGACTACTCTTTTTAATGTAGCCACTACACTAAAAAGTCCAAGAGAAATACCTTATTGCCACATATTCACCAAGTAACTGTGAAGGTAGTTTTGTCTTAATCCTAAAATTTATTTTTATTTTATTATAGTCATTAAATCCATCTAGGAAAGAAAATATTTCTACATAGCTAGGCTATCTAGGATTTGATCAGTGAATGGTAAATGGAAATATTATTTAAAAATATCTTTATTTAGTTCTCTAAAATTAAAACAAACTAGTCATTTCCCATTCCTTTAGGCATGACAACTAAATGGGAAACCCATTCACTATAAGAAATTGGGTAGATAAAATCTACCTTTAATCAATTTTGGAGTTCATCTTTCACTATCTATTTAAGTATTTCATTAATTCATGTGCTAGGATTAATTACTTGTAAATATATGTAATCCCAAGCAAACGCTTCAGAATAATTCTTTAATACTTGAAAAATGTGGTTTTACTCATATGCTTCTAATGTGGAAGTGATATTCAAATTTTTACATGCTTCAATTTTAACAGTTTTTGTACTTGAATTTAGAGGAATTTATTTTTGAAATAAAGGTTGTAAAGAAATTTTTGTACAATGTTCCTGATAATTTTATTCTAACAAATTATCTGTAGCCATATGGTAATTTTATTTTATTTTTTCTATAATATTAGGATTATAATGAAATAATATACTATGTTATTGTTTGTTGTATCCCCAAAAGAAACAAGATGATTGACGTTAAATTTTTCATGAATTACTTCCTATTTCACTGAATGCTTTGGCATGGGGATATAATATTATTTTCTTAATTTCATTTCCTTTTCAAATTGTCATTTTTCCATATTCAAAACTGATGAATTCCTTGGGTGTAGCTATCCATGGTCATCTAAAGATGAGGGGATGTCCACCTCAATTGAAATGTCTACTATATATTGTGAATAGTCAAAGGAATCTCTCAAATATTCCATTACACCTTCCAACTTAATTTGTGGTCTAACAAATAATTCAATTATTGTAGTTGTTTGTCAAAGACTGTGTAAATTTAAAAATGTCATTTTGTCCATTTTCATTACATTAATTGTCACACATAATTCAATTAAGTTTTTTGGCATTGAAATATTGTATATCATAATTGTAACCATAGGAATTGTGAGATAAACATACTTTTATGTTTCAATTTATTTTGACATGATGCTTCACCGATGGCATGTACCATACTTTGGTCTCTCTTTCTTCTCTTATATTTCTTAAAACACCATTCCTTGATTTTTTTTTGGTATAGATTTGGATTTCTTTAATATATTGCAATAAAGTAATTTTTACAAAGATATTCTTCATTTTATCTAATAAATCCTACTCTAGATAGATAAATGATTTATTTATAATTAACTTCCCTGAAAAGGGAGGTGATCTCGCTGCTAATGATTGATCATTTTGAGGTTATACTATTTTATATGTTTCTATGTTTTAATATTTTTATATTATTTTATATGTGCGATTTTTGCTTGGAATTTCCTCAATTTATTCATATTGTTATTCTACAATAATAGGAGATTCCTTTTTTTAATTATCAATAGAAAGAATTGCATAAGTTAGAGGTGTTATTTCTCTATATTATATATGGGTTTGCGACATTAGTATTAGGATTTTCCACTACCTAGGACTGTAAGTTTGTAGGTATAGGATGAGGTTAGTTAGTGAGTAGCTGAAGCTGTTGAGGTTGGCTTATTTGTGGTACCATAATTTCTTGTTGGACATAAGGATGTTGAGATAGTGTGAACTACTGAAAAGGAGGTTTTTGTTGGTATGACTATTCAGAAAATAATGGTTGATAAGATTGTTGATAAGGATGTTTATAAGGATATTGGTGTTAAGGTCATTGGGGATTTTATGGAGGTTAGTTTCCATAAGCTTGTCCTCACCAACCTTGTTGATGTGGTTGGTTAGTAGGTTGATAAGAAGGCCAAGAATGCCAAGGAATCAGTGCATTCCATGTATTATGTACAAGATATTGATATTGATAAAATTTTGAAGTTGGCTCGCAAGAAATACATGTAGGTCTATCTTTCTGAGCCTTCTTGGTGGCACAACAGAGTAGAGTGATTATGGGTGAAAGCATGCATATGGGTTACACTTTTGGGAAAAATGTGGCAATGGAATTTCAAATTTTTCCTCTTTTATCAGATTGAAGCCCTCAAAATTCATATGAGAACTTTGAATTTTGATTCAAAGTAAAATGAAAAATTGTGGAGAATTTTTTTGTTGTCCTAATTATACTTTTTGCAAAAAAATTTAGTGTCATATGATACGTCAATTTTCTATTAACGAAAATGCTTGGCCTTGCACTTTTTCACACATATTAAGAGGTATGTGTGTGTTCACGTAGCATAACCTAGTCTAAAATGTGTAATTTTGAATGAGAATGATCTACATATATATGAACATGATCTACATAGAGAGGGCTAAGTTTTTCATTTTAAAAATTATTTTTTTATGCAAAAATATATTTTTTCTTATTTTTCAAAGTTGGTGAGGTAAAATTTCAATTTCATTTTGCAAACACAAGTGTTCACATAAGGTTTTTTTCCAACTATTTAAATAAATTGAAAAACAAAAAGTACCCTTTTGAACATGACTTGTAACAAAGATAGTGGTATTTTTTGAAAGTTTTTTGTTGTGTATATTTTACGATATTGATTTTTTATTCAATCTCTTTAACACAATTCAAAAAAAATTCAAACATTATGTTTAATAGAAATTAGATGAAAAATATCATATGCCATCACAAAAATAGTATCCCTTCATGAATCCAATGTGATCAACTCCACCACCTGAGGAAAAATTTATCCCTAATTCCACTAGGGAAAAAAATGGAGTTCTAGGAAATTTTGCAAAAGCCGTGCTGAAATTGTTTATTTTTGGACTTAAGAGGCTTGATCAAGTGCTTAGAGCACTCCATCAAGTGCCTAAATATGAAATTTAAATAACTTGATCGAGGGTTTCGTAGACTCTCGATCGAGCCAGTTACATGGTTAACAGGAGCCCGATCGAGCGTTATGGCTCGATTGAGATATAGTGCTTGATTGAGCCTTTACAAAAAAATTGAATAATCTAAAAGTAAACTTTTACCTCATTTTTTTTTTATAAATTTGGCAGGACTACATCTTCATCTTCATCATGTTCAATATATCACCCCGTTTAGGGTGGGGAATTGAATTAGTGACTTGACATCCGGGAGTGCCTTAACAAAGCACCCGATCACAATCTATCCAAAATCCCATAGACAAATTTTACCTCATTTTAAAATTCCAAATATTATTATAATTTGTGTTGTAATATCATGTAAAAACATTATTAAATTTAATATTAATATTTTTTTATTATTATTAAATTAAATGATGAAAATATATTAATATAAAAAACCTAATATTAATATATTTTAATGTTAATATTAAATTTATTAATTTTGGATTAATATAATATTATTAACTCTAATATAATATAAAAAAAAATTATATTATAATATATACTAACACAAACACATTAATAAATGTGGTTGAAATACACCATAGGCATCAAAAGAAGATTCATTAACACAAAAAGAGTCATACAAGCTTACTCAATATAAATGTTAATTTTATTTAAAATATATATTTTTTATAAATCTAACATAATAAATATATAATACTTTTAAAATATTTAAGTAATCATAATTGAAAGCTACCTTTAAAGAAATTAAACCGAAATAGCTTCAATTGGAAGACATGAAGCACCCTACATATCTTTGATGGAGGTAGCTCAAACATTAATTTTTTGGAAAATTTTGTATAATATTTCAATGAAAAATTATCATTTTCCATCGAGGTGAATGTACAACACACATTTGAAATCTTGCATTTTAAATATGTATTGTATATATTTAAAAAAAAAAGTGTTTTACAACATTGAGATTATATATATATATATATATATATATATATATATATATATATATATATATATATATATATATATATATATATATATATATATATATATATATATATATATATATATATATATATATATATATATATATATATATATATATATATAGAGAGAGAGAGAGAGAGAGAGAATTTCAGTTATCAAAGTATTTTAAAGTTTCTGAAATATAAAGTGAAAGAGATTGGAAGAGAAGGGTAAGAGAGAGAGGTGGAAAAAAAGATGGGGAAATGGAGAGGAGGAGAGAGTGTCAGAGAAATATACGTAGCTCAAGAGATGGAAAGGCATATAAAGAGAGAAAGGTGGAGAGAGAGATTGGTAAGAGAGAGATGGAGAGAGAGTGTGTATGTTTGCGGGTGAGATAAAAAAAAAAATAATAATGAATCTATATGGAGAGAAGGGGGAGATATAATGAGAGAGGGACCAATATAGTCAATAGAGTTACAGGAGGAAAACTGAGAGACAGAGAGAGAGAGAGACTGAGTGAGTGATGTGGGGGAGAGACAAAGGGAGGTGGGAGAAAAAGGAAGAGAGATATGACTTGAGAGGAAGGAAGAGAGAGAGGACTTGAGAGGGATGGAGAGAGAGATATGGAGTTGGAGGGGGTGAGAGGCAGAGCTAAGAAGAAATACATATAGATATATAAAGGTTGAGCGAGAGAGAGAGAGAGAGAGAGAGAGAGAGAGAGGAAGTGGCAAGGGAGATGGAAAGGGAGATAGGAGACTAGGAGGAAAAATAGAAGAAGGGGAGATCGAAGAAGAGAAGGGAAGAGAGATAGAAGATGAGACAAAGGGAGAGAAGGGGAAGAGAGGGAGAGAGGGAGAGGAAGAGGGAGGGAGATACATGTAAATATGGAGAAACATTGTGTACATGTTTGTGGGGGTGATATAGAGAAATGAAGAAAGAAAGAAATAGGGAGATAGAGAAATAGATGGAAGGGGGAGAGAGGGAAGAAGATAAATTTCCATCATATTTTAGTTTTTAAAAATTGAATAAAACATAAATTTCCATCATAAGGGATTGATTGAAATACTTGGATAACTACTTGTAAATTTAGGAAAGTTGATGTACCATTATATAAAATTATAGAAATGTTGTCATATATTGTTTTTTGACCTTTATATTAAGTTTAAATATGATTTAATTATATCATGTTATGACTAAGCTCTTGTAGATAATCTCAAAATAGATAAATGTTGAATAAAACCTATTTTTTGTTTACATGACATCTTTTAAAATTGAATAAAACTTATTTCAATTCTATTTGTGTTTTTTAATTGAACGTTGAGATAAGAAATTGATTGAAACACTTAAAAGGTTGTCCATGCAATGATATATGGGTGGGTCACACACCTGAGACCCACCCTGTATTTGCATGTCTCTTAAATGGTACAATCAATTTCTTATCTCAAGGTTATGCAAACACAAATTCTAATTGTAATACTTTTTTTTTTTTTTTCAATTCTAATATTAAAGATGCCATGTAAACAATGAATAAATTAAATATTGCGTGGCTAGTGCCTACGAAATATATATATATATATATATATATATATATATATATATATATATATATATATATATATATATATATATATATATATATATATATATATATATATATATATATATATATATATATATATATATATATATATATATATATATATATATATATAAAGTGTCTCTTTAGTACAATTAACATGTATGTTATTAGAATTCAGCTTTAAAAATAAATTATTTGAATTATAAAGTCATTCGTGTGTATATATATATATATATATATATACACACACACGCACACACACGGATGACTTTATAATTCAAATAATTTATTTTTAAAGCTGAATTCTAATAACATACATGTTAATTGTACTAAAGTGACACTTTCTAGAAGCCAGTACGAAGCATGATTGGAATTATTTCCATTCTCAATATCAATTTGATACATGATATATTTTAGTTCATTTTTAAGTATCAAAATGAATTGCACCATAATTTTTAAGATTTCACTTATTTTCTTAGTATATGAAAGTGGAAATTAAAATTTAAAAATAATTTTACTAATAAAAGGTATAGAATATAGAAAAATTATTAAATTACCGAAACAATTTTAACAGATCCATTTAAACTTCAGAAATTAATGAGCATCCATAAAAAGGATTAATACCCATTCATAAACTGAAATAATAAGCATCCATAAACTAAAATAATGTCCATGATGTACATCCATAAATTTTCCACGTATAAAAGCATACAAAGTTTGTATCATATATGTGAATATGCCCTACGAAATGAGCCTAAAAATATACAAACTATGACACTCTAAGTAACACCAAAACTCCTATGTGAGTTTTTTGATGCAAGGTAAGTGCCCATAAGCTGGTACTACAATATAACACATTTAGTTAAAACTAACTGGATAATTATTTGTACAAAATAAACAATATAGGAATAAATTATACTAAACCACATTTTTAATTATATATATATATATATATATATATATATATATATATATCTACTAACCTTAGTCAAGTCCAAATGCAAGTCTAATGGGATGGCGATCTGACCATGAATCTTGGTTTGGTGCTCCCTTACCTATGGCTCAATGATTTGGGCTACATCGATGGACTTGCACCACCAGTGCCTCTAAACCCAACATCCCACTCATGTCTCCACATAAAAATGGCAGCAACGACACTCTACATATGCGCCTGTGCATAGAATGGCAAGGAAAATTTATAATTAGTCTACAAATTAATTAGCACATTTATGTAGCTTAAAAAATAAAATTTTGAACTCGTAAGAATAAATAAGGTTACCTCAAATGTTGTTCCTTGTGGTTGTACATATTGAATCTCCTCCACAATAGCGAACATATAATGTGGAGGTGGAGGCTGAGGAGAATAATTTGAATTATGCTCTAGTCGAGGATGCCCCGGCTAATCAATTGCCCCCTCGAATGACCTTCTAATATTATCCATGTAGTTGGGATGTGTATACACATTATCATGAACTTATTAATATAGATTACATAATCTAATATGAACTATAAATTTTAATATAAATAATTATGCATAATTTGATAGTAAAAGTCAAAAGTTTGGTATATATATGTACCTAGTCTGTGTCACTGGGCCAAGCACCCTCGAAGTATCAAGAATGGAATCATGATACATACATGTATGTGTCAAAATCTGATCAGCGATTAAACTTTCTAGAAATTCATCATCATATAAGGGCACTGGTGGGTCACGAGGCATTGGTCGTGGTCTCTTAATCTCTCCATGCAATGCAGCATGCGCACTAACCAATGGTTCCTGCATGTTGTCTCCAATAGTCTCCCACATCTCACTACTGTTTCATTGACATATCCTATATCTATCCAGGTAATAGAAATCTCTGAGACGATAGTGTCAAGAATCTTGGAGGTGGTGGTACATTCCCAAGGAACCTACCAGGCCCCTCATGCTCATAGTTATGTCGCATGTCGGGACCATCAAAATTAGATCCTGTATTAGTGTAATCCAACCTCATATGTAATACAAACTCTACATATAAATTCTTAAAAAAATAAACTGTGACATGTTCATGGTTGCAGAACTTGGCCCAAGCTCCAATGAATCTATCATACACAAAAGCGGTTGCATGAACATTACTAGAATATTGCAGACAGGTGGGATCTTTATGTCTAGCAGGGTGATCCAAAGGGATGTCTAACAACTACCCATGAACATAAGTGTCATTGGTGGCCTCTTTCACTACGTTCCAAGAATTTTTGCCTCTAACCTCATGCCTCATGACGCTATGTATGAATTGTAATATGTGGCTCTCTGGGTCTGACCTATGGTATGCCTTGATCAAACTAGTCATGTTATGTAGTATCAAACACAATGCAAGATGATTTTGTGAATTAGAATGGATATTATTTATCTCTGTTGTGATCCATGTATGGCAGGTCATAACATCCTCTAATGTGATATGCGTAATAAAATCATCCCATGGAGGGATCGATGTTGCACTCTAATCTTGAGCTTTGACCTACTAATAACCTGCAAATAATAAAAATAATTTAACATACATATAATTAAAAAACTATAAAAATAATAACATATACATTAAATTCAAACACGTCAGTTGAAGACAATTTAAAAATTAAAGACAATTTCAATACATAAACACATAAAGCTTAAAGAGGATTTTAAAATGCAGGAGGTGTACCTAAAATGGGTGAAGAAGGTCCACTGAATGTAGCATGGTCATCAATAGAGGCAAAAACATTTCCTCTAACACTCTGACTAGTGCTGGAGGTAGGATCCACAATGGGAACATGAACTCTTGGTGGACTATGTGTTCTATCATGAGCCTAGCCACATATAGAAGAACCTATCGCACTATGATGTCATGCAATTGGGGAGCATATATGAGATGCCTCAATATATTACATATAATACATATAGACTTATCTAAGAAACAAATGTTGACAAAAAAAATATTTCTAAGCTCAAGCAGAATAATCTAGCGTGAAGTCCTAAACTTTAGAGACTCTTTTTTGATAATTTATCAACCAAAGTATATTAAATTCCATGTAAACACAATAGGAAGAAGGGATCAAATCTACCCTCACATTTTCCTAGTTTCTAAATAATGCATTTTATTCATAGCACATAAATATGTAAATATATATGTAAAAAAATGAAATAAACTTATTTACAAAACTAATAAAGTTTCATGCCAACCAAATACTATAATAGACTTTACATTTTTAATGTTTGACTTCAAAACATGACATGTACTATGTGCAAGCACATGAAGACCATTGTGAAACCAGCTCCAAAAATAGAAGAAAAGACATATCAACGCCTTAGAAATTAGCCACTTCGAGGGGGAAACCTCCAATACATTACATAAATGAACACCTCTTGAATACTTTAAATGACCAAAACCTCCCTTCTATATATAGGAGTCCATGGGGCCACAATGTAAAGTCCACGGGGCCACAACGTAATCCTAGATGACCTAACAATAATAATGTAAGGCCATAATAATAAGAATATGGGGCTTACAGGGGTACAACAATAACAATAAGGGGGTTACACTAGCAACAATAAGGGACTATACTAGTAATATAGGGACCTAACATGCTCCTCTCCTTAAAAAAAGTGTTCTCCTCAATGCTTGAGTAGCTCTGTGTGCTTCTGTATAAAATTCTCATCCTCCCATGTAGAATCTTTAGTAGGTAAGTTCTTCCATTTGATGAGATACTCTGAAATTTATCGATTTCGTAGCTGTCGAGTTCATTTTTTTGTGACTACTTCAGGTTACAATATGGTCTTTCCTTCATCATCAAGTTTTGGAAATATTGTTTGAACTGGAATTTTGTCCCCTATAGCCTTCTTTAAGCATGAAACATGGAAAACTGGATGCACTCGTGAAGAAGAAGGAAGCTCAAATTTGTATGCCACAGTACCAATATTTTGCAACACCTTGTAAGGACCATAGAACTTTGGTGATAATTTATTATCCTTCTTAGCTTGCTTGAGGAAAATTTGTTTGTATGGATGTAGCCATAAAAATACCCAGTCTCCTACATCAAAACTTCTCTCGCTGCAATGTTGATCTACCTGTTGTTTCGTTCGATTTGGTGCCAAATTTAGGTTATCCTTTAAGAGTTGGAGAACTTCTTGTTGATGCTCGATGTGATCTTCCACTGCCTGAACCCTAGAATTTTCCCTTAAGAAGATGTGATGGATGGTGGATGATATCCATAACATTCCATAAATGGGGTCATTTTTGCTACAGTATGGAAGGAAGTGTTATACCAACATTTAGCGAGAGGTAACCACTTAACCCATTATGCTTTCATATCAAATACAAAACAACGAAGATATCCTTCCAAACATTTTTTCACTATCTCAGTTTGAACATCGCATTGAGGATGGATAAGATGAGCTATAAGCTAGTTGAGTACCCAAACAAGAAAATAATTATGTCCAAAAATTTCCTGTAAAAATGGGATCTCTATCACTTACAATAATGTGCGGGTTTCCATGTAGCTTTTGAATTGTTTCCATAAATGCAGTAGCAATTGTACTTGCTTTAAATGGATGAGATAATGCACAAAAGTGTGCATACTTGGTAAGTATGTCAACTACCACCATGATGACACATATTCCCCCAAGGCTAGCTTGGTAAGTGTGCATACATATTCCCCCATGCATAGCTTGATATTATGGAATTTTCCAGAGCAATTTATAGTTCCTCTATTTGCAACCATCACTTGACATTTTGGTGTTGGGAATAGGAAACAGTTCGATTCCTTGGCTTGTTTACAATGAATAAAATTATGGGTACTACCTGAATCAATCAACACTATTACCTTTTTCTTCTTGATATGTCCTTCTTTCTTGAGAGTTTGAATGGTAATTCCTTCCAATGCATTATACGATATTATCGGACACGTTTCTTCATCTTCTAGGGTTGGTTCCTGGTGTATATCCTCTTCTTTTGAATTTTCTTGTTCATTTTCTTCTTCCTCTTCACAATCTATGTAAAATAATTTCTTCTCAGCACACTTATGACCCTTAGTGTATTTTCTATCACAACTACAGTAAAGCCCTTTTGCTCTTTTTTCTTCCAATTGTTCTGGTGTCAATCTTGTAGGTTGTGGAGGTCTAGTAGTAGCAACACTTCCATCTTTATATATGTGAGTGGTAGGTTTCCTTGTCGCCATAATTTTACATTCAATTTTTCTTGCCAACCTGAATGCCTTCTCCAATAAATCAGGTTCCCAAATGTGAACTTCATGTTGGATGTTCTCCTTTAAAGTCCCTATGAAGACATCAATCTTGTGTTCCTCTAAAATATCAGCTACCCTTATATTCAATTTTTGGAAGTCCTCAATGTGCTCCCCCACTTAACCCTTTTGTTTGAGATTTATCAATTAGCTAACGAAGGTGTTTCTCTTTTTATCCTCATAATGTGCTATCATTTCCTCCACAAAAGTTGACCAATTGACAATTGTTTTACGAGAGAAAAGCCATCGATGCCATAAAAATGTATTTTGTTCTAAATGTAAAGTTGAAATGCGTACCTTTTGTGTGTTTTTCACATTATTGAGATCAAAATATTGCTCCATTTGTAGTATCCATGTTACGGGATCCTTGCCATCAGAATTCCTCATAACCATCTTTGGAATATGGTGGTTCTTCCATCCAACATTATAGTTTATGAAATCATGATTAACATTTATTTTTTTCTCATCATGAGTTTCCTCTACCATCCTTTCGCCGTTACGAAACATTTCTTTTATCAACTTTGTCAAACCTTCCATGTCTGCTTTTAGATCATTCTTCATGTTTTACATGTTGTTTTTCATTTTTTCTTCCATGTCATCCATCTTAGCTTCCATGCCAGCTTCCATGGCATCCATCTTAGCTTCCATTATTTTCTTCAAAACATCCATATTATTCTTCAAACCATCCATCTTCGCTTCCACGCCTTTCTTCAAAACTTCCATTTCATTTTTTGTTGCTCTTTGCGAGAGAGAAATTTGGTGCACTTGCTCTTGTAATTTTGATAGATCATGTTGCAATTCTTCATCTCCATGAGTCATAGCAGAGTAACTTGAGGGCTTAATGGGTGTTGAATTATTTTTAGGAGGAACTTTAAAACCCAATATTGATATCTATGCTCAATAGGCATTTGGAATCACTTAAAGCTGATTTTTTAAATAAGACTTATGCAATTTGAAAAAAAAAAATACACACCATTTCTTGATTTTTAGGAGCTCGATATTGAAACTGAAATATCCCTGTACTTTTGGACCTTCAATATCTGAAATTTGGACCTAAAGTATCCCTCTAAATCTTCTTTCAAATGCCATAGGTCTGACCTGATTTGGATACTTGAAGACAAAGTTATGGCCAATCTCCTATGATGACCTAATTATGGAATTGTTCAGTAGAGAAAACTTGTACGACTTTCCACGTGTCAATGTTTCCTTCTTCGACTCTGAAATTGATATAGAAGAAACTATAGTCTTTGTATTTGTAGCCACTTTTTATAGAATTCCAATCCAATTCCTAGAGAGAGAGATATGATGATTTTCCCACGATGAACTGTTTGAGATGAAGTTCGGGAGCCTGAAAACTCCCTAACCTCCACAGACCATATCTCCCAAAATATTGTGAATCAAGATCTGACAGGTTTCCCCGGTATTCCTCAGGATTGCAGCTTTGGTCTGTGAAAAGTTTGGCTTCTGAGCCCTCATAGAGAAAAATTTGTAGCGAAAATTCCACGATGACCTATTTAGGTTAAATTGAGGAGCCTGCAAAAATCTCTAACTTACACAGATCATATCTCCAAAAATATTGCAAACCAAGATCTGAATTTTTTCCACAATGTTCCTCAATATTTCAACTTCGCTCTATAAAAATTTCAGCTTTTGAACCTTCGTATAATTTTTTCTTTTGCGACTATGCCATGATGACCTGTTTGGAGCAGCGAAACCCTAGAATCCAAATCTCTGATACCAAATGTTGTGAAACCAACTACAAAAATATAAGGAAGGAGAGATAAATTCCTTATAAATCAGCCACTTCGAGGGGGAACCTTCCAATACATTACGTAAATGAAAAATTCTTGAATGCTTCAAATTACCAAAACCTCCCTTATATGTATAGGAGTCCATGGGGCCACAATGTAATCCTAGCCGACCTAACAATAATAATGTAAGGGCACTATAATAACAATATGGGGGTTACAGGGGTACAACAATAACAATAAGGGGGCTATACTAGCAACAATAAGGGACTATACTAGTAATATAAGGACCTAACAAAGATAGTGTTTCTTTTACAACACACTACATAATGATACAATACGGTACAAATTATAAAATTTGAGTCTAAATGATTTTATTTACTAGACCAAATGCACTTTTCATGATGGATTTAATGTATCTATCAATGATGCTTTGTTGAAACATGAACCTTTCTCTCTCTCTCTATATATATAGGTGTGTGTCTGTGTGTGTGTGTGTTATTCTTTAAACAATTATGCTATGTTAAAAGTTATAGTTATGCACAATGTACATGTTACACTATGTTAATTTATGTTATGAACTATGTTATGTTGCAATATATATATAACTAGATACCTCATAACATAACTATATATCTAGATATATTATTTAACTATTATACTATAACAAATATAGTTGTGTTATGAAATATATATATATATATATATATATATATATATGGTTACATAGCTATGAGATAGTTATACTTATTTTACATGTTATGTTTTATATGTGTGTGTGTGTATTATATAAGTTATAGCTTCATTAAATATATATAATTGTATAATAGTAATTATGTTTTGAACTATAGTTATGGTTATGTTGTAATGTTGTAACATGATATATATATATATATATATAATTTTATGTTATGTTAAATAGTTGTAAAACCATTTTATGTTATATATTTTATATATAGAACTATAATATATAGCTATGTGATGTTATAGTTATATAATAGTTAAATATTGTTATATGTTATGTTATAGATTTATATATATGTTATATAAAATTTTATAATTATATTTAATTGTAGCATTATTGAGGGTAGGGGGTGAATCCATAGTGCCTTATTACCAAATTTACCTCTTATTTACTTTACTGAATCACACACACCTAATTAGCATCAACTCATTAAATAATTGTAGATATATGTATAAATCATAAGCAGAAAATAAACCATATGAGAAACATATATAAAAGTGAAATATAATAGAAGAAATCTTCAACACATGAGACATAGGATATCTGATGGAAACCCATTCACCGCAAAAAAAAAAAACCCTTGTTGTTTTTGTGCTGCTCTCAATCTTCTATTAAACAAAATATGTCTTTTACATATATTTTTTGACTCCCATCAACCATGAGACTTGACCTCATATACTACTGGCCAACACCCATGAGCCTGGAGAATCGATTCTACCGATGAGCTTAGAAGACTATTTTCTCACACATATCTATAGACTATTATCCAATGAAAGCCACCATGACCAATCGATCCCCACCCAACTCTGATTGGACTATCCAACTACCATTGGATTGAGAAAGTGTTCCTTTCCTTAGAACTAAAAAATCATTGCTCCACATCCATGAAGTCACTGCTCCTCTCCTCTATGTGGACCTCATTTCATCTATTTCAACTGGATCCCAAGAATTTCTACTCAAAATGATTCAACTCTGCAATATTACCTCTAGCAGCACGAAACCATCATCAAATCAATAGAAAACACCCCAAATATATTCTCTCCATTATACCAAAATAGTGGCCATATCAAATCTAAAAACCATCATAATATATAACCCTCCACAGAATATAATGCTGCATAATACAATCAACAAAAAAAGACACTATGGCTATGTGCCAAATTCATCAGCAAATCCTGCAAAAACAAGTGTGAGAGTCTCCAACAAAAACTGTCAAGCAACATACAAAACTCTCCAAAATAATCTCTGCTACAACAACTTCAAATCTGATCTATTTTGCAACATGCTTCATTTTTTCTCACTATGTAGCCACTAACACTCATACACTGAAGAAATTCTTCTCACAACTAGGTTTGACGCTATTTCATCAATGCAACCTTCACTCATTCACTCGCACACTCAACCAACTAATAACAAGCTCCAAAATGATGAATATAAAACATTTAGGGAAAATTTGAGCTTGGGGCTAGGATCAAGAATGCAAAAATTGGAGCAATTCAATACCATAGAAAAGGTATTTTTTCACTAATTTTTTTAACATCATTGGATGAAATTTTCAAAACTTTCCCAACCTTTACGACTTATTCTAGGAGTCACTAGGAATTTCCTTACCATATTTCATCGGGTTTTCTCAAGGAATGCAGATAATTTCTTGTGAAAAACCTGAGTCGCATGCATAACAGAAAAAAAAAAAACTAGAAGCTTTAGTCACATGCATAAGCTTGTCTTCGAATGTCAAAGGGCCTTCAGTTGCATGCATAGGATTGGCTTAATGCGACTAGGAAAAAAAATGAAGAAAAACAACGATCCTTTAAATCATAACCTTTGCCACTTTTTGGATCCCCTTCTCCAACATTTATACAAGCCTCCAAGCCTTTGAAATAGCCTCTAATACCTCTACAAGTGGATCAAACATGTCTCCCAAGTTTCAATGATAGTTTTACCTTAAAGGCAAACAAACAAGGTTGGAAAGAATGCCAACAAGTCCCCCCACTCTCCAACAATAATCTCCACAAGTTGAAACACCTCTGACATACCTGCCTTACTCTGTATCACATATTCATCTTCAATATGATACAATCATACTACAACAAGTCATCTCCATGAGAATAGATGAAGAACTAGTATGCCAACTCGTCAATTGTGCCATCAACTCCATTATCAAAAGGTTGAAATCATGCAATTGACTTTAATTCCAACATATCCATCTCAAATTCAATACAACTAGATAAAACCATACACATCTTAAGGCATCCAAACATCATCTAGACAACGTACGGTTGACAACATAAGGTTGACATCAATTCCAACATGAGCTAGCTTCCATCATGAACCTATGCTAACACTAGCTACCTAGAACCATTCACACCATAATGCCAACAATCTCCCCCTTTGGCATTGATGGAAACCATACAAAAACTCCAGACCAATATCTTCTATCAATCCCTCTTTGACATCAATGGAAAACATGCAACTCCATATGAATAGGTAGCAATAACTGAAGCATAACACTAAATCATATTACCTCCACATGGTGAAAAATAATGCATGTCAATAAACATTCATGCCTCTCAACATCAGTAATAGCAAGTATCACAATAATCCGAGAAACATATCCAACCAATAACCTCTATGGGTACACAGAAATATGACAACATAAGGGAACCATACACACATCAATATGCAACAGCATACAACAACATGTACATAGTATGCACATCAAGGCATAAACCAACAACTCCATAGTAACCACATAACAACAACCACCAAACATTTTTCAACATAATATGAGGCTAAGGACAAAAAATCAAAATCATAGCATGAGGCCAACAATGATCGCTGAAGTAAATAGATTTTCCCCATGAACATGTGTCATCTCCAAGTAGTAGTGATTGCTTCTGTCAAAAACAATGCTTTATTTTGATAAACAGAAGCACCATATGGACGAATAATCCACATGAACATGGCTCAACTGACATATGCATTGATAAATACATGGTCATAGAAGCGACATAAAAAACGCATACATTCCCTCATATGGCCATAACATGACCTTATGACTCATGACTATATGACCCAATGGCTTCATAAGATTTTTACATATATTTTTAATGAATTACATAGCTTCTATGATCATCTTAACACCACATTAGGGTAATTACAAGTGTCAAAGTATGGAATAAAAAAAAAATCTAGAATTAAGTCAATTGATTATAAAGACAAAATATCACTAACAAATTATGTTCCCATGAATTTCTCATTCATTGATTAATATTTCCTATTAGGTGGAGAAGTTTTTTACACAACCTACTCAAAGGAAACATCCACGATTGTATCCACAAAACTTCCATCATGGGAAAAAGGTTGGGGGACTACATGAGGGATATGTTGAGAACAACTATAGATGGAATAGGTGTAATGAAAATGGAGTTGGGGAAAATGTTAGATGGTCTATTGAAGCAATCATTGTGGGTTGATGGGAAGGAAACTATGGTGGAGGCAAGTGATAATTAACACCCATTGATTGTAGCATTGATGGAATTTTCCAATTAGAAGTATAATTAATGAAGAAATAGTTATGGAAAAATGGGAAAATGATACAACCTACATCCACATTTATATTATTTTTATTAACAAACCAACATAAGATGATGAAATAAACATTTAAACAAAATTTAAAGTTACACATGATACTGAGGAAGAGGATGATATGTCCATCCCAAGTGACAATGGCTCCTCCCCTAGTGTGATTTTAATTATATCCACTAGTAGACAATGTTAGGGAGATGGATTATGCCTCCATCTAGGTGGAAAAGGACCCAAAGCTAGGTCATGCCTAGAATTATGCCTATCTTGTAGAGACCCATGAACCACTCCTATAATTCTCCCATGTAAAATTAGTTGACATGGAGTCCTAGCCTAAACTCTACCAATAATTTCCTCAATAAATATAAAGGTACCTCCCTACAATTACAAGTAAGTTTATCAAATTCTAAGAACCACCTATCCATTCAATGGCGTTGAAATGATTGGTAGGTGCAATAGTCCATACAAATGCATTTCTATAAAGGATAAATGAAAAATGATGATAAATACTTTTGGTAGTGTCGAGGTATTTAATTTGGTCTTTGTTTAGACCAGTTCTATAGTGTTCATACATCCTAGCTCTGTAATCAGAAATATTAGCTAATGAACCTTCTCAATTAGAAATTGATGCTACAATTGAAATTAATGAAATTGAAAGATATATTCATCAGGGATCTCTAATTCTTTAGAGATATTGTATGAGTATCCTCAAAGTAGCCATGGTTGCATTAATATCATCATTGGAATTTATTTTTTCTTAATTAAGTTATGTGTTGGAGATGGTGGGTTTGAGTTCACACTAGGCTCCGTGGTAACCAAACCTACTGCAATTCTATGTGGTGCTTCTGTTTAGGGTTTTGTTTAGGTTTATTTCCTCAATTTTAAACCAAATTTTGGAAAAAAAAAATATTATAATTCTTACCTAGAATCAAAACAAGATCTAATTCACTAAAATGGAATTTTTTTTAGTCTAACGATAAAACGTTTCACTCAGTATGACCTAAAAACATGTTGCACACTCCCAATATATTAAAAAAATGGGACCATAGGAACACAAAAATTCATTTCACTAAAGCACATATGCATTCCTAAGAACATGTATGTTCTTCTAATCCATAAGAAATTGGAAGCCTAGCTAGTGTCTTGGTTGGAAGTTATGGGCTTAATGATCCTAGATACCTACGGATGTGTTTACATTCATCCCGGTTGGAAGTTAGAGGCTTACTAAAATTGGATGCCTAGGAACACATGCATGCTCCTAGGAATATACACATTCTTATAGGTGCTTCTTCCTAATTGTGTGATTCCCACTTTTTGGGCCATCGTTAGCGTGTGAGTGTCTACCTCTAAACTCACTAGATGTTAATAAAAGCCTATAGAAATGATTTTATTTAATCACCCTCCTAATACATATTTCAATAAAAATATCCTTACTTTTAGTAGATATCATATGTACTTTTATCAAATATCCCTTTTTTCAATCCTCCAATGCATATAGTCTAGTATCGCACATCCCCTTTTAATACCTATAAAATACTTACTCTATTTTATTAATTTTAAACTCTCATTTATGAATTAAGGTGACAAGATATCCATTAATAAGGTCAAGCCCTCATGCTCTAGGGTTGTTATGAATAGACTCATCTTGCATAGCTAGGTTTCTATGACTTCTTTCTTAATCCAACTCCTAGATGATACAAAATTTCTTAAATACCCCAAATAAACATGTTTTGACACTAATATTGATGACATATAGCAATCCCTTTACATTTCTAGAGGCTCGATACCATTAAAAAATGCACTTTCCTTTCTCAGATTGATGTGGGCTACAAGCACGAAGAGGCTACTCCAAGCTTTGACGTTGTGAGTAGATGTGTTGCTTCCCGTAGTTACACTCGCATGACTTCATATGCACTTGACTGCCTCTCCTAAAGTCAAAATCAAAAAGTATGGAAGGAATAATAGAATTCCGACTCCACGCTTTACAGTGTGATTCTCCATAGATATGCAATTGTAGTGCTTTCCAATACCTCTACAAACAGTCCTAAAAGCAACGCACTCTGAAATCTCTTCAAATAGTGCTCTCTAACAGCAATTGATAACAACCACACATCGTCTATAGGAAGATCTCTCCAAAACCACATAGTGACTTGAAAACAAATCATGCACCATACAACATTGTTCTAGAAAATATGAACACGCAGTCTTAGCATATTAATAAACTTTTCTTATTGTCACTTATTTCGCCTACACCTCGAGTGAACACTCAATAAGTTCACTAATCAACGCCCAATCTAGGTTTGTTGCTCCAAATAACAACTTATCCACTAGACCAATGCACAGACTTTATACTAGAGACTCACGTCTTTCACCATCTCACACCAGCTCACGACCTTTGTTGATTATGCCATCAATACATGTAGCTTTATGAATATTTTCATCACACCACCACTCAACATATGCCTTGCACCATAAATATTTTATGTTCTCTCATACAAAATTGATAGCTCGGTCTTAGGTCCAGTACTTAAAATTCAATTAAAAAAATTCACAACATAAACCAATAGATCCACACCATAAGTATTTACGAAAATACTCAACAAATAATTAATTAATAAAATAAATATTTATAGAGAACATGGCCTCATGCTTGGCCTCTCCTCACGCTCACACTCACACCCTATTCAAGCCCCTAGGTTACAATTATAGGAACATTTACATAGTTATGGATCATTCTAGATCCATGATCTTCTCCATACCTCTCTCAACTAGTTCCTAAAATCTCTTAATGATCCCTTGAATATCTCAACAACAATCCTAAATCCTCTAAATCCACTTTTAACTCAGTTAAATCTATATTCCAGGATCCTCTAATCCCTAAGATATTCATGAAATATTAACAAGTCTAATATCTCTCGTATTCTCAATTATTTGAGAATATTTACATTAAAAACTGCACAGACATATTTCTCACTCAAATTATTAAAAAATACACAAAATTCCCATTAATAAATTAAATTCCTTATGAAACATTAGACCCCCTAAGCTAACCAAAATACAATGATTTTTTGAGGAGGATCCTCCTGCATCAAATATGATCTATAAACAACAATATATATATATTCCATTAGATAAATTCATCACATGAAATATTATAATATTATGAAATTATTGGATTATAAAAAATATCTTATTAGATCCCAATTTAATTATTACTAGATTAATTCTTGAATTTATGAAATAATTGAAATAAAAATAAGAGAAGTGACAAATTAACACATCATCCATGTTGAATTCTTAGTTAAACTGAGAGGGGGGGGGGGGTGAATCACTTTAACACATACATGGAATTTTGAAACTTTTCTCTTAAAATTTATTTACACCTTCACTTCATGATCAACTTAATATGTGAGCAATCTTTATTAGTGAGCAGCAAGTATCAAACAGATTTGTTAATGTAACAGCATTCTTAATATGTGAGCAACAAGTATTAAGAAGATTAGATAAACCACATCAACACATAGACATCATGCACAGAGACACCAGATATAAGCGGAAACCCATAAAGGGAGAAAATCACATTTTATTATTGTTGTGATGCAAAGGCAAGCTCCAACTCCCTCTCACCACTGATTTTCTGTAGGAACCAACCTACAGGAGGCTCCTACCTCAATTCTGCAAGCTACAACTTGCAAGGAAGCTCCAACTCCCTTCAATTTTCTGCAGGCACCAACATTCAGGAGGCTCCAACCTCAGTCAGCTACTACTGACAGCTATCAAGCTTCAACTTGATAGGGAAGCTCCAACTTCCTCAATTTATCAACCAGAATGTTTGTTCATTTACCTCAGATATCAGCTCTATTCTGTAGCATCTCTTTTTTCTCTTCTTTTCTTTATCTTCTTTGCCTCAATCCTCTATACTTTACATTCTCTATATTTACTCTCTCTCTCACCTCTTGCAGCTTTCTTATTTTCTTCAACTCTTTTCAATTCTTCTGCACACTCTCTTCTTCTCTCATTCTCCCTTTTCGTCACTTTTTCCCCTTGGATACTATCCCATTTTATACAAACTAGCTTCGTGGCTGTTTGTATTCTACTGGGAATTCGAAATGGACAGCCATGTCTCTTTGCCTTCTGCCTTCTCAACTCTTTTATCCGCTCATTCAGAAAATATAACTGTAGGTACCAATTTATCATTACAGTGGGATATTTCTTTTTCCTTTGGATAATTTCCTTTGCATCGCAAACAATATAAAACAAAATCATTTACATTCAATCACTATGAAAACTCCAGCTCACTTATTCAGCCTCTTGGCTCGCTATGCATTTGTCTTTTCTTTGACTGTGTCTTTGTCCCTTTTCGGCTCTGTTTGTTTCCTTATTCACTATCATAGGGTAACGGCCATCTGTCATACATATGAAACTGTGCTTTTTATATGAATCCAATTGATTCTCGGCACAATAATAAAAAGACGTTTTGATATGTGCACTGTCGTGGTGTAAAACCTATGTATCTGTAACAGTGCCTTTTATATATAACACAACTTCAGCTCTCGGCATAATAGTAAAAGCCTGTTTAACATATAAAATGCCCTTTCGGGCCCACCATCCGAAATTTTTTTTATGCTCTGATGCAATGAGTCTCCTCCGATGATTTCTGATTACGATTACACCCTTTGCGATTGTTCCGATGCGATTGATCGCAATCACAAACTTCATTGGTATGTTCCACTGCTCAGCCTTCGTGCCAATGCGATGGCCCCACACTGCACATATATATATGTTCTCCAACGGAATGTAAATACCCATGAATTTACTTTAGCAAATGCCCAGCACGCACCTCATTTTCTATAAGTTTTGACTTTAGCACAATACATAAATATATCACCATGTATGCATATTCCTCGAGTCAAGCGTTATAAACATTAACATAAGAGGTCGATTCCATTTAATCAATAGAATATCATATAGCGGGGCCCACTTGGCATGATTTCCGATGCTATACATTACTCCTCGACTTCTTCCAATTGCGATTGATCACAATCGCAATTTCCACTACATATATATATTCTTCTGCTTCCGCCTTTAGTGTAACCTCCAGCTGGGTAATGATTCTCGAAATAAGATTTATATATGTATACATTGCCACTTGGGTTAAGATTCCCGGAATTATGTTTATGTATCCTCCCGCCTGGGTTACGATTCCCGGAATGAGGTTTATATATATATATATACTTTTCCGCTTCGTTCACGATTCTCGGAATTTTATATATATATATCCTCTGGCTTGGGTAATGGTTCTCGGAGTTTATGTTTAGTGTATCTACCAGCTGGGGTAGTGATTCTCGGAATAATGGCTCTGCCTCTACTTCTGCCTTTCTGTGATAACAGCTCTGCCTCTGTCTCTGCCTTTCTGCGATAACGGCTCTGCCTCTATCTCTGTCTTTCTGTGATAACAGCTCTGCCTCTACCTCTGCCTTTCCCTTTCTGCTTCTGCCTTCACTGCTTCTGCCTCTTCTTTCGTTGTACCTCTACTGCTCGACCTCTGACTCTGCCTTCGATGTACCTCTGTTGCTCGACCTCTGCCTCTGCCTTCGCTGTACCTCTGCTTCTCGACCTCTTCCTCTGCCTTCACTATAAATTTTACCTGTTGTCTTCTGTTGTTGTTCTTTTCCTATCTCTGCATCTGATACCTTCTTTGTCTGTCTCTGTCTTTTCTGCCTCTATTGCCATCAATGACAACATTTCCAATAGTCTCTCCCTTTGGCATTGATGGAAATACGCTTCCTTTGTTTTCCTGTTAGGGTCCTTTCTCCTGTTGCTTGCTCTTCCTCCCCCTTTGACATCAATGGCAAGGGGTTTGAATTTTTATTTTTATTTTTCAACATTTCGTGCATTTCCTCTCTCTGATATCTTCTGACTTTGTACGTTGCTACTCCAACCTTTGGATTAGATTCACGTTGGGTTCACCATTGACCCTTTAGTATTTTTATTGATTCTTTTATGCTGGATGTATTCTTGCTATAATCCTTTTGATCCTGAGGACCTATTTCATGCTTCCCTTGCTGGCTGATCTCCCCTTGGAATGATATTTTCGTTTCTGTTCTCCCCCTGAAGCTGGGCTTTTTCTTCATATCAGAGAGTAGCATTTATGGATACTACCCCTAGTCTATCTCTCAAATATTCAAATGGTTCTCTAGCAAGTGGTTTGGTAAATATATCTGTTGTCTGTTCTTTTGTTGGTATATACTCCAGTTTTACTATCTTCTGAGCCACTTGTTCTCGGAGAAAATGATACTTGATTGGGATATGTTTAGTTTTTGAGTGAAGCATAGGATTTTTAGATATACTTATAGTGCTTGTATTATCACATTTGATTGAGATAGGTTCATCAATGCTTACCTTCATGTCTTGGAGGGTTTTCTTCATCCACATGACTTGTGTACAACATGCTGCTACTGCTATATATTCTGCTTCTGCTCTAGACAGAGAGATAGATGTTTATTTCTTGTTTACCATGCCACCAGAATTTCTCCTACATAGAAAGCACCTCCACACAGCTGGCCCAATCTGCATCTGTGTATGCTGTCAAGGTGAATATTTTGTCTTTAGGATACCAAAGTCCATACTGTATTGTTCCTTGTAGATATCTAAATATTCTTTTGACTACCAGAAGATGGTTTTGTTTAGGTGTTGCTTGATATCTAGCCACCAGGCCCACTGCTAGCATGATGTTTGGTCTTGATGCTATTAGATACAACAGAATTCCTATCATGGATCTGTAAATTTTTTGATCTATATCAGTAGATCCATCATCAGCACACAACTTGCATCCCGTGATCCTGGGAGTTGACACAGGTTTGCAGTCCTCCACTTTGAACTTTTTCAACATTTCTTTTAAGTATTTTTCGTATGAGATGAATGTGCTTGTGTTCTTTTGCTGAATTTGAAGTCCTAAGTAGAAACTAAGTTCTCCAATCATGGACATCTCAAAATCTGATTTCATCTTCTCAGCAAACCCCTTTGCTAGTTCATCTCTATTGCTTCTAAACATAATGTCATCAACATATACTACAACAATCAGAAGTTCATTGTCTACTCCACCTCTCTTAAAGCCTTGTTTTTGTAAATATTTATCCAGTCTTGAGTACCAAGCACGAGGAGCCTGTTTAAACCCATATAGAGCCTTCTTCAGTCTGCACACATAGTCTTCTTTGTTTGTTAAAGAGAAACCTTTTGGTTGTTCCATGTAGACTTCTTCTTCTAGATCTCCATTCAGAAAAGCAGATTCTACATCCATTTGATATACCTTGAAGTCTTGGTAGCATGCAAAGGCCAGAAACATTCTGATGGCTTCCATTCTGGCTACAGGGGCAAATTTTTCATCGAAATCAAGTCCTTCGATTTGTGAATATCCTTTGCAGACAAGTCTGGCTTTATTTCTGATTACCTGTCCTTCCTCATTCATTTTATTTTTGAATACCCATTTTGAGCCTATGACATTTTTCTCAGTGGGTCTAGGAACTAGTTCCCAGGTATTGTTTTTCTCAATTTGGTCCAATTCTTCATTCATTGCATTCACCCAATACTTGTCCTTGTTGGCTTCTTCAAATCTCTTTGGCTCTATCTGTGTTAACAAGGCTATGTATACCTCTTCTGTTTGTTCAGTTAGATGCCTTCTTATCTGGACCCCTACTTTCTTGTCTCCTATGATCTGATCTTCAGGATGATTCTTCTGAGTGTATCTTGAGGGGGCTTTCGAGCTTAGCTCATGTTGCCTGTTTCATTATCATTTTGGTTTTCTACTTCATGGTTGTCTGATGGACTGCAGCAATCAGTATCTCTTGTATTGTATAGAAGTTCTTCATCAAAACTCACCTCGATACTTTCAACTATTTTTCGAAGAGTCTTGTTGTAGCACCTGTACCCTTTACTTTTGGAAGCATATCCTAGAAAAATCCCTTCATCTGCTCTTGCATCAAATTTCCCAAGACTTTCATCATTATTCTTTATGTAACACTTGCTTGCAATGATTCTAAAATGTTTGATGGAAGTTGGCTTTCCATGCCATAGCTCATAGGGAGTCTTGTCACTGCTTGGCCTTAAGTGAGCTTTATTAAGGATATGCACTTCTGTGTGTACTGCTTCTTCCCAGAAGGTTTGAGGAATATTATTCTCTTGCATCATGGCTCTGGAAATTTGTTGAACAGATTTGTTTTGTCTCTCTGCTACTCCATTCTGCTAAGGTGTCCCTGCAATAGTGATTTTTTGTTTTATGGCATATTCATTGCATAGATCTGCAAAGTCATAATTTGTGAATTCACCTCCTCTGTCCGATCTGATGCATTTTAGCTTGCATCCTATCTGATTTTCTTCTAATGCTTTGAATATTTTGAATTTGTCCAGAGCTTCAGATTTATTCTTGAGAAATGCAACCCATGTCATTCTGGAGAATTCATCGATTATTAGCATGAAGTAGGATTCTCCACTTGGTGTTTTAGTTCTTGCAGGTCCACACATATCCATATGCACAAGCTGGAGTGGTCTACTTGTTGATAACTCATCTTTGGCCTTAAATGATGTACGGGTCTGTTTACCCAATTGACAATATTTGCATATGGTATTAGAAGGCCTTTTTATTTCTGGCATGTCTCTGACCACTTTCTTTTTGCTCAGTCTGATGATATGATCGAAGCTGAGATGTCCCAATCTCCTATGCCATAACCATGAATCCTCAAGTTTGCTAAGATGGCATGCTTCATCTTCCTCTTTCATGATGTAAACATTGCTCTCTTTTCGAACACCTTTGAGCAGAGTCTTACCTGTGGTGCTTGATCTGACTTCACAGTCTTGTGCTCTGAAAATAACTTCGCAGCCTTTATCACAAATTTGACTGACACTTAGCAAATTTGCTTTCGGACCATCTACAAATAGTACATCTTGGGCCTTACCTCTACCATTATCTAAGCTGACTGATCCCTTTCCCTTGATTTTTCCTAATTTATCATTGCCAAAAGTAACATTACCAGTTTTCTTTTCATCAAAATTTATAAATTTTCTCCTGTCTCCAGTCATATGTTTTGAGTAGCCATTGTCCAGATACCATTGGATTTTCAAATCTTGAGCAGTTAGAGCCAGGTCACACTTATTCACCTTATTTTTGCACTAGAAGCATCCTTTTTTTTTGTATCTTTTGTGAGATGATGAATCACATCCTATTAGAGGAAATTTGGAGGGCATATGTCCAACTTGATTGCATACACAATATTTGATCATAATTTTTGCAGAATTGCGAGTATGAACAAAAATTCTTTGATTCATAAACCTCCTTGAGGTGTTGAACATCAATCTTTGTCCATACTTTCTACATTCAATAATTTTATGGCCAAATTCCTTACAATAAAAACGGTAACCATAGAAATTATTTGCATACCTGATGTAAGGTTGTCTTCTCCATTTGTTTGCTTGAGACAGTCTCTTCACTATTTGCATCTTTTGCTGGTTTGAATCACTCCTCCTTACATGACAGTATGCAACAATTTGTCCCAGCTTGTGGCAGACATAACAAGTGGCATTCTTCATAGGAGGGAAGAATCTCCTTTGATGGCTTTAAAATTTGACATACTCAGGGGCATATAAATCTTTTCCTGTTGTTTGAGTATTTCTTTCATTCTTTGTTATTAGAGGATTTTTCTGGGTTCTATCTCCTTCCTTACAAGTTTCTTCTTTTGTAGGCACTATTTGAGTTGCTTTATCATCCTTCTTTGATTTTACAAAAATAATCTCTCTGTTTTCCTTTTCTTTGTTTTTACTTGATTCTCCTTCATAGCCTATTCTAGTTTTTATCATAGGCGATCTTTGAGAAACCAGAATTTCATTCAACTTACTAGAGCTTGTTGTTTGAGAAGAGTTTATAACCACTTTCCTTTGAGCATTTTCTAATTTCTTCCTGAGACATACTACTTCTTCTTCCAAATTTTCTTGTTCCTGAGTTTTTTCTTTGATTTACTTAAGTAACATGTCCTCTATCTTCTTGGCTTCTTCAAGCTCTATCTTTAGCTGCATCAGGTTTTCTGAATTATGTTCTTCTCGTACATACTTGAGGAGAATTCCTTTTGTTTTCTGCATTTCAGCTTGAGTCTATCAATCTCTTCCAGAGCACTTCTTAGCTCCCCCTCAAGGTTGACTTCACCTTCTTCTTCTTCTTCATTTTCTAGCAGGAGACCTTCAAGCTCTTCTATAGCCATCAATAAAAATTTAGAGGTTCCATCTTCACTTAAGATTTCATCTGGATCTTCAGATGTACTGCTGTCTTGTTGAGCATAGAAGGATTTTCTGCTGAACTTCTTTCCTTTCTGCCAGTTCTTTGATGTATTTTTCTCTGACTCTTGAGCCTGATTCCTTACTTTCTTGTGAGGACACTTAGCAGCATAGTGTCCAACTCTTCCACAGTTAAATCACTTGAAAGGAAGTTTACCTTTGTATTTACCTAAGCCTCTATCCAATTTCTTGACAAATTTTTCCTCTTCTTCATCCGAGAAAGAGCATATGTCTTCCTCTTCTTCTTTATTCTTTTTTATTTTAAAGGCTGCCTCCCTCGTACTTGGCTTCTTCTGTGGGAGCCTCGTCTCGTATGTTGTTAAATTTCCAAGTAGCTGGTTCATGGTCAAGGTCTCCCAATCAGTTGTTTCTTCTATTGCAGACACCTTGGGATTAAACCTAGATGGAACAGATCTTAGAATATTTTACATAATTATACTTTCTGGCATGGTTTCTCCAAGAGCTTCCATATTTTTCACAATTTCTGCAACTTTTAGGAAGAAACTGTCAATGTCTTCATCATCATTCGCTCTATAGACTTGAAGTTTGGCAGTATTTACTTTCTTGTCTCCCTCATGGATGTTCTCCAGAGTATCCCACATCTCTTTGGCAGTGTCTTTGTGCATTACTTTGATAAACTCTACTTCACACAATCCATTCAAGATGGCATTCATGGATTTTACGTTAGCTACAAAATCTTGTTTGGATTATTTCTCTGAGTCAGTTGCCTTTGGGGCATATCCTAATTCCATAGCACCCCAAACTTCTATTCCTAGAGACATTATGTATGTCCTCATCCCGATTTTCCAGAAGGCATAATTTGCACCTGTAAATAAAGGGGCTTTATTGGTTGAGCATCCTTCTTTACTAGCCATCCTCAGAACCTAGAATCTCCTTTCAATTATTAAACTGCTACAAAGGAACCCGATTTGATACCAATTGTTGAATTCTTAGTTAAACTGAGACAGGAGGGCGGGGGGGGGGTGAATCAGTTTAACACATACATGGACTTTTGAAACTTTTCTCTTAAAACTTATTTACACCTTCACTTCATGATAAACTTAATATGTGAGCAATATTTATTAGTGAGCAGCAAGTATCAAACAGATTTGTTAATGTAACAACAGTCTTAATATGTGAGCAACAAGTATTAAGAGGATTAGATAAACCACATCAGCACATAGACATCATGCACAGAGACACCAGATATAAGTGGAAACCCATAAAGGGAGAAAACCACATTTTATTATTGTTGTGATGCAAAGGCAAGCTCCAAATACCTCTCACCACTGATTTTTTGTAGGCACCAACCTACAAGAAGCTCGTACCTCAATTCTACAAGCTACAACTTGCAAGGAAGCTCCAACTCCCTTCAATTTTCTGCAAGCACCAACCTACAGGAGGCTCCAACCTCAGTCAGCTAAAACTAACAGCTATCAACTTCAACTTGATAGGGAAGCTCTAACTTCCTCAATTTATCAACTAGAATGTTCGCTGATTTACCTTAGATATCAGCTATGTTCTGTAGCATCTCTTTCTACTCTTCTTTTCTTTATCTTCTCCGCCTCAATCTTCTGTACTCTGCATTCTCTATATTTACTCTCTCTCTCACCTCTTGTAGCTTTCTTATTTTCTTCAACTCTTTTCAATTCTGCTACACACTCTCTTCTTCTCTCATTCTCCTTTTTCATCACTTTTTCCCCTTGGATATTATCCCATTTTATACAAACTAGCTTCATGGTTGTCTGTATTCTACTGGGAATTCGAAATGGACAGCCATGTCTCTTTGCCTTCTGCCTCCTCAATTCTTTTATCCGCTCATTCAAAAAATATAACTGTAGGTACCAATTTATCATTACAGTGGGATATTTCTTTTTCCTTTGGATACTTGCCTTTGCATCACAAACAATATAAAATAAAATCATTTACATTCAATCACTATGAAAACTCCAGCTCAATTATTTAGCCTCTTGGCTCGATGCGCATTTGTCTTTTCTTTGACTGTGTCTTTGTCCCTTTCAGCTCTGTTTGTTTCCTCATTCACTGTTACAAGGTAACGGCCATCTGTCATACATATGTAACTGTGCTTTTTATATCAAGCCAATTTATTCTTGGCACAATAATAAAAAGACGTTTTGATATGTGCACTGCCGTGGTGTAACAACTATGTATCTGTAATAGTGCCTTTTATATATAACACAACTTCAGCTCTCGGCATAATAGTAAAACCCTGTTTAACATATAAAATTCCCTTTCGGGCCCACCATCCAAACTTTGTTTTGTGCTCCGATGCGATGAGTCTCCTCCGACGATTTCTGATTGAAATTACACCCTTTGCGATTGTTTCGATGCGATTGATCGCAATCACAAATTTCATTGGTATTTTCCACTGTTCAGCCTTCGTGCCAATGCGATGGCCCCACACTGCACATATATATATATATATATATATATATATATATATATATATATATATATATTCTCTAACGGAATGTAAATACCCATGAATTTACTTTAGCAAATGCCCAGCACGCACCTCATTTTCTATAAGTTTCGACTTTAGCACAATATATAGATATATCACCATGTATGCGTATTCCCCAAGTCAAGCGTTATAAACATTAATACAAGGGGTGGATTCCATTTAATCAATAGAATAGTGGGTAAAACTTTATGACATTATCATAATTCATTATTAATTAGTTGATGTCATATCTGTTTATATTATAATCATTTTGGGTAAATATTCCAAGTCATTGTTTGTTTTTTAATCACAATATCTCACTATTCCTTGTCACATTAACTCGTTATCCAATTGTTAGTGTTGTCTCAGTCTATAATGTAATCCTTTTTTATTTTCGAAATCGTTATAATGCCCCATTTAGCACATCCTACACCTTATCACATCATTTTTATTATATTGCTTTGATTAAAGTTATCCCGCACCAAAAAAATCTACACATCATATGCACTTCACCTACGAGTCTTTGATTACGCATCTTTTAGGGCAAGGTTTGCACCTTATAACGCATCTTTTACTTACACAAATTGAACAAGGTTATCCAGCACACTTAAATCATTACCGAGATATAGTTTTATGCAAAGTTCAATAACTACATGATTCATATGAACCTGTGATCCGACGAAATGCCTATGGAGCCATGGCCTCAAATTTATTAGATCCGTTCCTATCCTATTCTCTAAGGATGGCAGAATAATAACTGCTTGAGCTAAGATCGTGCCAAGGTGCTATTCACGGTAGACCATGCCGGGTCGTATAAGGGAATCACTGGCACACCATTAATTTGAGATAATAAACTTTTATCGAACAATCTGCGATCGACTTGTACCATCACTGTATACTCTCCAAGAGTGGGAATATGGTAAGGCGGGTAAGGTCATGCTGATTCAGGTAGGCTATCTCAGATTTCTTGGATGCCTTTTCTCAATCAATGATGAGTAAAAAATTATTAGAATCATAAGTTTGGTAAATTCTTCACAATTCTATTACTTTTAAAAATTTTCCCATCCTAAAATTAAATATATATTAAAAATTCAATTTAAAACCAAAAAAAATTCATGGATTCTGAACAAAATCTCACAAAGAAAAATCTCATAGATAGGCAACTAACTTTATATCCACTGATAATTTGGACACCTGCTCAAGCTCGTCATCCTTTACTTCAAAACTATTCACAACTATATATTTGAAGATTGTGCGGGGAAGTAATCCAAAATTAGCTGCCACAAAATGTAGCAGCTTACTTGGGCTTGTGGATAAATCTGGCCTTCTTTGGTAATAAATAAATCTAATATTAATATTATATATGTTACTAGTTGGATAATGTATTTAGATAAATTTAACCGGTGGTATATACTGTCACTGTCTCGGGTCTAATTATTAATGGGGGTAATAACATTGAATTTATTTATGGCCATTTATGATTATAGTGAAAATTTTGACTTAACATTGTGGAGTTGTGTTTTATGATAGAAATAGATTCAGTATTATTAAAATTCTAAATACCCTAAATTCTAAAATTTGAAAATTGTAATATAAAATTTCAAAAATTTCTACCACATTTTTGTTATAATCTTTCTAAAAATTTCTAACTAATTTGTTAATTTTTTTTTAAAGACTACACTATTTCTACTATTTCTATTGGACATTTTCATTATTCAATCTCATGCAAAATTGTCCGGCCTGAATTATCGGGCCTGAATTATTGGGATTGAAATTTCGATGTGAAATACGTAACCCGCAGTATTCTGAATAGCGGCTTTCTTTTTCAGTATTCAGTCGCATGTAAAATTGTCGGCCCAGAAATATTGGGATTCAAATTTCTATGTAAAATGCGTAACCCGAGGTATTCTGAATAGCGACAATAATGGTGCTGAAAGGAATACTAAAAGTTGATATTGGTGAGGAAAAATAGATTAACGGTCTTTTTAGAAAGCAATTCAAACGCAATAAAATGATGCGGAGAAGACAAACACATTTACTTTCCTTTAAAATTTTCAATAATGGCAGATTATTTTAACAGTTGTTTTTGTTTTTTTAGTGAGATTTTTTTTAACAGTTGCTTTTGTTTTTTGTTGAGATTTTTTTGATGTTTTTAAAAGTCACTTTTAGTTTTTTTTTTTCGAAAATTTAGTAGGAATTATTTTTTAGTGAGATTTTTTTTGGATGTTTTTTATATTTATTTTTAATTTTTATTATTTTATTTTTTTTTGAAAATTTAGTAGGAATTTATTGAAATCACAAGTTTGATAAGTAACTTTGCACAATGAAAATGTTCTAAACAATTTTCAGGATGTTAAATCCATATATATATAATCAAAAAACCAGTTTAAAGAAAATAAATCAAAATATCAAGTCAGAAAAAGAAATCAAAATTTCAAATCAAATTTTTCTGCCAGATTAAAGTACCACAAAGTCCAAAATAATCACACTAAAGATAACTCCGTTGTTTTTTGGGCCTGCCTGAGATAAAGACTTACTATTTAAGTTGAAGTTATGAAATATGAATCAGATATTTCATGGATGGACTCCCTATTTATGTTACTTTCGGAAAGGAGATCATGGAAATTCCTGTAAGATTTTAAGAAAATTCAATAGGGATTTTTGTAAATCTAGATTATAGATATCAAACTTCAATATTTTGGGCATCTTTGAGGTTTTTAATGGTGTTGCATCCATTTTCACTATCAAAAATATGATTCAAACACTGCTACTACTGCAAGATTTCTTAAATTTATTTGCCCAAATTTCGACAATTTTAGCTGTCAAGCAATTTCTCCATCTCAATAAACAGCTCCATTTTATTTTAAATAAATTATAGTTTATGTTTTGGATTTAATTATTTCTTTTTTCAAAAATGGATAAAATTTGTGTTATTTTAAAGTTGTCAAAGCCATTAAGGATTTAATCAAATTTTACGGACAAGTTTACCTTGTCGAGGTGGAATTTAGACGGTCAAAATAATTTCAGTGAGATTTAAAATCAAAATTATCTCGAAAAGTAACCAGCTATAAATTCTCCCATTACTTAAAAATAAAGAATATTTTCTTTCGTTTTGTTAACTATTAATATTCCTTTTTTAACTATTAAATTGTGATAAGCTATTTTAAGATTCAAAAATGTTATTATTATTATTCTTTTAACTATTAAATTATAGTAATTTTGTTTTCCCTCAAATATTAAAAATTTTAGATGACAGATTCAGGATGAAGCACGATCTATAATAAAGTTTAGATCATGGAGTGGGGCATAATTTCTCCTAATCATCTAACAAAAATATGGTTGAATATCCAGTATTGTTTTGGTTTATATGACTTTGTTTTTATTTACGTTGTTTATTGATGTTATAAATTTGTTTAGAAGGGAGTATTTTATTGTTAGAATTTGGTAAAAAAAATATTAAAAAAGTGAATATAAAAAATTTCGATGTAAAATGTGGAACCGGAAGTATTCTGAATAGGTACAATAAAGGTGCTGAAAATAATATAAAAAAAGATAGTGGTGAGGAAAAATGGGTTAACGGTCTTTTTAGAAAGCAATTCAAACGCAATAAAATGATGCGGTGCAGACAAAGACATTTACTTTTCATTAAATTTCCGGTACTAAATGGCAAATTGTTTAGTCGTTTTTGGTGAGATGTTTTTGAAGTCTTTTAATAGTTTGTTTTGATATATTTTTTTGAAAATTTGGTAAGAATTTCTTGAAATCGCAAGTTTGATGGTTAATTATGTATCATACAAGTACTTTGGAAAATTTTCATAATGCACAATAAAAATGCTTTACAGATTTAATGTTGATATCTTCAATGTAATTTTATTTAACTTATTTTTAATATTGAGAAGAGCAATTCTCTATGCTATTTATTTTCAATTTTTGTTAAATCTATATGTATAATCAAAAAATTAATTTAAATATAACAAATCAAAATTTCAGCTCAAAAATTTTCACTAAATTAAAACACAAAAATCACCCTAACTTAAATGTTAGATGTTTTGTGCATTTTATTATTTAAGTTGAAGTTATGGAATATGTATTAGAAATTACATCGAGGGACTCCCTACTTATGTTACTATGGAGAAATGCGATCACGCGTGGACGGTGGCACAAGGCGTTGGACGATCCTTCACCCAGCTCATTTTATTTTGAGTAAGTTATCGTTTTTGTTTTGGGTTTTTATTATTTCTTTTTTTTTCAAAATTGATACAATTTGGGTTATTTTAAAGTTGTCACAGATTTCATCAAATTTTACGGACAGCTTGACAGTTTATCTGACAGAGGTGGAATTTTTTTTAGTGAGATTTAAAATAAAAATTATATCTAAAAGTAAGGAGTTATAAATGTTTTTATTATTTAAAAATAAAGAATATTGTTTTTAGTTTTTTATTAATATATATAGTTTAAGTGGGTTTAATGGTTAAGAGTAGGTGATTTTTCTTAAAAGGTTATATTTAAATCTAGAGAATGATAAAGTATGTATATCTTGTTAAATTTAGTGATCAAAACATTGAGTTGAGTTGAAATAAATCCCTTTTACCACAAACAAAAAAACTCATACACCAATTTAATATATAGCTTCACTATAACCTTAAAATTAGATAATAATAATAATATTCCCTTTTCAAATATTAAATTATAATAAATTATAATTTAATATTTGAAAAGGCTAAATTGGAGCCAGGAGACAAAATTGTTAGTTTTGATGTTGTCCAACTTTTCACCAAAATCCCTCTGGATGAAGCGGTGCAAGTGGTAAAAGAAGTAGCAGACTCGCAAACTGCAAAACTTGTTGAAATATGTCTTCGCTCTACCTTTTTCACCTTCCAAGGAGAAATATTTGAACAAACATCTGGAGTGGCTATGGGATCCCCGTTATCCCCTATAGTGGCAAACCTCTTCATGGAGAAATTTGAAAAGAAGGCTTTGGACTCTTACCCATTAAAGCCCAAATTTTGGATAAGGTTCGTAGACGACACCAATGTCAATTGGCCTCATGGAGATGAGGAATTAAAAAACTTCCTAGACCACCTCAACAGCATATCCAAAGATATCCAATTTACAATGGAAGGCGAAGTAAACAACTGCATCCCTTTCCTTGACGTACTCCTCTCAAGAAATGAAGATGGATCCCTTGGACACAAAGTGTTTAGAAAGAAATCACACACGGATAATTATCTACACGCCAACTCACACCACTACCCAGCCCAGAAGACAGGGGCTGCTAACTCTCTTTACTCGAGCTTTTAGAATATCAGACAAAACCCATGTAGAGGAAGAAATTGAATATCTAAGAAAATCCTTCATTAACTTGGGATATAACAATAAGAACATTAACAAAGCTATTCAAAGAGCCAGATCCAGAAACAAAAGAATGATCACTGACAAACCCTCCACTACAAAAGCATACCTCCCTTATATTCAAGGGGTCACTAACAAAATAGCCAAAGTTCTAGCCAAAAAGGACATCAGAGCGACCTTCAAACCTCTAGTAACCATCAGGCAAAGAATGAAATCTGTTAAGGATGACCCTGACCACCTCCAACAAAAAGGGGTTTACAAAGTCAATTGTTCATGTGGAGAGTGCTATATAGGAGAAATAGGTAGGACCTTTAAGATAAGGTTTAAAGAACATGGGGCAGACATTAGGCTTGGAAGAATTAAAACCTCAGCCCTGGCGGAACATTCAAGCAAAACATGTCACCACATATGCCTTGAAAAAGCAGAGGTCATTGCCAAAGAAAAACATCATTTCAAACGCAAAATACGTGAAGCCTTGGAAATCATAAAACACCCTCACAACCTAAATAGAGATGGAGGCTTAGAAGTTAGCAGAAACTGGGTCCATGTGCTGTCCAGTTAAATCATCCCGCACTCTTGAGTCGTTGGTCTCTTAGTTTCACCCTTCTCCTTCTTTGTTTCCCTTTTTGGTCCTTAATTTGACTTTCACCGTCTCTCCCTCATACACTTTCCCCTTCCCTCTACCCACCTGTTCACATCAAACCCTTACCCTACTCCTTGACCTCATTGCGCTGCCCTTATTTAATCTATTAAAGGTAGAAGTAATAAATAAAATAATAAAATAAAATAAAATAAAAATAAAATAATATTAAAAATAAAATAAAAATAAAAATAAATAAATAAATAAAAATAAAATAAAATAAATTAATAAATAAATAAATTTACCCTCATTAATCTCCTTTCATTAACTTAAATTAACCCTACCTTCTACAAACCTTAGTCTATAGGATCAATTGTTTACAAACCCTATCTATGGGTTATAATTAATTGATCTATTCCAAAACTTTCTAAATAACTTCTCCATCCTTAGTATTGTAATATAATAGGACCATTTAGTCTCTAAGTTAATATAGATTACGAATACTTTAGCATAAGGAATATACTAAATACTCTTAAATATCCCGAGCAACTAATCCAATCATAAGATAAGATAAGATAAAAACTTAGAACTTTTTAAACAATGATTCTTAATTAATGAACTAATGGACATTATAATCTTCATAGGTTCTTAAGGATATCAACTCCTTAATTCCTCTAATATAATCTACTTCCTCCTTCTACATAATATTAGGACAAAAATAATAATACTATCTTCAATTTAGTAATAAACAAATAATCTTTTAATATAATTCTTAAGACGAAATTTGGATAATAACTTAGTACCATTTATGATTAATAATTAATAAAAAAGTAGACACTTTAATCCACATAGAGTCTTATTAAATTAATAATAATAATCAACCTTTTAATCCTCTAATACAATCTGCTAGGACCTCTCTACATAATTTTAGGATTAGAATGAAATTACAACACTTTGACTTGATTAAAATCAAGGCTTTAGAAAAACTAAAATAAAAAACACAATAAAATAATTAACCAAAATTAAAATAGCATAAGACTTTATAAAAGGGATAAAATTAGTATTGAGAGATATTAAACATTTTTAACATGTAAACTCAAAACATCATTAAAATAATTATGATATGCTTATAAAACAAAATAAACTAATACTCTTCATAAAATAAAATAAAAATAAATTAATTAATAATAATTGAAAATTTTTAGAAATTAAAACATTTAGTTTTTTGCTTGTCGGCTTACCTTCCTGTCATTTTCCTCTATTTATTCATCACTCATTGTCTCTCTTTTTTGCAAAATTGTCCTGATGATGGGTCTTGTTTTAGACCCGAAACGTAGACTTAAAAATGAGAACTGTGGAGATTCCGAGCTGTGATTCTAAAAATCTACACCACAGAAATCTACAATCCATTATAATAAATTATTTTAAAATTCAAAAATGTTATTATCATTTTTTTTAACTATTAAATTATAATAATAATAAAATCTTAAAATATTATATCAATCCCAATTTAAAATATGCCTTTTTTTTCTCAAAACAATATCTCAATTTGCCTTTCTAAATATGTCGAGACTGAAAACACTATATTATAGAGATGATACTTTCAAAATATTTTAAGGGTGATCTATATTGCTTCAAGTATATGGTGAAATGGTTATGAAAAATCACAATCACTTTCGTACATTTCAACTTCGCGTTTTTATATATCAGAAGAGTGAGAATAACATATTATATTATTAGGACTTTGAGAACATATAACTTACAAGTGTTAAGAATATTGTTGTATAATGAGAGGCTTATTAGGATTCGTGGTTATTTTTTTTCTTTTCCTTTTTTAAATTCATTAATTGGATCGGCATTAATGATTCGATTTACGTATGGTTTTCACTACTAATTTAATTTTTTTGATACATAATACTTTATTATTACTCAATGGGCAATTGAGCTGCATTTTTTTTTGGGTTGAAGTAATCATTCGTTTTATACCTTATATTTTTTGTTTTGTTTTTTTTTAAGAATAATTATCTTAAAAAATCTTTAAGTAATGCCTAACAAGCGAGATGGACTTCTCTCAACAATTTAATAAGTATTTTGGAGAGTCATGCACCTTTTTTATATAAAAATGTAAGAAAATTTAATTGTCAAGAATATGTTTTTAATGCTTTTTATTTTTAAGGGTTTATAGTTTCAAATCTTAAGAGTAGAGTATGTATAAAATTTATAGATTTTAGTGATTAAATTGACATGTAGAGGTGGAACCTTTGTCTGGAAAACAAAAGGGTCTCATACAATAATTTGCAGTCTAGCTTGGTCATGACCTTAAAACTAGATTATTATTATTATTATTATTATTATTATTATTATTATTACAAGAAATAATTTGCATTCTAGGTTGGTTATGACCTTAAAACTAGATTATTATTATTATTATTATTATCATTATTACTATGAGAATCATTTACATTTGACAAAAAAATAGTTATTTCAATTGGGAATCTACCGCTTAAAATCTTTATTATAATATTAATGCTTCAACATCACATTGAATAGGAGTTTTTTAATATATCTTAGAGGGATAGATGATTATGTTTCACTTATTGATTGACTATGGAAATGAATCAAATATGTAAGTATATCGGTCAATCATTGGGTCAAGTTCACTCAACAAGGTAGTCAAGAATTGTTGTAACTAGCTGCTATCTAAAATAAGGTATAAATATATGTGATTGAGATCTATTAAGAGTTAGTGGTTCTTGATATTATGTAATACAAGACTACATATTGCTAGTTCCACTACTTCTCTCATCCAACTCTTTTGACGTGTGTATGAATGTGTGTTTTATATATTTCTTATCGTGCATTATACTATGCACGTGTTCTCTTAATAACCATCTCATGTAATCCCTTAGATTACAAAGTTGGTTTTGTTGCAAATGGTACACATCCTCAGACATGTATTCTAATTTCATACATGCACAAATACTAACTTTAGAGGATGCTTGAGAGTGCTGGTAGATAAAATTAGACAACTACCTAAAAAATGATGGCAAATAAATTGATTGAATCTTCCGTAAGTAAAAACATATTGCTTTACATAGACACATGAAAATTCCTCAAAGCAATGACTAGAGAATTCAAGAAATATACATATTTTTCTATACATGAATAATATTATAAAGGACAAAGAATTGATATCCAAAATAATCAATAGTGGTCAAATGGACCTCTATGAGTAGGTAGAACAACTTTTATAAAAAAAAATTGAAGCACAAGTGATAGAGAAGCAAGCATCCACTGACAACATCAAAATAATATTGTATCATGATCTACATGATAGATTCCTTTACATAGTGAAAACTTTTCTTCATAACTTAAATTTGATTGAGAAAGGTATGAATCATATTTTCAAACCTCAACCCCCACTCTAAACATGAACCAACACTAACTAGAGGAAACAAAAATTCAAGTGGGAAAAGTTTTCAAATTTCAACTGTAAAGCACCCAACAAGTGTAGGACTCCCTTCTACAAAAATTAAAAACCAACTAACTTTGTGATCAGGAGATCATGAATTTTTCTCAAAATTGAAAGTTCTTGAAACTGAACCAAACTTGAGCGACCAGGTAGATCTCATCATTCTGATTTCGGCACCGTGAATTGATGTTGTATGAGGGAGATATCGCGTTCTGATTGATTTCCCAAACAACTAAAATTTTTGTGATATGGGTGACTGGGATACCTAGTTAGGATGTAGGTATAGTCAGCAACAATAGAATATTCTTAGAATATTCCATTTTATAGACCAATTATATTTTTCCACGTGGCACGTCCTGGTTTGTTGAAGGGTTGTATGAAGTGGTTTAAGGTCTAATGTATGGGTGACCCATGGCCAGCTCGAAGGCTGCCACATGTCCCTTGTATTGTGTTATAAAATTATTATGGATCTTGGGGGTTCGACCCCGTGACCTCTAGGCGCGTCTACGTCTTCGACCAACTCTATTGTCATATGTTTCTTACCATATTAAGAACTCTGCATATTCTTATAGAGTATTGGTTGACATGTTGTGGGGGTGGGGTGGTGGACCACTAACGGCCTCAATGGAATTCACATGAAATTTAACCTTGACATAAAAACCATATCAACCAAACGGCTAACCGAACTTAACCTCTGGTGGACTAAGCTCAAGGTTTATCACATGCGCGTGGTTTGCGTTGTATGTTTACTTCGATGGTTAGTGGAACTCTGACTCCACTCTGAGTTCCGTTCCACTTTTGATGCAGAGTTATTATAACTGCGGGGTTTAAGGGGGTCGGCATGTGGCCACCCCTGCCCCTAACCATAAAACTAAATGCTACAGCTAGATTCGGCATGCAGTTTAGCACTGCCCCAAAATTTCAGGATTTTGACCAAAATTAGCTACGGATAACTGCATTTCTCCATAATTAGTGGAGGTTTTGTAGCTTTGATTGGGAAAATGGCTAGGGAGGTCAATTTTCGACCAATTTGGGTGAAACAAGAGTCTACCTAGACTAATTAGAGCATTCTCGAGCCACTGGTGCAAAAAAAACAGTTGTTGGAGCCTTGTAAATATATGTATTTGCAATTTTTAGCATAATGACAAAGAGGGACATGCCATTGGGAGCTGAACCAACAAATTTAGTTCAGGAGCGGTGAACTACTTCATCATGCCTGTTGTGTAAATATTATGTGTGATGTTATTTATCTGTTATACACTATTGTTCAGTGTTATTTAGGCTTATTTACATGCTTAAAACTCATAATTTCATCTATGTTTCATGGTTAAATTCCTCCATTATTAAGCAAACAAATGGAGACAAATTTGTACATGTTTTTATAACTGAAAAGACACTTAGCATATCAAACTAATACAGTCCTTTTAGATCAGGTTGGTATCAGAGCTAGAGTTTATTCTTTGGTGTTGTTGTGTGAAAATATTTGTTTAACTATTTGCAAGTGTTCACATGCTTACTAGGCTCAAGCTTAAGAGAGAAGAAGGAAAATTGGTGGAAGCAAGACGGTCTCTAAATGAGGCATAGCAAAGGAGGGCAAGATTTCTATGTTCTCCACCACCTTTTTCACCTCCAAAACAAGCAGAAGTAGCATTAAGAATGCCTCTAGATGAAGAATAAATCCATGAAGAGGTGGATCCAAAAGAAGAAGAAAGGGTGTTCGGGAAAGAATTCCTTGACATGACTAAGATGGCGACAGTCCTTTATCAAGAAAGGAATGAGAGACTAGAAGGAGAAGGATCCAAAATTCATAATGAAGGACATGGATTATCAAGAGGTCAAAATGATGAAGATAAATCAAAGAATGGAAATGGTGGAAATGGAGGCAGTGGAAAGTCACCATCCTCACCCTCATCATCATCATCCTCTTCTTCATCTTCAGTACATCAGCCACACAAGTCAAAGAACACTGGTAAAATTCCTTTTCTAAAACTTGATGTTAAGTTTGGATTGGCAATGTTGAATGGTGAAGTCAATGCAGAAAATCTGAATAATTGGATTAGGAAATTGGAGGTCTATTTGAGAATTCAGAACCTTCACGATGATGATACCAAAATCCAACTAGCTTCATTGAAAATGGAGGTGTAGCACCTGTTTGGTGTGAAGAAAAGACAAAGGAGGAGATCAAGAACCATGGTAATATTATCCTATCATGGACTGATTTCATTACTGCAATAAAAAAATAGTTTTATCCATTAGCTCATATGCAGAAATTCATAATGAACTGGAAAAAATTTAGACAATTGAAAGGACTGAATGTTCAAGAATACACCCAAGAATTTAGGAGAAGAGCTCTCTTATTAAGGGTAGATTTGCACAACCAATATACTTTGCTCAAGTACATAGGAGGCTTACATAGCTACCTAGAACATACTATTCTCATGTTTAACCCTACAAGTCTAGATGAAGTTTTTGTTTAGGCCACACATCTAGAAGCTAGAGGGAAAAACATTACTGATGAGGGTAGGAAGAAACCTTTTAAGGGGAAAAACAAAGGTAGTAATTCAAAAGGTAAGTGAAAAAAGAATGCATCTATCAAGAAAGAGGGAGAAAAAGTGGTCTGTAAACATTCTTCAAGAGAAGGCCATGAAGAGAAAAATGGTTGGAAATTACATCCTGAAAATAGACCCAAGTATAACAACAAAAAAGTGAAGAAGAACACTGCAACTACAACTAAACATGATTTAGGAGAGGATTTAGGTGATGAATATAATATTACAGCCATAGGATTGAAGAACATGAAGGGGAAATAAAATTAAACAAAACTCAGTACTAGTACATCAAACTGTTACATACAACCTCCAAATGAAGAAGACAGAATTGAACTGTTTCATGTGAGGGTCATATCCAAACATACCAATATTGACACACTGTTTGACAGTGGGTCACAAGCAAACATAATCTTTGAAGACTTGGTCAAGGAACTTAATCTTGATCCCATTCCACATCCAAAACCATATCCACTTGGGTGGATTTGTAAGTATGCAAATTTACAGGTTTCAAAGAAGTGCATATTGTGGTTTGCAATAACTACAAATTTTTTTGACACAGTTGAATTAGATGTGGTTCCGCTTGCTATTACAAGTATTGTGTTGGGAATTCCTTACTTGTATGACAAGAAAGAAATCTTCCATCTCCATGAGAACAAATACCATTTATTCAAATATGGAAAGGAGTACAATGTTAGAGCACATTGCAAGAAGACAAATATTGAAATGGTAAATGTTGGTGAATTCAAGTAAGAATTTTGTTCTTGTAATGATTAAGCCTAAAGTTGGTGTTAATCATGAATCATTTGAGGATTGTGATCCTAAGTTGAAATCGGATTTATATGATGTAGTTGATGCACATCATGAGATGTTTCAGGAGCCAACAAGATTGCCTCCAAAAAGGGAGATGCAACATGAGATTCAGTTGCAGCAAGATTATCGTCTTCAAAACATCGGAATGTATCACATGTCGATAATGGAGAATGCTGAAATAAAGAGGCAAATCAAGGACATGTTGGAGAAGGGAATCATAAGGCCAAGCTCTTTTCCATGTGGTTCACCCATAGTCTTGATTCCGAAGAAAGATGGGACTTGGCACATGTGTGTAGACTTCAGATCTTTGAACAAGATAATGGTAAAGAATCGATACCCACTTCCAAGGATAGATGATTTTCTTGATCAGCTGAAAGAAGCAAAGTTTTTCATTAAGTTAGATTTACGAAGTGGATATCATCAAGTAAGAATTTCAAAAAGTGATATATGGAAGACTACATTCAAAACTAAACAATGACTCTTTGAGTGATTGGTTATGCCATTTGGTTTGTGTAATGCACGAAGAACTTTCATGCCTATTATGGATAATGTTTTGCATACATTTCTTGATGACTTTGTGATTGTGTATTTAGATGATATACTGATTTTTAGCAAAAAAAGAGGAGAATATGTCTTACATGTGAAAATTATGCTTGATGTTTTGCAAAAAGAGAAATTATTTCTTAATAAGTCAAAGTGTTAGTTCAGAATGAATTCTTTGGTTTATTTGGGACACATTGTAGGAGGAGGCGAGTTGAGAATTGATACTTCTAAAGTGGAAGCCATTTTGAATTGGCCCACTCGAAAAATAGTAACTGAGGTAAGAAGTTTCTTAGGCGTAGCTCCGTATTTGAGAAAGTTTATTGCTAACTTTTTTGCCATAGTAGCTCCTATGCATGCAGTGACAAGTGTGAAGAAAGGCTTCCAATGGGAATGCAAACAGGAACAAGGTTTTGAAGCTTTAAAACACAAGATCAGTTCAGCTCTGGTCTTTTCATTACTGAATTGGAGACAATCATTTGAGATACAAATCAATGCTAGTGATTATGCCATGGGCGCAGTACTATCGCAACATGGTAAGCGTATCACTTTCCATTATGAAACATTCAATGGTGTTGTAACTAATTATCCTACATATGACAAAGAGATTTATGTGTTGGTATAAAGCGTCAAGAAGTGGAAACACTACTTGATGGGTAAAGAGACGATTATACATACCAATCACCAACCATTACAGTACTTGCAGTCACAAACAAAATTGAAACAATCATGACAATTTAGGTGGATGGGATTTCTTCAACAGTCTCACTTGGTTATAAGGTTAAAGAAAGCTATTTTCAATAAATTTGTTGATATTCTTTCAAGGCCAATTATAAGTGCTTCTACTTTAATTGAAAATGATTCTATTGTACATGAGAGTTACATAGAAAAATATGTACATGATACTTCTTTTCAAGATGTGTATGCTAGTTTGGGTGAAGGGAATCAAGTTGAGGAAAATGATTATCACATGCATAAAAAAAATTTGTTTCATTTGTGCAAGCGGTGCATACCACAAGGAGAGAGGCTTAGTGTCCTGAAAGAGGCTCATTCATCTCTTATTGTTGGATACTTTGGGGTAAGAGAAACAGTGGCGCATCTAAAGAGGTATTTCTATTGGCCTCGCATGATAGATAGTGTGTCACGTTTTATAAGAGGTTTTTATATGTGTGCAACAAGCAAGCCAAGAAATAGGAAGCTTGGGTTGTACATGCCACTACATGTACCATCAAGGCCATGGGAGAGTGTCTCCATGGAGTTTTTTTTAGGTCTACCTATGTTAAGAAAACAACATGATTATCTTTATGTAGTTGTGGATAGATTCAGTAAATGTGTATACTTATGCCAAGTAAGAAAACCATAACTGCTGAAAAAACTGTTGAACTTTATTTTCAACATGTATGGGTTCATTATGGGTTTCCAACTTCTATTGTTAGTGATAGGGATTCTAAGTTCATTGGTAGTTTTTGGTCCAATATTTGGAAGATGATGGACACAAAGTTGAAAACGATTATTTCTTTTCATCCGCAAATCGATGGCCAAACTGAGGTGGTGAACAGAACCGTTGTGCATCCATCGAGAGGATATTGAAGCAAACATCCCAACTTGTATGATGGACAACTACATTACATTCAGCATGCTTGCAATCGCCATTAGACTTCATCTTTGAGAAGGATGTTTAAATTGATGAGCATAGTGATATGTACAAGGCTCAAAATATCATTGAGAAAATTGAGATTATTCATTAACAAGTTCAAGAACAGCTTGAGAAGAGTCAAAGAAAATACAAGGAGAGGCATGAAAAACATAGAGTTGATCACAAGTTTCAAGAAGGAGATGTGGTATGGTTGCACATAAGCAAAGAAAGGATGCAATGAAAAGGTAAAAATCCCAAGCCCATTCTCTATGGTCCATTCAATATCATCAAGCAAGTTGGTAACAATGCATTTCAACTTGACTTGCCTTCATATATGCAAATGTATTCAGTTGTCAATGTAGAAAATTTACGTTTGTATGAGCCTCCTTTGATCGATGATCAAGGGACTGATGTTTAGCTGCCTTCTATTGAATATTTTTCACCATAATTTCTGGATGAGCTCAAGGAGGATACCATCCTTGATAGGAGGAGAAGAGCATCTAAGAGGGGAAGTGTCGACTACCTTCGAGTTGGGCTCAAAGGCAGTAAGCCATTCAAGGAAAACTGGATGGGAGTTGGAAAGGTGAGGAAGCTATATCCTTACTGTTGTGTAACCAGCTCCAAAAATAGAAGAAAAAAGTTATAAACGCCTTAGAAATAAGCCACTTTGAGAGGGAAAACTCTAATACATTACATAAATGAACAATTCTTGGATGATACAATTTACAAAACCTCCTTTCTATATATAGGAGTCCATGGGGCCATAATGTAATCCTAGTGGGCCACAATGTAATCCTAGCCGACCTAACAATAATAATTTAAGGGCACAATAATAACAAAAATGGGGGTTACAAGGGTACAATAATAACAATAAGGGGTTTACACTAACAATAATAAGGGACTATACTAGTGATATAGGGACCTAACATGCCCCTCTCCTTCAAAAAAGTGTTGTCCTCAACGCTTGAGTAGCTCCGGGTGCTTCTGTATAAAATTCTCATCCTCCCATGTAGAATCTTCAGTGGGTAAGTTCTTCCACTCGATGAGATACTCTGAAATTGATCGATTCCGTAGCTGTCGAGTTCTTGTTTCCATGACCGCTTCAGGTTCCAATATGATTTTTCCTTCCTCATCAAGTTCTGGCAATATTGTTTGAACCGGAAGATTTTCACCTATAACCTTCTTTAAGCATGAAACATGGAAAATTGGATGTACTCGCGAAGAAGCAGGAAGCTCCAATTTGTATGCCATAGTACCAATCTTTTGCAACACCTTGTAAGGACCATAGTACTTTTGCGATAATTTATTATCCTTCTTAGCTTGCTTGAGGGACATTTGTTTATATGGTTGTAGCCGTAAAAATACCCAATCTCCTACATCAAAACTTCTCTCGCTGCGATGTTGATCTACCTGTTGTTTCATTCGATTTTGTGCCAAATTGTGGTTATCCTTTAAGAGTTGGAGAACTTCTTGTTCATGTTCGATGTGATCTTCCACTGCTTGAACCTTCGAATTTTCCCTTAAATATGATGTGATCGATGGTGGATGATATCCATAAAGTGCCATAAATGGGGTCATTTTTGCTGTAGTATGGAAGGAAGTATTATACCACCATTCAGCGAGAGGTAACCACTTGACCCATTGTGTTTGTTTATCAGATACAAAACAACAAAGATATCCTTCCAAACATTTATTTAATATCTCTGTTTGACCATCAGATTAAGGATGATAAGATGAGCTATGAGCTAATTGAGTACCCAAACAAGAAAATAACTCCGTCCAAAAATTTCTCGTAAAAATGGGATCTCTGTCGCTCACAATAACCCTTGGGCTTCCATGTAGCTTTTGAATTTTTTCCACAAATGTAGTAGCAACTGTACTTGCTTTAAATGGATGAGATAATGCACAAAAGTGTGCATACTTGGTAATTCTATCAACTACCACCATGATGACATTCTTTCCTTCGGACTTCGGTAAACCTGTGATAAAATCCATTGAAATCTCCTCCCAATGTTGACTTGGAATGGATAAAGGTTGTAGAAGTCCCGGGGTCTTAATTGTCTCCACTTTATTCTGTTGGCAAACCAAACATTCCGCCACAAACTTTTGAATATCAGATTTAAGGCCATCCCAAAAAAATCTTTCTTCACCCTGTGGTAAGTTTTTAAAAATCCTGAGTGTCCTCCTAAAGGAGAAGTGTGCAATTCCAAAAGAATATTTTGTTTTAGTTGTGAATTCTTACAAAGATATAAGCGATCTTTGTACCATAAGGAATCATTTTTCCAACTAAATGTATCAGATGTACTAGGATCTTGCTGCAACTTTTGAATGAGTGTCCATACATCTTTGTCCTTCTTCCATTAATCTCTTGCTTCAGTTATCCAATCTGGTTGGATAATAGAAATGGCACAAAGCAATGCTTCCACCTCTTCATTCTTTCTTGAGAGTGCATCTGCGACAACATTAAGCTTTCCTTTTTTGTAGATTATTTCAAAGTCATAACCCAACATCTTTGTGACCCATTTTTGCTGCTCTTCTGAAGATAGTCTTTGTTCCAAAAAGTGTTTAAGACTATCATGATCAGTTTTACCTTGAAGTGTCTTCCCATTAGGTAAGTTCGCCATTTCTTTAGTGCATGCAGTATTGCTAACATTTCCTTCTCATAAATAGGTTTCTGTAAATACTTTCCTTTGATTGGACGACTTTCAAAAGCAATGGGTCTTCCTTCCTGCATTAAAACTGCACCAATTCCATTTCCTGAGGCATCACATTCCACAATAAAGGTTTTTGTGAATATTGGCATAGCTAAGACTGGTGCTAGGCACATTGTCTCTTTAAGATGTTCAAAGGCCTTAGTTGCTTCAGGAGTCCATGAAAATGCATCTTTCTTCAATAATGTTTTTAGAGGTGCTGCTATTCTCCCATAATTCTTAACAAACTTGCGATAATAGCCTGTTAACTCGATAAATACTCGCAACTGCTTTATTGTCTTGGGGACTTTCCATTCCTTAATGGCTTTAATTTTGTTAGGGTCTACTTTAACACCCTCGTGAGATATAATATGACCCAGATATTCCACCTCTTGTACTCCAAAGAAACATTTGGATGTTTTTTGCATATAATTGTTTCTCCTGCAATAGTTTGAGCACCCTGTCAACATGTTCAACATGATCCTTCCAAGACCTGTTGTAGATTAGTATATCATCAAAAAATGCTAGCACAAATTTTCTAAGGAAGGGTTTGAAAATGGAATTCATCAACCCTTGAAATGTAGAAGGTGCATTGGTAAGGCCAAAAGGCATGACCAAAAATTCATAATGACCCTCATGAGTTCGGAATGTTGTTTTTGGAATATCTTCAGTCTTCATTCTAATTTGATGATATCCTGAACGAAGATCCAACTTGGTAAAATAAATTGCTCCATGTAATTCATCCAATAATTCATCAATCACAGGAATGCGAAATTTATCTTTAATGGTGAGCTTATTGAGCTCCCTATAATCTGGACACATTCGCCATGATCCATCCTTCTTGTGTACCAATACTACAGGAGCAGAGAAAGAACTTTGACTAGGTTGAATTATACCCGCCTCTAACATTTCTGCAATCATACGTTCAATTTCGCTCTTTGGACGTAAGGATATCTATAAGGCTTGATGTTTGGAGGAACACTTCCTGGAATCAAATGAATAGCATGATCATGATCATGAATAGGTGGGAGTCCTTTGGGAGTTTCAAACACCTTGGAATGATTGTCCAAGACTTGTTGGAGATCTGTAGAAATAGATGATTTTGATGTTGGAACTTCTAGTGAGCATAATTGTGCAATTAAGCCTCGTTGTTCTTTCTTTAGAAGCTTTGTCATGACATTAGAGCTTATTATCCTTCCTGGCTTCCCCGCAATACCCCGTAATTCGACTTCCTTTCCTTTTGAAAAAAATTTCAAGAAAAGTTCTTGAAAATTAAAAGCTACCGTCCCCAAGATTGTAACCATTGTACTCCTAGTACAACATCAGCACCTCCCATAGGAATGGCAAGCATTGGACTAGTCAATACATATTCCCCCATGGTTAGCTTGATATTATGGCATTTTCCAGAGCAATTTATAGTTCCTCCATTTGCAACCATCACTTGACATTCTGGTGCTGGGTATAGAAAACAATTTAATTCCTTGGCTACCTTACAATGAATAAAATTATGGGTGCTACCTGAATCAATCAACACTATTACCTTTCTCTTCTTGATTTGTCCTTTTATCTTGAGAGTTTGAGGAGTGGTAATTCCTGCCAGCGCATTACACGATATGGTTGGATTCATTTCTTCCTCTTCTGGGGCTGGTTCCTGGTGTATATCCTCTTCTTGTTCATTTTCTTCTTCCTCTTCACAATCTATGTAAAATAATTTCTTCTTAGCACACTTATGACCTTTAGTGTATTTGCTATCAAAACTGTAGCAAAGCCCTTTTGCTCTTTTTCCTTCCAATTGTTGTGGTGTCAACCTTGTAGGTTGTGGAAATCTAGGCATAGCCACACTTCCTTCTTTATAGAATTGAGTGGTAGGCTTCCTTGTTGCCATAATTTTACATTCAACTTTTCTTGCCAACCTGAATGCCTTCTCCAATGAATCAGGTTCCAGAACGCGAACTTCATGTTGAATGTTATCCTTTAAAGTTCCCATGAAGAGATCAATCATGTGTTCCTCTGGAATATCAGTTACCCTTATATTCAATTTTTGGAAGTCTTCAATGTGCTGCCCCATTAAACCCTTTTGTTTGAGATTTATCAATTGGCTAAAGAAGGTGTTTCTCTTTGTATCCTCATAATTTGCTATCATTTCCTCCGTAAAAATTAACCAAGTGACAATTTTTTTACGGGAGCAAAGCCATCGATACCATACAAATGTATTTTGTTCTAAATGTAAAGTTGCAATGTGTACCTTTTGTGTGTTTTGCACATTATGGAGATCAAAATATTGCTCCATCTGTAGTATCCATGTTACAGGACCCTTTCCATCAAACTTCGTCATATCCATTTTTGGAATATGGTGGTTCTTCCCCCCAACATTAGAGTTTATGAAATCACGATTAACATTTGTTTTGTTCTCATCATGAGGTTCTTCTACTATCTTTTCACCGTTAGGAAACATTTCTTATATCAACTTTGTCAAATCTTCGATGTTTGATTTTAGATCATCCATCTTAGCTTCCATGCCAGCTTCCATGCCATCCATCTTAGCTTCCACACCATCCATCTTAGCTTCCACGCCTTTCTTCAAACCATCCATCTTCACTTCCACGCCTTTCTTCAAAACTTCCATTTCATTTTTTGTTGCTCTTTGCGAGAGTGAAATTTGTTGCACTTTCTCTTGTAATTTTGATAGATCATGTTGCAATTAGTCATCTTCATGAGTCATGGTAGAGCCTTCTGAAGGCTTAATGGGTGTTGAATTCTTTTTAGGTGCCATTTTAGAATCCAATATTGATACCTTTTACTTTCTTTGAGGAGCTCGATATTGAAATTGAATTATCTCTATAATTGAAAATCTTCAATATCTGAAATTCCGCCCTGTAGTATCCCTCTGAAGCTTCTTTCAAATGCCACAGGTCTGATCTAATTTGGATTCTCCAAGACAAAGTTGTGTCCCATCTCCCACAATGACCTAATTCTGGACTGGTTCAGTAGAGAAAAATTGTAGGACTTGCCACATGTCACTGTTTCATTCTTTGTCTCTGAAATTGATAGCCAAGACACTACAGTCCGTTTTCTTGCAACCACTTTTTACGGTACTCAAATCCACTTCCCAGAGAGAGATTTATTGAAATTTTCCCACGATCACCTCTTTGAGATGAAATTCAGGAGCCTAAAAAAGCACTACCTTCCACAGATCATATCTCCAAAAATATTGCAAACCAAGATCTGACATTTTTTGACAAATTTCCTCAGGATTTCAGCTTCACACCATACGAATTTCAGATTCTCTACCTTCGCAAAAAAAAAATTATAGTGAAAATTCCACGATGACCTGTTTAGGAGCTTGAAAAAATACCTATCTTCCACAGATGATATCTCCCAAAATATTTCGAACCAAGCTCTGAAAGTTTTAAAAAATCTTCCTCAGGATTTTAGCTTCACACCCTAAAAATTTCAGCTTCTGAAACTTCGTAGAAAAAAAGTTATAGCGAAAATTCCACGATGACCTGTTTGGAGCAGCGAAACCCTAGAATCCAAAGCTCTGATACCAAATGTTGTGTAACCAGCTCCAAAAATAGAATAAAAAAGATATAAAAGCCTTAGAAATAAGCCAATTTGAGGGGGCAACCTCCAATACATTACATAAATGAACAATTCTTGGATGATACAATTTATAAAACCTCCTTTCTATATATAGGACTCCATGGGGCCATAATGTAATCCTAGTGGGCCATAATGTAATCCTAGCCGACCTAACAATAATAAATTAAGGGCACAATATTAACATAATGGGGGTTACAAGGATACAATAATAACAATAAGGGGGTTACACTAACAACAATAAGGGACTATACTAGTAATATAGGGACCTAACACTTACCTACTGAACAGGTAATCAAAGTCTTTTGGGGTTCAAAAGCTTCCCAATGGGGAGGTGTGATTAGGAGATCATGAATTTTTCTCAAAATTGAAAGTGCCTGAAACTCTACTGAACCTAAGAAACTAGGTAAATCTCGTTTTTCTGATTCTAGCGCCATGAACGGTTTCAAAAAATTGATGTTATATGAGGGAGATATCGCATTCTGATCGATTTCCGAAACAACTAAAATTTTTGGGACAAGGGTGACTGGGATGCCCAGTTAGCATGCAGGTACAATCAACAAAAATAGAATATTCTCAAAACATTCCATTTTCTATACCAGTGATATTTTTCCACGTGGCACCTCTTGGTTTGTTGAAGGGTTGTACGAAGTGGTTTAAGGTCCAATGGATGGGTGACACGTGGCTAGCCCGGAGGCTACCACGTGTCCCCTGTATTGTGTTATAAAATTATTGTGGAGTCAAAGGGGTTCGAGCTCGTGACCTCCAAGTTCCCCTGCTACTTCAAATAACTCTGCTATCATATGTTTCTTACCATGTTAACCACTCTGCATATTCTTATAGAGTATTGGTTGGCAAATTGGGGGTGGGACTGCTGGCGGTCCCAACCCACTGGTGGCTCCAATGGTGTTCACATGGAATTTAACCATGACATAAAAACTACATCAACCAAAAGGCTAAACTGAACTTAACCGCTACCGAACTAAGCTCAAGGCTTATCACATGCGCGCAGTTTCGTTGTATGTTTACTCTGACACTTAGTGGAATTCCGACTCCACTCCAGGTTCTGTTCCACTTTTTCTGCCGAGTTATGATAACCGTGGTGTTTAAAGGGGTCGACATGTCGCCACCCCCTCCCCTAACCATAAAACTAAATGCTACAGCTAGATTCGGTGGACAGTTTAGCACTGCCCCAAAATTTCAGGATTTTTTCCAAAATTAGTTTTGAATAACTACAGTTCCCCACAATTACTGGAGGTTTTGTAGCTGTCATTGGGAAAATGGCTAGGGAGGTCAATTTTCGAATAATTTGGGTGAAACAAGAGTCTACCTAGACTAATTTGAGCATTCTAGAGCCACTGGTGCAGAAAAAACAGTTATTGGAGCCTTCTAAACATATGTATTTTCAATTTTGAGCATATTGACAAAGAGGGACATGCCATTGGGAGCTGTACCAACAAATGCAGCCCAGGAGGGGTGAACTGATTCATCGTGCCTGCTGTGTAAATCTTATGTGTGATGTTATTTCTCTATTATACATTGTTTTTCAATGTTATTTAGGCTTATTTACATGCTTAAAACTCATAATTCCATCTTTATTTCATGGTTAAATTCCTCAATCCTTAAGAAAAAAAATGGATAAAAATTTGTACATGTTTTATAACTGAAAACACACTTAGCACAAAAAACTAATACAGTCCTTTCAGATCACTTTGTCACAATCATTGACCATGAATAAGTTGAGCATGGTGAATTTGGGTAGCTAGTCCTATTTGATATCTAGGAAATGAACCCTAGTAAATATACACGAAAAAATAACCATACCAAAAAATGGTTCGTGCCAACTACAAGGTGAAGGGAGTATACATTGAATGAAAAAAAAGTAAAAGGAATGCTAAGAGAATGCAGATTTCGAAATTGGTGGTCAAACATTAAAAATTGATCATAATAAAAGTTAGAAGAAAAGAGTGAAGATACCTGATGTAAAAGATTTCCATCAATCCAATAAAAACATTACTTAGGAGTGGCGGGTCCTTGGAGCACTAGAGAGATATAAGATTAGTACCATCCAAGTAGATGAAACAATTACAATACTTTTTTGTCATAAGAATATTTCCAATTCGATATTTTTTTACCATTTTATAAAAATAAATTCACCAATTTGGTTAAAAATTCACTTATTTTTTACATAAGTATGATTAACTTGATAATATTCACCAAAAACTTACAAGTTTTAATGGTAGATTATTTTTTTTTCATTTAATTTTCTCCTACAAATATATATGTTTGACATATCAATTATAGATGGTATCCTAGAAAAATATATATAGGTACAATATTTGAATCCTTTTAAAATACCATAGTAGCACAATAAGCACACTCGATGGTTCCTAAGTTGAATAAAGATATGTATATGGTAGACGTTGGCATTGGCACTCGTCAAATAGAAGAAAATGTTGAAAAAACCTATGTTGATGATTCAAGACTTGCATTACATAGGCATCTATACTCATATGACACAAATCCTATATTTCTTCCTCCAACAAAGTTCACAAGTATATTTTTGGTAGTCCTTACATTGGTATTGATTATATTACCATTCAAATGTAGAATAAATATTTTTTATTAAAATATATTATAGAGAAGGAAACTAGGTGGACATTAAAGGTTATGAAAATACCCAAATATATATAAAGGATATAAAAATTGTACCCCACCACTTTTCTAGATCATCTAGGTGGCTCCAGAGAGGCTCAAAAGTCAAAGAGGGCCTAGTAAAGGCTCAAAAATAAAAGTTATTTGATTTCTATGAAGCCAAGTCCATATCGAAGAGCATGTCAAAATATTTAAAACGGCACAAACGACACCTGAATCCGACATCGTATGTGAAAGTTATGGCTAGTCAAATTTTTGGTCAAACTAGGGCCTGTACAAAAAATTAGCAAAACGCGAACTAAATTGGAGCCCGACTAATTCTAGCAGAGTAGTTGGATTTGGAGGAAATTAAATAGGAAATAATTTTCACTTTATGTCGGCCAATTTCGTGAGCCGAAACTGGCGAAATTGTCACCTACTTAAATTTGTCAGTGACCCCCAAAAATTTTGTTGATGGCTTTAAATGGCGAGGTTTTAAAATAATAAAAAATATATATCTTTGGGGTGGTGGGCCACCAATCCCCCAATGGCCACAGATATATATATATGTGTGTGTGTGTGTGTGTGTGTGTGTATTAGGTTCGGGACCCGAGACTTTGACCTGGGACCCTACTAAATACACAAGGACACAATATATTACTACGGGGCTGACAAGTTTTGAACTTGCGTCGTTCGATGGGCCGGCCCGCCAGCGGTGACTCCACACGCACCATCATAAATAAGAATTTGTCTAGTTTAAACATGCACCAATGTGAAGAAAATTCTCTAGGTGGAGAGGCTGCGAGGTTGGAACCTGAGCCTCCTACACCAAGTTTATCCACCCAAACAATAGACCCAATGACATGCTTTATAAATTCTAATCCAAAGAATTATATATAAATAAAATTTAGGCATTCAACAACCCAGAATGAAGAGATCCCATCAGAAAACTGAGAAGGCACAGTTAATGAGACAGAACCGTGACACAGGGAATCATGAGGAATATGAAAGATTCCCTTGGAGGATGATTTTTTTACAGAGGCAGAGTATATGAAGTACATACTCATTTTTCTCAAAATTTTGCAAGGAGTTCAATGGAAAGATCGATTTCCTTACATGAGTAGCATATCTTCAATCAACTTGCAGATATGAATCTTTGTGGAATCATGAGGAATCTAAAAGAATCCCTTAGGGCCAAATTTTCACAGTGACTGAGTTATTTCAAGTTTATACTCATTCTTCTCATTTTTTTCGTAGGGAACATGGTGGTGTAATCATATTCCTCATCTAATTAGAAAAATTTTAGTCAACCTACATCACAAAATCTTTATGGAATCTTGAGGAATCTTGGAGATTCTCTGGAGGCCAAATTTTCATAGTTTCAAATCCAAGCCAACTTCATACTCAATTTTCCCATTTCTTGGATAGAAACACGAGGATCTGTTTAGATGTTTCAACTAAGCAGCCAAAATTCAGTCAACCCATCAGAAGGAATCTTTGTGGAATCTTTGGGATTCTCAAGGATCGAAATTTTAATTGAAGCAGAAAGGGGTTGATTTTATTGTCATTCTTCAAGATTTTTCACCAGGAATTCAATGGTGCAGTCCATTTCTTTACTAAAGGTGTGAATTTTCGGGTCATCCCTAGAAGCGTAGGTATCACATATTTTTTTGTACATGCATGTAATTTGATTTCGTTGAATATTAATTATAGAGGCCTCCCCACTTTGAGCAGGGTGTAGAGATGTAACCCACACTGGGTGAACTCTGTTATCAAGTTGTTGAGGAGGTAAATCCCCTCTGCGGACAGAGGAAATCCCTACTAGTCCAGATCGGGTCTAGCAACAATCAAACACGTTACAGTGCAAGTTCCTAATTGTAAATAAACTGACTTACGAGGAAGGCTTACCTGGAATCCGACGTTGTCGTTTGTAGAAGAGGTGGTGCTCCCGTTCCTTCGCCTTGGCAGATCACAGCCCTCACGATCTCCGTGATCGGACACCTACACATGCAAGAAACAACACAAACGCAAGCATAAAATCCAGTGCATACAACTATATATCAGTCGAAGAGGATATAACTCATGAACATGATCAAGAACAAGAGTGGAACCATAACCGATAGTCGCTTATCATTAAAGAGTCAAAAGAAGAATACAACCATAGCTTCGATGCAACACTCTCCTTTAGCGGGTCGTCAGCACAACATGTCTCGAAAAAGCCTGTCAGGGATGGGACAAGCCTCTCTCTCTGGATACTTGGAAATAGTCTCCTTGCTTGGATTTGGCCTTAGGGAATCAAGAAGGCTCTTGCAGCATAAGGATGTGAAAGCTCTTGGGAACTTGGAGATTCTATTCAGCCATTCAGCCCTTCAGCCCCTTCATCAATGGATGAAGGCTATATTTATAGAGGAGAGGAGGAGGTTGGGATCCCTACAATAGTGGAAGGGAGGCCTTATCTTTTGGGAGGTTCCCCATATGGTGGAAACAAGAGGCCAAAGGAGGAAGGCCGTGGTTATTCAGGCGAAACCACTCCTGATGACTCATCCACGAAGTTGTTGTAATCGAAACTTCGCCTCTTTTTTTAAAAAACTTTCCATAAACAGAGTGGTGCGGGTGCAACACTGGGACAGAGCGCCAATTGGCGCGGGCTCAGTGTTAATTTTCCCCCATTGGCACGAGTACATAACGGGCTACCAGCGCCAAGGCAAAAACAGGTGTTTTTAGGGGTCTGCTCAGGAAATGATCAACAGAAGAAATGTTGTCCTCATGGAAAGGGATGCAATGATGGTATTTGCAAGGCATGACATTGCTTATTGGTCACAGAAACGACCCTCCAATGGGCGAGATGGGGATTGCAAGGACGGTGACAAATTGCTCTGTAACAGATGCCCCCTAAAGCATGAGGCCCGAAAGAGAGAGAGGGGTGAAATGCTTTACGAGAACATGCCGACTAAAAACACCGCCATCAGAAAACCTGCGGAGCGAAGTACAACTGATGTCTCAGATACATGATATATATGCGTGGTATGGGCGCAACCATCCATAACAGAGTGTACAATAATCTATATCCAAGGCATGGACGCATCCATCCAGAGAGGATCGATAAATAGACTCAGGTATGGTCGCAGCCATCCAATCAGTGAGTCATGTAAATAATCATAATAATCCACAATATCGCAGCCTGGATTACAACAGACACAATCCAAGGTCTTGCGCTCCATCTCGACTCGAACAAAGTACAAGTTCAAGCATGCGAATATGTGAGCTGAAGTCGAACATGTAAGAACATCGTCTGATTACCAGCCAATGATGAAAGCTGTTAACAGACGCGAGAGGAACCACCAATAATGACAATGGCCCTCAAGGTACTATAGGTACAATCTACGACGTGTGAATCAATGAGCTGGTGTCGAACACCCGTAGAATCACTCGATCGGAGGCCAATGATGAGAACCTCACGTCGAATGCGACGAACCTGCCATTGAGGCATGCAGGCTCCAAGGTACCATAAAGGAGTCTCTAGATCAGCTTCTTGGATAATGAGCTGAAGTTGACAGGAAGTGACCTTGATCGAAGGTGGGCCATAATGTTTCCCACATCATCGACACGAGACAGAGGAACATAATGTTTTTGTGAATCACGATCAGATGAGAATCAGAGGAAGGTTGGTACTTGCAGAGGTCAACTTCTCTTGAACATATAAACAGCACGACAGTGAGTTTGGCAATATTTGACATCAAAAGATCAAAGGTCATAGTGACGAGGAAAAGAGCAGATGAGAGGTCAAAAGGGATCACCCAAACCCATGGAGGCAAGTGAGAGACGAGATGAGATGTCCCCAACCCGACACGAATGCAGACAAGTGCCATGTTCAAGAGCGACATACTGCCGACACGACAATGATGCTGGTTCCATTTTCCCCCCACCATTTCTGGCGAGTACCCCAATTATTTTTGATAACAAGCTTGAAGGGGATAGCATATGCTTGTAATATAAGTTCGCCCTTCGGGCGAATCCATCCTAGTACATTTAACGAGCCCTAGGAAGGAGCGACTCGAATAACGTCATTTCGACTGAATCCGATGTCATCAGGGTTTAACGAGTCTGAAAAAGGAAGAACTCGACGTCTTTTCATGTTTAGAGAGTTTGAAAAGATAGCAGAAAAGTAAACTCCAATGGTCCCTTTTCGTAAATAGTTCCTCAGATCCGGAAAGGTAGAAAACAATATCTGAGAAAACCTCCTAGTCGCGATAGGCTAGGGTATTCCTTTTTCGTAAATAATCTATCCCAGCCCGAAAAAGGGGTAAACGTATACTGGGTAGATTTCATTTCGCAACCACTTTAACGAGATCGAAACGACAAGGGCCTCAGCAATCTTTTCATGTTTAGAGAGTCAGAAAAGAGCTAAAATTTGACTCCTCCTGGAGGAACGAGTGGTATAAAGGGTAGCAACTGGTTCTGGTAATGATGGAACTACTCTGAACAAGATAAAGGTTAAGATGTTGGCTAACAAAACCACTCATCGCAGCAGTTCCTCAGGAATGGGTGAAACAATCAAGTGAAGGCATATGATCGGCCAAGCAGATAGTGACGATGGAGTGAAAAAACCAAGGTTCATCTGGCAAAAACAGGCTGATAAAATGGCAATCACAAGAGGTAAAATGGGAAAGGTTTCATTTTTACACAAGCTTGAAATCAGAAAACTCTGCTTGAAGTTAGTTTCATTTTTACACAAGCTTGAAACAAAGATAAACTATGCTTGAAACCGGTTTTATTTTTACACAAGCTTGAAACGGAAACAAAATATGCTTGACAAAGTAAGCATGCCCCCCAGCATGGTGACTCAATTCGAGGTACATGCCCCCCAAGCTTCAGTCCATGCACCTGATTAAACAGATGGAGGGAGTGAAGGTTCAAGTTACGAGATCTAAGAAAGACTCGACTGGAATTTTACGAGATCTGAAAAATGACTCGAATTGAACAGGAACGTGTTTCATTATTTTAACGAGGTTGACACTTTAAAAGAACTATCCTCAAGACACCCTTGTTTCATTTTTTAAGGAGCTTGACACAAGACAAGGAACTCTTCTCCGACGACCTTGTTTCATTTTTTAAGGAGCTTGACACAAGACAAGAACCATGTTTCAACAACCTTGTTTCATTTTTTAAGGAGCTTGACACAGGAAAGGAATCGTGCTCCGACAACCTTGTTTCATTTTTTAAGGAGCTTGACACAAGACAAGGAACTCTGCTCCGACAACCTTGTTTCATTTTTTAAGGAGCTTGACACAAGAAAAGAACCATGCTCCGACCGACCTTCATCAGAATGAACAGGAAGTTGGTACTTCCAAGAGTTCCACTCCCGATGGAAGGACAACATCCTGGAAGTCAGGACACAATGCCCCCAGCACACTATGCACGACGGCACCATCACTGAGCACAAGCACGGGGTAGGTAGTCACATAGTTGACCTGCGGTGGAGCAGATACAACGGGTGGATAAAAACCAGGAAGGGATGATGGCGGGCCAGCCGCCACATCAGGACCAAAGAACGAAAGTTGATCAATGGTCACGATCCGTCCTTCATGCGGAAAACAAACCACGCGAAAAAGGGAGGAGACAAGAGCTCCCATGGCATAGGTGTAATCGTGCCCCAGAAGCAGATTGAAATCTAAGGGGCCTGGAACAACCATCACGTCCATATGGAAGGTTTTACCTCCCAAAGTAACAGGTAACCTTGGAAGGATCCCTAACGGTTGACTCGTTCTTCTGTTAAATGCCAACAGATTCTGCGTAACAGGCGCAAGCGGCGGCGAACCGAAAGTGTGCCAGGTAGTTGAGGATAAAATACTAACAGACGCACCTTCATCTATAATGGTGTTGGGTACGACCAAACCAAAAGCCTGTACTGTGATCTCGAAAGGCACATAAGATGGAAGGCGGTATCCTGCAAATCGACCCCAGTCAAAGGAAGCGACCAAACTACTCGGAGGGGCTACCATCGAACGGAGATGGTCTTCCCCTAGTGTTACGGAAGAAGAAGAAGCATCCTCCACGACCTCTATCTCGAAGGTGGGAGGAGTAGCTTCTTGAGATATAGGGACAGGAGAATCTTTCTCCAAGTCCGAAGAATCTAAAGAAACCAGCAGAACATGAGGGGTGTGAGGTCCACTCTCGACGGAAAAGACCTGGTGCACCGAAGACGCGGCCAGCTCAACTGATCCCACGACCAATGGTTGGTCAGGGATGGATTCTCGAATCCGAATTTCTGAGGGAGTGGGATCGACCAAAGATGACTCTTGACCAATCGTGGCATCAGTAGGTGGAGGACTCAAAGAAAGTTGTTTATAACCAGCCGGGAGGCATGGTGTAGAAACAGCCGAGTTGCCCAAGACTCTCTTGGCTTCATCCATATACGGACAAAGGTGAATGGCATGGTGCCCTTCACACAACTTGCAGGGATTGGTAATCTTACCCTACTTCTTAGGAGCCTTACCAACACCAGTTGAAGACGTGCCCCCAACTTGACTCCCGGAAGCCAAAGGCAACGGCGGGCGACCGCTGGACCATTCTTCAAGCACCTTGGGAATTCCAGGGCAGTTTCGAAGAAGATGGTCTCCCGTGCACAACATGCAAGGGAATTTGACTTTCTGTGGAGGGTTGGAAGGTTTATTAAGAGGAGACTTCTTAGGCGCAATATTCGCAGAGCTAGCCTCACATTTATCAGACTTCTTCTTCTTTGTCTTCTTCTTCTTCTTCTTAGCCACCTGGTTACTCGAATCCAGAATTTCACCAGGAAAAGTAGAAGAGGAGGACGCAAAAACAGGCAAAGAAGGGGAGAGGTCCACCTTAGAATCAACATGATGTTGTTCAGGCAGAGGAACTGATTGACCAGTAGCAGAGACATTCGGAACCACAGAGGTTGAAAACAACCAAACAGGCAACCCAACAGTTAACCCAGGAAGGGACAACGTTTCCATATAAGAAGCACCAACATTTCCAAAAGGACAAAATGGACCAGGATTCCCATCGGAGGGGATTCCTTGGTTGGTGAACTCCGGAAAAGTTGCCATCAGAAACGATCTTTAGAACAACACCCTAAGGAAACTAACTTTAACTAGGAATATTTCGTGGGCAGTTAATTTTTAAAACATTGAAACAAAACTCTATTGTTTCATATTTTAAGAGTCAAGAAACAGGCAAAAGGTGACTCTATCACTTTCAAATTTGAAACAAGCGTGGAAGGACAAGCGCTTGATGACCTTTTCAAATTTAAAGAGTCAGAAAAGATCGAAATGACTGCTTAGGAACACTAGGAAAAGGGTGTACCAAATAACCGTGAACTGCAATATACACCTTGGTTTCAAAATGAAAGAGAAATCAACCAAGGACTTAATGTACGTGCAGGCAATCTCCCTGAATGCTGTGTCCAGTGTATCATGGGTATAGGGTGGTAGACTCGGCTTCCTATGGATAAAGGATTGAAACCTAGAGGGGTCTCCCTTTATATACGCGACGGTACAGGGAGCACAAGTCCGTACTAGCGTTGTCTAAAGCCAAAAGGCGAACGACAGCTACTAGGTTTAAAGACGCCGGAACACGTCTCTAACCTAGACCTCTAAATGTGTTTCGTTAGATTTCAATGCTGCCTTAGTGTAAATTGAGTAGATTTTAAAGTTGATCTTCAATTACGTTTCAGTTTCAAGGCCCTACCGTATGTCATATGAAAATCTCCTATATGCAGCTATATGAGAAAATAAAACTTTTCAATTCGATGAATGTTATCTAATTAAGGGAAGAGCTTCAAACAATGATGCAACAAACAACAAAACTGAAAACGAAACTTTTTCCAAACTAGATGACTTTCACTATCCAAAAGTATTCTAAAACATTCAACGAAGTGAATTATGCAATGTAATCTATGCAAAATTCTTTTTCCGAAAACTATGCAATTGTAATCTATGCACAATTTCCTTTTTCTTTTCAAATAATAAGAATGCACTCCATGCATTTTCCGATGAAATGAGAATCTACTTAATGCATGATTTCAATGAAAGAGAATGCACACAAAGCGATTTTTAGCTCTCAATCATTAAACAATGTGATCTAAGTTCAATGATAAATCTCAAAAAATACTTTTCAATGCAATGTGATCTAATGCATTTTAACGAAAAGAACACTTTGAGACGAAAACTAAATAAACACAAATCTTCCTAATGAAGGATGAATGCAAAAGAGATGTAAACAAACACTACGAATGCAATCGTTGTTTCAAACACTTTGTAACGAAATCCCTCAAAAGGCGACCAGACATATGAGGTCAAACACAAAGAGGACTTCCAAAGCAAGAGATAAAAACAAGGCATTCATTCCCTTTTACCTCAAGCAATCATGGAAAGAAGACATTCCAAAGAATGAGGAATGTAATCTATGCTCATATAGTGAAAAACCGGAAGGGAAAGACACACTGGTGAAGGATTTAGGGAAAAAATCTCAATTTTCATACACCCTGAAATTGGCACGACTTGTCCACTGACAACTAGTGCCAATTGGCAACAATTCGCGCGACTTGCACATTGACAACTAGTGCCAATGGCCAATTGGTGCGGGTTGCTAACTGAAAACAAGCGCCAACGCCTGAAAACGAAAAAACAAAGAATTTCTCCCAACCAAGACCAGACTCACCACTTCAAGCAGAATCCAAAACAAACCCAGAAGCAAAGTAATGACCAAAAGAAGCTTCTGAACAAGGGTAACCCTACCATCTACAGGAAATGGCGCGACTGTCTGGCTGTAATCTGCGCCAGACAGGGGATGGCACGAGTGATGAACTGGCAAACTGCGCCAACTAGCGCGACTGTGAGGGCTAAACTTGCGCCAATCAAGCCAAATATGAAAAGGTGAAAATTCGGAAAAGCAAAGGTCAGATCTGATCCTCTGGGGCTGAACCAAAAGCCAAACACAAAAAGAGCCAGCCAAAAGAGCCAACCAAGCAAGCAAGGCCAAGAAATTGACCGAAAAGACAAGACAAAACTCCAAGTTGTTCAGTCCGTAAACCAAACCGGAGATTGACTGAAGCAGCGTTGATCTACTCCGCTAATGCAGAGCACAAGCGTTTCGAAGGTTATCTGGCTGTGCTTCAGACTCCGTCTATAGTTTACAAATCAAACCACAAGCTGAGTCCCTAGTGGAGTCGCCAAATTGTTGAGGAGGTAAATCCCCTCTGCGGACAGAGGCGATCCCTACTAGCCTAGATCGGGTCTAGCAACAATCAAACACGCTACAGTGCAGGTTCCTAATTGTAAATAAACCAACTTGCGAGGAAGGCTTACCTGGAATCCGACGTTGTCGTTTGTAGAAGAGGTGGTGCTCTCGTTCCTTTGCCCTGGCAGATCACAGCCCTCACGATCTCCGTGATCGGACACCTGCACATGCAAGAAACAACACAAACGCAAGCATAAAATCCAGTGCATACAACTATATATCAGTCAAAGAGGATATAACTCATGAACATGATCAAGAACAAGAGTGGAACCATAACCGATAGTCGCTTATCATTAAAGAGTCAAAAGAAGAATACAACCATAGCTTCGACGCAACACTCTCCTTTAGCGGGTCGTCAGCACAACATGTCTCGGAAAATCCTGTCAGGGATGGGACAAGCCTCTCTCTCCGGATACTTGGCAATAGTCTCCTTGCTTGGATTTGGCCTTAGGGAATCAAGAAGGCTTTTCCAGCATGAAAGCTCTTGGGAACTTGGGGATTCTGGAACTCTTTGGAACTAGCTATTCAGCCATTCAGCCCTTCAGCCATGGATGAAGGCTATATTTATAGAGGAGAGGAGGAGGTTGGGATCCCTAAAATAGTGGAAGGGAGGCCTTATCTTTTGGGAGGTTCCCCATATGGTGGAAACAAGAGGCCAAAGGAGGAAGGCCGTGGTTATTCAGTCGAAACCACTCCTGCTGACTCATCCATGAAGTTGTTGTAATCGAAACTTCGCCTCCTTTTTTAAAAAACTTTCTATAAACAGATTGGCATGGTTGCAACACTAGGACAGAGCGCCAATTGGCGTGGGCTCAGTGTTAATTTCCCCCCATTGGCGCGAGTACATAACGGGCTACCAGTGCCAAGGAAAAAACAGGTGTTTTTAGGGGTTTGCTCAGGAAATGATCAACAAAAGGAATGTTGTCCTCATGGAAAGGGATGCAATGATGGTATTTTCAAGGCATGACACTGCTTATTGGTCACAAAAATGACCCTCCAATGGGCGAGATGGGAATTGAAGGGACGGTGACAAATTATTGTGTAACAAAAGTTATTTAATGCAATTTTTTCTCATGGTTCCATTTTATTTCTGCTCTTTTCATGTGATATGATTTCAGGGTTACATGCTCTTTTATATGTACTTATGTATTCATCTTTGAAGTAAGAATATCTGGATCATGTTTGGTATTAGAGCGAGCCTTATATTGATTTGGTGGTGAAGCATGAATAGGTAAAATGGCATATGAATATGCTAAGTTGGAGGAAGAGAAAAGGTATGCCTTCTATACCATGGTAGAAAAATTGAAAAAATTGTTTGCATAGTGCGTGAAGAAAATGGAGAAACATGAGAATAAGGAAGGACTATATGATCATGCCTCGATGGGTCATGAAGGAGGAGGAAAAGTGCCTCTTGAAGCTCCCACTCCATCTTCTAGCAAAAGCTATTTTTCTTCCTCTTCTTGTCATTCTAGAGATAGAAGATCTCATAAAAATCCATTTTTCAAGCTAGATGTCAAGTTTGATTTTCGAGTGTTTAGTGGAAAATTTAATGTAGCAAATATAGATAAATAGATTATATAGGTTGAATTATATTTTCACATACAATGAATGAAAGAGGATGAGACGAAGATCCAGTTATCATCCCTTTGGTTGAGTGGCACTGCTCTCGTATGGTGAGAAAAAAAGCTGCAGAAAGGTGATAAGAGTAGTCATAACCTCCTCTTTTGTCCTTGTATGAGGTTTTTTGTGTTATAAGAGGATAATTTTACCCATTGGGCTACAAAAAAAAGGCCATTATGGAATGGCAACATTCGAATCAAATTAAATGTCGAAATGTTCATAATTTTACAAAGGAGTTTAGGAAACAAGAATTAGCATATGATGTCCCACTAGACCCTCCTAAGATGTTAATGAAATATATTAGCCCTTTGCATAGTTATATGTGTCATTCATTGTTATTATTTGAGCCTAAAATGCTTCATGAAGCTAGTGTGAATGTTTTAAATATTGAAATCGGGGGGGAACATGAACAAGAAGGCTGACCAAAGAGGACAACAAAAACTAATCGAAAGGACAAAAAGCCCTATTTTACTCATTGTGATCAAGAAGGGAATGATGAGGAACATTTTTGGAAACTGGATCCAGAATTGAGGCCAAAGAGGAATGAAAAAAAATAGAAGTAGAAGATGGTTGCAACTATGAAACAAGACCAATAATATGAATCATAAGATGGTGAGGAGATAAGAGATGTGGGAATTGCAAGTGTTTGACCAATTGACCTGTAATTGAGCTTAGGTGATGAAATGAGGATTGCAGCTCTTAGGGTTGTAGAATATGGACCTATCAACTTGGGTTCTTATTCACACGATGAGGCAAATATTTCAAAATTTTTTGTGCCAAAAGTGAGGAGGGCACCGAATATTGTATGGCTCCAAGAGCTCAAAGAGATAAATGAAAGAATTCAAGGAGAGAATGTTGAACTAAGGAGACTACTACAAAAAGGAGAGGACGAGAAAAAAAGGTTGGTGCAGCGGTTAAAGTCCAAGGAGGAGGCCTTGAAAATGTTTCAACATAACAAGCCTAAGTTAAAAAGTGATCCTTTAATTTCAATTTTTTTTTATGATGACAATTTGCTTGCCTTTGAAAAACATACTACAGGAATTGGATCAAAACTGTTGAAGAAGATGGGGTATCAAGTAAAGGGCCTCAACATTAATGGGCAGGGCATTGGGAATCCCATCAAAGTGGAGGAATTTCCTTGTTATGCAGGTCCACTTGGGTATGCCAAAAAATAGGTTGGATAATGCTCCAAGACAGCCAATGGAAAACTAATGGTGGATGATGGGAGCACCTCATCACATTCCAGTGATAGTAAGGATTCCACAGGCACTTATCAGAGGCGCATCAAGAATAATAGTTCCAAGAAAATCCAGAAAGTTAGGAGGAGAAATATCATTGCAGTCACTACGACAAGGATGGAAACTAGAGAAACATGTGTCAAATACTCCATACCCAGAAAGAACCTATGAAGGAACCAACTCGTGAATATGTTCAATAAGAGAATCTACCATAGGGAGATGATCCATTCACTTTGTTGAGTGAAAATGGTTTTATTATATATATTATATTGTCATGGACACATTTTCTAAATCACATGTCATGAAATGATTGTAAAAGTGATGATCTATTTTCCGTCACTTATGAAAGCAACATGATGATGATTTTGCCTCTTTTGTTGATAGTTGGAGTATTGGTTTCTCTGATGATATTAATGTAAACTTAACCAAAGAGTGTGTGCTATAAACTCTTGGTAAGTATGGGGTTTCTTGGGTCATGTTTGGTCTTGTGGGAGAACATGTATAATTTTACTATAGGTTTGCAAAAGACGTACATGTTGGTTCATCACTCATGGCTCTAAAGTAAAAAGGTGAAGGAGAAGGAAGTGTGGCTTGTTAGGGCACTAGTGGTGCACACAAGGGAGTACAATAGATTCTAGATAGTGTTCATGCTTTGGAAGAACCAAAAGCTCCTCAGTGGGGAGGAATGATCCTAGTGGCTCCAAAGAGGCTCATAAGCCAAAGGGGGTTCAAGAAAGGCTAAAAATAAAATTTATTGGATTTCCATGAAAAAATTGTACGATTGAAGAGCTTGTCACAATATTTTCAACGGTGTAAATGACACTTCAATTCGTCATAATTTGTGAAATTTATGGTCAGTCAAAGTTTTGGTCAAAGTAGGCCCCCTAACTAAAGTTAGCAGAGTGCCAACTAAATTTGGAACAAGAACAAATCTAGTGGAGCCACTAAATTTGGAAAAAATTAGCAAGACAACAATTAGGAACTTTGCGTTGACGGATTCTGGTGTCCAGAAATAAAGAAATTGTCACCTACTTAAATTTGCCGGTGACCCCCAAAAATTTAGTCAATGGCTTTAAACGATCATGTTTTGAAATAATAAAAAATATATATTTTTGGGGTGGCGAGCCACCAACCCCGCCAACCCCCCAACGAACACATATCAATTATATATATATTAGGGCCACATCTCATGGCTTTGACCCAAGACCCCGCTTAATACACAAGGATAGCATAGATTACAATGGGTTCTACACGTGCTGAACTCGCCTCGGTCGGTGTGTCGACTCATCGGTACTGGCCCCATAACAGAAATCATAAATAAAAATTCTCCGAGGTTAAAAGCGCACCAATGAAAAAAAAAATGCCAAGTGGGGAGGCTATGGGTTTTTAACCCGAACATCCCACACCAAGTTTATCTGCCCAACCAACAAACCCAATGACCTACTTTGTAAAGTTTTCTCCAAAAAATTATATATAAATAAAACTTCACCATTCGACTAGAGGAATGAAAATGAAGAGTGCTCAATGGAATGCTGAGTGGGAATAGTTAACGATATGGAACCGTGATTTAGGGAACCATGAGGAATATGAAAGGTTCCCTTGTATCATGTTTCATTCACCCATGCACATTCAGTAGGTCCAAAACTAATAAATATGGGTGATATGCATCTTCTACTATCATTTCATCGACTCTACCTCACATGTCATGTGACGTTTCTAGTTGTCATATTCCGTACTATTGGCGAAAAAATAAAGCTTTCATATATTTGATATTTTGGGGGCCTAATGGTGTATTTATCGCTTATATTTTAATTCTTAAACTCTATGTCACCAAGATATTGAATAGGATCCAACGATCTAAGTTATCAAAGAAATCTCTTGACATTTAAACATCCAAAATTTGGGGGCTCAAAGGTTCGTAGCTCTTAGGTGTTAATGCTCAAGAACTTGTGACCAAGGGTTTGACTAGGGGCCAACCATCTCATGTATCAATGAAATATTTTGAATATTTCTCTACAATGTTAAAACATATAATCCATGTACATTCCATAGGAGAATTTCTCTGGGTTGCAATCCTCAAGTTCCTCATGAGTGGGAGATTGAAGTGCACCCATAACTATCAGATGTTGGGAAAAGCTTACACTTTTACATTATGAATAATCTAATGTTTGAGTGTATGATAAACATAGCAACATGCCAGGTAAATATTTCCATCTACTATTTGACGAGAACTTAACACATTTGTCCCCACAAGTGTCACATCACCCTATTCTGATTTTGTATTTCATTAAGTCAATTCCAGCAATGTGAGCTGATGGTGGTTTTGGTAATGGCAGTGGTGGTTGTGAATCTATTCAACAAATTCCATGTACTCTCAAAGGAGTTAATTTCTCGAGGTCATTTTCATACTATTATGATTATGTTTATACTAAGAAGTGAGTCAAGAAGTATAATGGAAATTTTAAACAACTTAAAAAAAATTTAAAACCATATAAGTATTACTCCATAATCAACACATGAGATATCCATTAGGGAAGAAAACCATAAAAAATATTGATTTAAATATATTCTTGTATGGAGAAATCTACTATTATACCAATTTTCTAGCACCAACTAGAAGGAGACACCCATCCACCCTATTTATAGGAACCAACCTAAAGGAGACACATATCACATAATATTATAGAGATCCAACTTGAAGGAGAGACATATCCCTTTGGTCTTACATGCGTCAACCCTAAAGGGTATTCTTATCCCATGATTTGTAATTATTCATGATGTTTTTGCTTCTCATTCACAACCTTTGTACATTACTTCTTGAAAATTTTCACATAGTGTTAGCTTTTACCTTCACAACACTCGCATTCTACTCTCTACTATTTTATTCTTTTACTTCACACTCACGAGACTACATCATGCCTTCAAATTCACACTTTTCTATGCTTTATTTTCATTGATGGCCTATCTATAATCTACACATTCTTCTAATATTTCTTCATTCTATCCTTACTAATCTACAATTATTAGTTCAACTTATCATTGTTTCACACTCCAAAGCTTTCCACGTTGAGTTATGTATACCACATTTCCAAATCTTTTCCAACATAGACTTGGTACAGGTCAACGCAAGAACAAAAAAAATTGAAAAAGATCGATACGTCTTGAGATATTTGACTGGATGTGGTTGACACCTCATCGATATCTGGTCAAGATGACCCATATTATTTTACCAATTTCATGATTATTTACCCCTATGTGTAAACCATAAAACACCTATGATCACGTGTTATGACCATGATCTAAGAAATATGTTTCAAAAGATGTAGAGTCTTAGTCCACTTTTTTATAATGGATATTCAAATAATTGGATGAATTTCTTACCTATATTACTCAATCATGGCTGACACTCTAGGGGATCAACTATCAAAACCATATGATGTTGTGATGGGACGACATTCTTAATTGATTTCTTCTAATATATCTAGATTCTTAATATAGTAAATAATGTTCGCTTCTATAGTGACAAATGTAAGGATACCCAGATTATTTCATAACCTTTTAGGTCGAGGATCTAAACCCACAAGGTTTAAATCCTTGGCCCTTTGTAACATTGGCCCATAACATTGATTTTTTTATATTTTAGGCCAAAGCCAATGACATGGGAATACTTTGCCAAAAATGGTCCTATTGTGAGTCTTGAAACCTCAAGGTCAACCATGTCAAACTACTATGGACCAATCATTTTCTGCCTCATGTTCCATCTATAGTTTCATCTCCACCACGTGTCACTCACTAAAAGCCCCGTTGGCTAACCATAAAACTCCATTTTTACTTAACACATGGATGTGCCAGATCATACCATAGGTAGTAGTGAATGCACACATCGCCAAATTTAAGTTTTTGTGGGAGGTGGTTAGTCCATGTAACAACACACCATGGAGAACCAAGTTGTTTCATGTAACAATATCTCCCCTAGCATGATATTGATGTGTACCAAACTCGTTACCTACGTTATTATACAAATATATATGTATTTTCATCTCCACTAGAATAAAACCTATAGGTAGTATTCGACGTAGGCATCACCAAATTTAGGGATCCACGAGAGGAAGTTAGTCCATGTCGGGACACACAAGGGTAATTTACTTGTTTCATGCAACAAAATGGTATCCTTCATTGAGTATATGTGTAGGAATTTCTTTTATCTACAAAACTACTACCATGTGGTTTATCATCACAAGCCTTTACAAATTTATTACATGTCATCTTCTCTTACACATCATCTAATAACAAAATTATCTCTTTTATACTGAAAATATTTCTACATAATCCAAACCTCCGTATATGGAACTCCATTTAACTATTTTATCTTTCATTTTTTATGTAAGGTGGGATAGTAGTTAACGAGAAGACAAGTAATTTTCCACATTATAAAAGTACAATGTTTTAATATATATAGAAAAGATATGTTCATATAGAAAATTATCAAAAACTTCAACAATCACATTAGGGTTGTTTAAGGCGTGAAAGAAAGTCTTCCGTTGGTTTTACTTTCTAGGAGGAAATATATATGATAGCGATGTTGAAACCTTGAAAACAATAATAACCATCATGTAATTTCTTTCCATTAGAAATTGGTTTTATTCATGATATATTTAATGCTAGAATGGTCCATATGGATAAAGATTTCATAACTAGTAGCATAATGTTAGAATACGTTAACTCATAGGCACAACTTCCAAAAAATGTTTCTCGTGTGGAAAAAAATTTTTGAGGGATGGAAAAATTATCTTCGAAGTTTAAAAAAAATTGGCGAATCTCACTAGTCCCCTACTATGAAAAATTAAAATGTTTATTGATGTATTTGTAAAATTATTGCAAAATTTATACTGATATTATATATATTGTCTATATAATTTTGGTGATTTTTAACATAAAATAATTTTATATTTTAAAATTTGGGCTTAAAACATTTTTATAAAAAACTGAAATTGGCGAATCTTTTTTTTTGGAAAAACCATGGAAAATTAGCCCACCTGCAAATATTAGCCTCTAAAATTTTCCATGATGTTTCTCAATAATAGTTTAATCATGTCAACATGGGTTAAAATTTTATTGATAAAGTAAAATACATAAGTCTTAAGATTCTCTTTTTGACATAGTGATGTTTATACTCGATGTATCGCGATTCATCCATAGAGATGTAGAATGGTAAATCCAGTATCAATCCTCTTAATATTGGTGTTGTTGATCATTTTAATAAATAAGATTCACAACTAGCATTCCAATAGAATTCTATGTCATTAGCAAGAAACTTAAAACAGAGGCAAGGCTATCTTACTAAATGTTTCTTTGAATCTATGAGTAATACCTTGCATAGCTTGGAAAATTGTAGACTTCTCATTGATTGGATGAACTAGAAAACTTAATAATGAATTCAATTTTGGGTGGATCTACATTTATTCCTACAATAGATATATGTTATTCAAAACTTTTTGTTAATAGAATAAAACATTTCTCATTGATAAGGTCCAAATTAGTCTCTATTTATCTTTAAGAACTATATCTAGGTGAACCAAAGATACTTCAAAAGTAAATGTTCCCACATGAAAAATAATCCATGTATGTTTCATTGTATTTATATATTAAATCAAAAAAATATGGCTAGGACTACTCTTTTTAATGTATCCACTACACTAAAAGTCCAACGAAATACCTTATTGCCACATATTCACCAAGTAAATGTGAAGGTAGTTTTTGTCTTAATCTGAAAATTTATTTTTATTTTATTATAGTCGTTAAATCCATCTAGGAAAAAGAAAATATTTCTACATAGCTAGGGTATCTAGGGATTTGACTGCGTAGAATGGTAAATGGAAATCTTACTTAAAAAATAGATTTATTTAGTTCATAAAATTAAAAACAAACTAGTCATTTCCCATTCCTTTAGGCATGACAACTGTAAATGGGGACCCATTCACTCTAAGAAATTGGGTAGATAAAATCTACCTTTAATCAATTTTGGAGTTCATCTTTCACTATCTCTTTAAGTATTTCATTATTTCATGTGCTAGGATGAATTACTTGTAAATATATGTAATCCCAAGCAAACGCTTCAGAATAATTCTTTTAATACTTGAAAATTTTTGTTTTTACTTACATATGCTTCTAATGTGGAAGTGATATTCAGAATTTTTACATGCTTCTAATTTTAACGCTTTTTGTACTTGAATTTAGAGGAATTTATTTTTGAAATAAAGGTTGTAAAGCAATTTTTGTACAATGTTCTTGATAATTTTATTCTAACAAATTATTTGTAGCCATATGGTAATTTTATTTGATTTTTTCTATAATATTACGATTATAAATGAAATAATATACTAAGTTTTTGTTTGTTGCATCCCCAAAAGAAACAAGATGATTGATGTTAAATTTTTCATGAATTACTTCCTATTTCACTGAATTCTTTGGCATGGGGATATAATATTATTTTCTTAATTTCATTTCCTTTTCAAATTTTCATTTTTCCTAATTCAAAGTCGATGAATTCCTCGGGTGCTTAGCTATATCCATGGTCATCTAAGGATGAGGGGATGTCCACCTCAATTGAAATGTCTATTATATATTATGAATAGTCAAAGGAATCTCTCAAATATTCCATTACACCTTCCAACTTAATTTGTGGTCTAACAAACAATTCAATTATTGTAGTTGTTTGTCAAAGAATGTGTAAATTTAAACATTTCATTTTGTCCATTTTCATTACATTAATTGTCACACATAATTCAATTAAGTTTTTTGGCATTGAAATATTGTATATCATAATTGTAACCGTAGGAATTGTGAGATAAACATACTTTTATGTTTCAATTTATTTTGACATGATGCTAAAAAAATCACCAATGGCATGTACCATACTTTGGTCTCTCTTTCTTCTCTTATATTTCTTAAAACACCATTCCTTGATTTTTTTTTGTATAGATTTGGATTTCTTTAATATATTGAAATAAAGTGATTTTTACAAAGATATTCTTCATTTTACCTAATAAATCCTACTCGAGATAGATAAATGATTTATTTATAATTAACTTCCCCTGAAAGGGGAGGATTGATTTCTATTGCTTAATGATTGATCATTTTGAGGTTATATTATTTTATATGTCTCTATGTTTTAATATTTTTATATGATTTTATATGTGCGAGTTTTGCTTGGAATTTCCTCAATTTATTCATATTGTTATTCTACAATAATAGGAAATTCATTTTGTGAATTATCAATAGAAATAATTTCATAAGTTAGAGGTGTTATTTCTCTATATTATATATGGGTTTGCGACATTAGTATTAGGATTTTCCACTACCTAGGACGGTAAGTTTGTAGGTCTAGGATGAGGTTAGTTAGTGGGTAGCTGAAGCTGTTGAGGTTGGTTTATTTGTGGTACCATAATTTCTTGTTGGACATAAGGATGTTGAGATAGTGTGAATTATTGAAAAGGAGGTTGTTGTTGGTATGACTATTCGTAAAAATAATGGTTGATAAGATTGTTGATAAGGATGTTTATAAGTGATATTGGTGTTAAGGTCATTGTGGATTTTATGATAGTTAGTTTCCCATAAGCTTTTCTCCTCACCAACCTTGTTGATGTGGTTGGTTAGTAGGTTGATATGAGGCCAAGAATGCCATGAATCGGTGCATTCCATGTATTATGTACGAAGATATTGATATTGATAAAATTGTAAAGGATTGGCTTTCTCAAGAAATACCTATAGGTCTATCTTTCTGAGCCTTCTTGATGACACAACATAGTAGAGTGATTATGGGTGAAAGCATGCATATGGAGTTTACACTTTTTGGGCAAAATGTGGCAATGGAATTTCAATTTTTTCCTCTTTTATCGGATTGAAGCCCTACGAAAATTCATATGAGAACTTTGAATTTTTGAAGTTCGCAGTAAAATGAAAAATTGTGGAGAATTTTGTTGTTGTCCTAATTATACTTTTTGCAAAAAAATTTAGTTTCATATGATATGTCAATTTTCTATTAACGGAAATGCTTGGCCTTGCACTTTTTCACACATATTAAGAGGTATGTGTGTGTTCACATATCATAACCTAGTATAAAATGTGTAATTTTTAATGAGAATGATCTACATATATATGATCATGATCTAGATAGATAGGGCTAATTTTTTTCATTTTTAAAAATTATTTTTTTATGCAAAAATATATTTTTTTCTTATTTTTCAAAGTTGGTGAGGTAAAAATTTTCAATTTCATTTTGCAAACACAAGTGTTCACATAAGGTTTTTTTCCAACTATTTAAATGAATTGAAAAACAAAAAGTACCCTTTTCAACATGACTTGTAACAAAGATAGTGGTATTTTTTGAAAGTTTTTTGTTGTGTATATTTTACAATATTGATTTTTTATTCAACCTCTTTAGCACAGTTCAAAAAAAATTCAAACATTATGTTTAATAGAAATTAGATGAAAAATATCATATGCCATCACAAAAATAGTATCCCTTCATGAATCCAATGTGATTAACTCCACCACCTGAGGACAAATTTATCCCTAATTCCGCTAGGGAAAAAAATGGAGTTGTAGGAAATTTTGCAAAAGCGGTGCTGAAATTGTTTAGTTTTGGACTTAAGAGGCTCGATCAAGTGCTTAGAGCACTCCATCGATGCTGCCTAAATATGAAATTTAAATAACTCGATCGAGGTTTCAGTGAGACTCTCAATCAAGCCAGTTACGTGGTTAACAGGAGCCTGATCGAGCATTATGGCCCGATTGAGATATAGTCCTTGATTGAGCCTTTACAAAAAAAAATTGAATAAACTAAAAGTAAACTTTTACCTCATTTTTTTTTATATAAATTTGCTGGGACTACATCTTCATCTTCATCATGTTCAATATATCACCCCGATGAGGGCGGGGAATTGAATTAGTGACTTCACATCGAGGAGTGCCTTAACAAAGCACCCAATCACGATCTATCCAAAATCCCATAGACAACTTTTACCTCATTTTAAAATTCCAAATGTTATTATAATTTTTGTTGTAATCTCATGTAAAAACATTATTAAATTTAATATTAATATTTATTATTATTATTATTATTATTAAATTAAATGATGAAAATATATTAATATAAAAAGCTAATATTAATATATTTTAATGTTAATATTAAATTTATTAATTTTGGATTAATATAATATTATTAACTTTAATATAATATAAATTTTTTTATATTATAATATATACTAGCACAAACACATTAATAAATGTGGTTGAAATACACCATAGGCATCAAAAAAAGATTCATTAACACAAAAAGAGTCACACAAGCTTACTCAATATAAATGTTAATTTTATTTAAAATATATATTTTTTATAAATATAACATAATAAATATATAATATTTTTAAAATATTTAAGTAATCATAATTGAAAGCCACCTTTAAAGAAATAAAACGGGGATAGCTTCAATTTGAAGACATGAAGCACTCTACGTATCTTTGATGGAGGTAGCTCAAACATTAATGTTTTGGAAACTTTTATATAATATTTCAATGAAAATTTATCATTTTCCATCGAGGTGAATGTACAACACACATTTGAAATCTTTCATTTTAAATATGTATTGTATATATTTAAAAAAAAAAGTGTTTTACAACATTGAGATTATATATATATATATATATATATATATATATATATATATATATATAGAGAGAGAGAGAGAGAGAGAGAGAGAGAGAGAGAGAGAGAGAGAGAGAGATAAAATTTCAGTTATCAAAGTATTTTAAAGTTTCTGAAATATAAAGTGAAAGAGATTGGAAGAGAAGGGTAAGAGAGAGAGGTGGAAAAAAAGATGGGGAAATGGAGAGGAGTAGAGAGTGTCAGAGAAATATACGTAGCTCAAGAGATGGATTTGGAGGAAAATATAAGGAAGGAAGAAATTCAAGGCATATAAAGAGAGAAAGGTGGAGAGAGAGATTGGTAAGAGAGAGATGGAGAGAGAGTGTGTATGTTTGTGGGTGAGATATATGACTCTATATGGAGAGAAGGGGGAGATATAATGAGAGAGGGACCAATATAGTCAATAGAGTTACAGGAGGGAGACGCGAGAGAGAGAGAGAGAGTGAGTGATATGGGGGGAGAGACAAAGGGAGGGTGGGAGAAAAAGGAAGAGAGATATGAATTGAGAGGAAGGGAGAGAGAGAGGACTTGAGAGGGATGGAGAGAGAGATATGAGTTGGAGGGGGTGAGAGGCAGAGCTAAGAGAAAAGAAATACATATAGATATAGAAAGTTTGAGCGAGAGAGAGAGAGAGAGAGAGATAGAGGAAGTGGCAAGGGAGATGGAAAGGGAGATAGGAGACTAGGAGGAAAAATAGATAGAAGGGGAGATGGAAGGAGAGAAGGGAAGAGAGATAGAAGATGAGACAAAGGGAGAGAAGGGGAAGAGAGGGAGAGAGGGAGAGAGGAAGAGGGAGGAGAAGATACATGTAAATATGGAGAAACATTGAGTACATGTTTGGTGTGATATAGAGAAATGAAGAAAGAAATAAATAGAGGAGATAGATAAATAGATAGGAGGGGGAGAGAGGGAAGAAGATGAAATTTCCATCATATTTTAGTTTTTAAAAAATTGAATAAAACATAAATTTCCATCTATAAGGGATTGATAGAAATACTTGGATAACTACTTTCAAATTTAGGAAAGTTGATGTACCATTATATAAAATTATAGAAATGTTGTCATATATTGTTTTTTGACCTTTATATTAAATTTCAATATGATTTAATTATATCATGTTATTATTAAGCTCTGGTAGATAATCTCAAAATAAACAATTCTAAATAATTTAACCTATTCATTGTTTACATGACATCTTTTAATATTAGAATTGAAAAAAAATTATTTCAATCATATTTTTGTTTTGTAATTGAACCTTGAGATAAGAAATTGATTGAAATATTTAAAAAAGTTGTCCATGCAATGGTATATGGGTGGGTCACACACACATACACAGACACAGACAGACACATATGGGTGGGTAAATGAATTGCACCATAATTTTTAAGATTTCACTTATTTTCTTAGTATATGAAAGTGGAAATTAAAATTTAAAAATAATTTTACTAATAAAAGGTATAGAATATATAAAAATTATTAAATTACCGAAATAATTTTAACAGATCCATTTAAACTTCAGAAATTAATGAGCATCCATAAACAATATTAATACCCATCCATAAACTAAAATAATAAGCATCCATAAACTAAAATAATGTCCATGATGTACATCCATAAATTTTCCACGTATAAAAATATACAAAATTTGTATCATATATGTGAATATGCCTTATGAAATGAGCCTAAAAATATACAAACTATGACACTCTAAGTACCACCAGAACTCCTATGTGAGTATTTTCGTGCAAGGTAAGTGTCCATAAGCTGGTACTACAATATAACACATTTAGTTAAAACTAACTAGATAATTATTTGTACAAAATAAACAATATAGGAATAAATTATACTAAACCACATTTTTAATTTTATATATATATATATATATATATATATATATATATATATATATATATATATATATATATATATATATATGAATCTACTAACCTTAGTCAGAGTCCAAAATGCGGAGTCTAATGGGATGACCATCTAACCATGAATCTTTGTTTGGTGCTCCCTTACCCATGGCTCAATGATTTGGGCTACATCGATGGACTCCGCACCACCGGTGCCTCTAAACCCAACATCCCACTCATGTCTCCACAAAAATGGCAAGCAACGACACTCTACATATGGGCCTGTGCATAGAATGGCAAGGAAAAATTATAATTTGTCTACAAATTAATTAGCATATTTATGTAACTTAAAAAAATAAAAATTTTAACTCGTAAGAATAAATAAGGTTACCTCAAATGTTGTTCCATGTGGTTGTACATATTTACTCTCATCCACAATAGCGAACATATAATGTGGAGGTGGAGGCTGAGGAGAATCCTTTGAATTATGCTCTAGTCGAGGATGTTCCCGACTAATCAACTGCTTTCGGATGACCTTGTAATCTTATCCCATGAAGTTGGGATGTGTCTACACATTATCAAACTGAACTTATTAATATAGATTACATAATCTAATATGAAGTATAAATTTTAATATAAATAATTATGCATAATTTGATAGTAAAAGTCAAAAGTTTGGTATATATATGTACCTAGTCTGTGCCACATGGGCCATGCACCCTCCAAGTCTCACGAATGGAATCATGATACAGACATGTATGTGTCAAAATCTGATCAGCGATTAAACTTTCTAGAAATTCATCATCATATAAGGGCATTGGTGGGTCACGAGGCATTGGTCGTGGTCTCTTAATCTCTCCATGCAATGCGAGTATGTGCACTAGCCAATGGTGCACTCGTATGTTGTCTCCAATAGTCTCCCACACCTCACTACTCAAGCGCCATTGACATATCCTATATCTATCCAGGTAATAGAAAGCTGCGAGAACGGTAGTGTCAAGAATCTCGGAGGTGGTGGTACATTCCTGAGGAACCTGCGAGGCCCCTCACGCTCATAGTTATGTCCATGCGTTCCGCACCATCAAAATTATATCTCTGTATGAGTGTAATCCATGCCTCTATATGTAATAAAAAATCTGCATATAAATTCTTAAAAAAATAAACCGTGACATGTTCATGGTTTCGTAGAACTTGCCCAAGCTCAGCTGAATCTATCAAACACAAAAAAGCGGTGGACATGAACATTACTAAAATATTACAGAGCCAGTTTGGATCTTTATGTCTAGCAAAGGCGATGCATCCAAAGGGATGTCTAACAACTACCCATGAACATAAGTGTCATTGGTGGCCTCTTTCACCACCTTCCAAGAATTTTTTTCCTCTAACCTCATGTGCCTCATGACGCTATGTATGAATTGTAATATGTGACTATCTCGGTGTCCGAAGCCTATGGTATGCCTCGATCAAACTAGTCATGTTATCTAGTATCAAAGACAATGCAAGATGAGTTTGTGAATTAGAATGGATATTATTTATCTCTGTTGTGATCCATGTATGACAGGTCGTAACATCCTCTAATGTGATATGAGTAATGAAAATCATCCTATTGAGGGATCGAAGTGTCGCACTCTAATCTTGAGCTTTGACCCTACTAATAACCTCGAAAATAATAAAAATAATTTAACATACATATAATTAAAAAATTAGAAAAATAATAGCATATACATTAAATTCAAACACGTCAGTTGAAGACAGTTTAAAAATTAAAGAAAACTTCAATACATAAACACATAATGCTTAAAGAGGATTAAAAATGCAGGAGGTGTACCTAAAATGGGTGAAGAGAAAGGTCCACCGGATGTAGCATGGTCATCATAGTCAGAGACAAAAAAATTTCCTCTAACACTACGACTAGTGCCGGGAGGTGGGATCCACAATGGGAACATGAACTCTTGGTGGACTATGTGATCTATCATGAGCCCAGCCACATATAGAAGAACCTATCGCACTATGATGTCATGTAATTGGGGAGCATATATGAGATGCCTCAACATATTACATATAATACATATAAACTTATCTAAGAAAAAAATGTTGACAAAAAATATATTTCTAAGCTCAAGGAGAATAATCTAGTGTGAAGTCCTAAACTTTAGAGACTCTTTATTGATAATTTATCAAAGAAAGTATATTAAATTCCATGTAAACACAATAGAAAGAAGGGATCAAATCTACCCTCACATTTTTCTTGGTTTCTAAATAATGCATTTTATTCATAGCACATAAATATGTAAATATATATGTAAAAAATTGAAATAAACTTATTTACAAAACTAATAAAGTTTCATGCCAACCAAATACTATAATAGAATTTACATTTTTAATGTTTGACTTCAAAACATGACATGTACTATGTGCAAGCACGTGAATACTATTGTGAAACCAGCTCCAAAAATAGAATAAAAGAGAGATCAACACCTTAGAAATTAGCCACTTGGAGGGGGGGAAACTCCAATACATCACGTAAATGAACACCTCTCGAATACTTCAAATGAGCAAAACCTCCCTTCTATATATAAGAGTCCATGGGGCCACAATGTAAAGTCCACGTGGCCACAATGTAACCCTAGCACGACCTAACAATAATAATGTAAGGGCACGAGTAATAAGAATATCTGGGGCTTACAGGGATACATAATAACGCAAATAAGAGGGTTACACTAGCAACAATAAGGGACTATACTAGTAATATAGGGACCTAACATGCTCCTTTCCTTCAAAAAAGTGTTCTCCTCAATTCTTGAGTAGCTCTGTGTGCTTCCGTATAAAATTCTCATCCTCCCATGTAGAATCTTCATTAGGTAAGTTCTTCCATTTGATGAGATACTCTGAAATTTATCAATTTCGTAGCTGTCGAGTTTTTTTTTTTTGTGACTACTTCAGGTTCCAATATGGTCTTTCCCTCCTCATCAAGTTTTGGCAATATTGTTTGAACTAGAATTTTGTCCCCTATAACCTTTTTTAAGCATGAAACTTGGAAAACTGGATGCACTCGTGAAGAAGAAGGAAGCTCCAATTTGTATGCCACAGTACCAATATTTTGCAACACCTTGTAAGGACCATAGTACTTTGGCAATAATTTATTATCCTTCTTAGCTTTCTTGAGGGAAATTTGTTTGTATGGTTGTAGCCGTAAAAATACCCAATCTCCTACATCAAAACTTCTCTCGCTGCAATGTTGATCTACCTGTTGTTTCATTCGATTTGGTGCCAAATTTAGATTATCCTTTAAGAGTTGGAGAACTTCTTGTTGATGCTCAATGTGATCTTCCACTGCTTGAACACTAGGATTTTCCCTTAAAGAAGATGTGATGGACGGTGGATGATATCCATAACATGCCATAAATGGGGTCATTTTTGCTACAGTATGGAAGGAAGTGTTATACCACCATTTAGCGAGACGCAACCACTTAACCCATTATGCTTTCATATCAGATACAAAAAAACGAAGATATCCTTCCAAACATTTATTCAATATCTCAGTTTGACCATCGCATTGAGGATGGATAAGATGAGCTATAAGCTAGTTGAGTACCCAAACAAGAAAATAATTCCGTCCAAAAATTTCCTGTAAAAATGGGATCTCTGTCACTTACAATAATGTGTGGGTTTCCATGTAGCTTTTGAATTGTTTCCATAAATGCAGTAGCAATTGTACTTGCTTTAAATGGATGAGATAATGCACAAAAGTGTGCATACTTGGTAAGTATTTCAACTACCACCATGATGACAAATATTCCCCCAAGGCTATCTTGGTAAGTGTGCATACATATTCCCCCATGCATAGCTTGATATTATGGCATTTTCCAGAGCTATTTATAGTTCCTCTATTTGCAACCATCACTTGAAATTTTGGTGCTAGGAATAGGAAATAGTTCAATTCCTTGGCTAGTTTACAATGAATAAAATTATGGGTACTACCTGAATCAATCAACACTATTACCTTTTTCTTCTTGATATGTCCTTCTTTCTTGAGAGTTTGAGTGGTAATTCCTTCCAATGCATTATACGATATTATCGGACACGTTTCTTCTTCTTCTAGGTTTGGTTCCTGGTGTATATCCTCTTCTTTTGAATTTTCTTGTTCATTTTCTTCTTCCTCTTCACAATCTATGTAAAATAATTTCTTCTCAGCACACTTATGACCTTTAGTGTATTTTCTATCACAACTGCAGCAAAGCCCTTTTGCTCTTTTTTCTTCCAATTGTTGTGCTGTCAATATTTTAGGTTGTGGAGGTCTAGTAGTAGCAACACTTCCATCTTTATAGATGTCAGTGGTAGGATTCCTTTTCACCATAATTTTACATTCAAATTTTCTTTCCAACCTGAATGTATTCTCCAATGAATCAGGTTCCCAAATGCGAACTTCATGTTGGATGTTCTCCTTTAGAGTCCCTATGAAAACATCAATCTTGTGTTCCTCTAGGATATCAGCTACCCTTATATTCAATTTTTGGAAGTCCTCAATGTGCTCCCCCACTTAACCCTTTTGTTTGAGATTTATCAATTAGCTAACGAAGGTGTTGCTCTTTGTATCCTCATAATGTGCTATCATTTCCTCCATAAAATTTGACCAATTGATAATTGTTTTACGAGAGAAAAGCCATCGATGCCATAAAAATGTATTTTGTTCTAAATGTAAAGTTGCAATGCATACCTTTTGTGTTTTTTTCACATTATTGAGATCAAAATATTTCTCCATTTGTAGTATCCATGTTACGGGATCCTTGCCATCAGACTTCCTCATATCCATCTTTGGAATATGGTGGTTCTTCCATCCAACATTAGAGTTTATGAAATCGTGATTAACATTTATTTTGTTCTCATCATGTGTTTCCTCTACCATCTTTTTGCCGTTAGGAAACATTTCTTTTATCAACTTTTTCAAACCTTCCATGTCTGATTTTAGATCATTCTTCATGTTTTACATGTTGTTTTTCATTTTTTCTTCCATGTAATCCATCTTAGCTTCCATGCGAGCTTCCATGGCATCCATCTTAGCTTCCATTCCTTTCTTCAAAACATCCATATTATTCTTCAAACCATCCATCTTCACTTCCACGCCTTTCTTCAAAACTTCCATTTCATTTTTTGTTGCTCTTTGCGAGAGAAAAATTGGGTGCACTTGCTCTTGTAATTTTGATAGATCATGTTGCAATTCTTCATCTCCATGAGTCATAGTAGAGTACCTTGAGGGCTTAATGGGTGTTGAATTCTTTTTAGGAGGAAATTTAAAACCCAATACTGATATCTATGCTCAATAGGCCTTTGGAATCACTTAAAGCTGATTTTTTAAATAAGACTTATGCAATTTGAAAAAAACAATACACACCATTTCTTGATTTTGAGGAGCTCGATATTGAAACTGAAATATCTCTGTAATTTTGGACCTTCAATATCTGAAATTTGGCCCTAAAGTATCCCTCTAAATCTTCTTTCGAATGCCATAGGTCTGACCTGATTTGGATTCTTGAAGACAAAGTTATGGCCAATCTCCTATGATGACCTAATTATGGACTTGTTCAGTAGAGCAAACTTGTACGAATTTCCACGTGTCAATGTTTCCTTCTTCGACTCTGAAATTGATATAGAAGAAACTATAGTCTGTGTACTTGCAGCCATTTTTTATAGAATTCCAATCCAATTCCTAGAGAGAGAGTTATGATGATTTTCCCACGGTGAACTGTTTGAGATGAAGTTCGGGAGCCTGAAGACTCCCTAACTTCCACAGACCATATCTCCCAAAATATTGTGAATCAAGCTCTGACAGGTTTCCCCAGTATTCCTCAAGATTGCAGCTTTGGTCTGTGAAAAGTTTGTCTATAGAGCCCTCATAGACAAAAATTTGTAGCGAAAATTCCATGATGACCTATTTAGGTTAAATTGAGGAGCCTACACAAATCTCTAACTTACACAAATCATATCTCCAAAAATGTTGCGAACCAAGATCTGAATTTTTTCCACAATGTTCCTCAATATTTCAACTTCGCTCTATAAAAATTTCAGCTTCTGAACCTTCGTAGAATTTTTTATTTTGCGACAATACCATGATGACCTGTTTGCAGCAGCGAAACCCTAGAATCCAAAGCTCTGATACCAAATGTTGTGAAACCAACTCCAAAAATATAAGGAAAGAGAGATCAACGCCTTATAAATCAGCCACTTCGAGGGGGAAACTTCCAATACATTACCTAAATGAAAAATTCTTGAATGCTTCAAATGACCAAAACCTCCCTTCTATGTATAGGAGTCCATGGGGCCACAATGTAATCCTAGCCGACCTAACAATAATAATGTAAGGGCACTATAATAACAATATGGGGGTTACAGGGGTACAACAATAACAATAAGGGGGCTATACTAGCAACAATAAGGGACTATACTAGTAATATAGGGACCTAACAAAGATAGTCTTTCTTTTACAACACACTACATAATGATACAATACGGTACAAATTATAAAATTTGAGTCTAAATGATTTTATTTACTAGAGCAAATGCACTTTTCATGATGGATTTAATGTATCTATCAATGATGCTTTGTTGAAACATGAACCTCTCTCTCTGTTTTTTTATATATATAGGTGTGTGTGTGTGTGTTATTCTTTAAACAATTATGCTATGTTAAAAGTTATAGTTATGCACAATGTACATGCTACACTATGTTAATTTATGTTATGAGCTATGTTATGTTGCAATATATATATATATATATGTGTGTGTGTGTGTGTGTGTGTGTGTGTGTGTGTGTGTGTGTGTGTGTGTGTGTGTAACTAGATACACTCATAACATAACTATATATCTAGATATATTATTTAACTATTATACTATAACAGATATAGTTATATCTGTGTGTGTGTGTGTGTGTGTGTGTGTGTGTGTGTGTATATGGTTACATAGCTATGAGATAGTTATACTTATTTTACATGTTATGTTTTATATGTGTGTGTGTTATGTTAAATAATTTATGTTATACATGTTAAATAATTATAGAGTTCTATGTTATAACTTTATGTTATGAACTAAATTGTTTTAGAACTATGTTATGTTATAATATATATGTGTGTGTGTATTATATAAGTTATAGCTTCATTAAATATATATAATTGTATAATAATAATTATGTTTTGAACTATAGTTATGGTTATGTTGTAATGTTGTAACATGATATATATATATATATATATATAATTTTATGTTATGTTAAATAGTTGTAAAACCATTTTATGTTATATATTTTATATATAGAACTATAATATATAGCTATGTGATGTTATAGTTATATAATAGTTAGATATTGTTATATGTTATGTTATAGAGTTATATATATGTTATATAAAATGTTATAATTATATTTAATTGTAGCATTATTGAGGGTAGGGGGTGAATCAGTAGTGCCTTATTACCAAATTTACCTCTTATTTACTTTACTGAATCACACACACCTAATTAGCATCAACTCATTAAATAATTGTAGATATATGTATAAATCATAAGCAGAAAATAAACCATATGAGAAACATATATAAAAATGAAATATAACAAAATAAATCTTCAACACATGAGACACAGGATATCTAATGGAAAACCATTCACCGCAAAAAAAACAAAACCCTTGTTGTTATTATGCTGCTCTCAATCTTCTATTAAACAAAATATGTCTTTTACATAGATTTTTTGACTCCCATCAACCATGAGACTTGACCATCCAATGAAAGCCACCATGACCAATTGATCCCCACCCAACTTTGATTGGACTATCCAACTACCATTGGATTGAGAGAGTGTTCCTTTCCTTAGAACTAAAAAAGCATTGCTCCACATCCATGAAGTCACTGCTCCTCTCCTCTATGTGGACCTCATTTCATCTATTTTCAACTGGATCCCAAGGATTTCTACTCAAAATGATTCAACTCTGCAATATTACCTCTAGCAGCAAAAAACCATCATCAAATCAATAAAAAACACCCCAAATATATTCTCTCCACTATACCAAAATAATGGCCATATCAAATCTAAAAAGCCATCATAATATAAAACCCTCCACAGAATATAATGCTGCATAATACAATCAACAAAAAAGACACTATGGCTATGTGCAAAATTCATCTGCAACTCCTGCAAAAACAAGTGTGAGAGTCGCCAACAACAACTATCAAGCAACATACAAAACTCTCCAAAATAATCTCTGCTACAACAACTTCAAATCTGATCTATTTTGCAACATGCTTCATTTTTCCTCACTATGTAGCCATTAACACTCATACTCTGAAGAAATTCTTCTCACAACTAGGTTTGAAGCTATTTCATCAATGCAACCTTCACTCATTCACTCGCACACTCAACCAACCAATAAAAAGCTCCAAAATGATGAATATAAAACATTTAGGGAAACTTTGAGCTTGGGGCTAGGATCAAGGATGCAAAAATTGGAGCAATTCAATACCATAGAAAAGGTTATTTTTCACTAATTTTTTTAACATCATTGGATGACCTTTTCAAAACATTCCCGACCTTTACAAATTATTCTAGGAGTCACTAGGAATTTCCTTACCATATTTCATTGGGTTTTCTCAAGGAATGCAGATAATTTCTCGTGAAAAACCTGAGTCGCATGCATAACACACAAAAAAAAAACTAGAAGCTTTAGTCACATGCATATGCTTGTCTTCGAGTGCCAAAGGGCCTTCAGTTGCATGCATAGGCTTGGCTCTATGTGACTAGGAAAAAGAATGAAGAAAAACAATGATCCTTTAAATCATAACCTTTGCCACTTGTTGGTTCCCCTTCTCCAACATTTCTACAAGCCTCCAAGCCTTTGAAATAGCCTCTAATACCTCTACAAGTGGATCAAACATGTCTCCCAAGTTTAAATGACAGTTTTACCTTAAAGCCAAACAAACAAGGTTGGAAAGAATGCCAACAAGTCCCCCCGCTCTCCAACAATCATCTCCACAAGTTGAAACACCTCTGACATACCTGCCATACTCTGTATCACATATTCATCATCAATATGATACAATCGTACTACAACAAGTCATCTCCATGAGAATAGATGAAGATCTAGTATGCCAACTCATCAATTATGCCATCAACTCCATTTTCAAAAGGTTGAAATCATGCAATTGACTTTAATTCCAACATAACCATCTCAAATTCAATACAACTAGATAAAACCATACACATCTTAAGGCATCCAAACATCATCTAGACAACGTACGGTTGACAACATAAGGTTGACATCAATTCCAACATGAGCTAGCTTCCATCATGAACCTATCCTAACACTAGCTACCTAGAACCATTCACACCATAATGCCAACAGTCTCCCCCTTTGGCATTAATGGAAACCATACAAAAACTCCAGACAAATATCTTCTATCAATCCCTCTTTGACATCAATGGAAAACATGCAACTCCATATGAATAGGTAGCAATAACTGAAGCATAACACTAAATCATATGACCTACACATGGTGAAAAATTAATGCATTTCAATAAACATTCATGCCTCTCAACATCAGTAATAGCAAGTATCACAATCATCCGAGAAACATATCCAACCAATAACCTCTATCGGTACACAGAAATATGACAACATAAGGGAACCATACACACACCAATATGCAACAACATACAACAACATGTACATAGTATGCACATCAAGGCATCAACCAACAACTCCATAGTAACCACATAACAACAACCACCAAAATTTTTTTGAACATAATATGAGGCTAAGGACCAACAATCAAAATCATAGCATGAGGCACAACGTGAGCACCTAAAAGAATATCATAATGCCAACAATGATGGCTGAAGTAAATAGATTCTCCCCATGAACACGTGTCATCTCCAAGTAGTAGTGATCGCTTCTGCTGCAAACAGTGCTTTCTTTTGATAAACAGAAGCACCATATGGACAAATAATCCACATGAACATGGCTCAACTGACATATGCATTGATAAATACATGGTCATAGAAGCGACATAAAAAACTCATACATGCCCTCATATGGCCATAACATGACCTTATGACTCATGACTATATGACCCAATGGCTTCATAATAATTTTACATATATTTTCAATGAATTACATAGCTTCTATGATCATCTTAATACAACATTAGAGTAGTTACAAGTGTCAAAGTATGGAATAAAAAAAAAATCTAGAATTAAGTCAATTGATGATAAAGACAAAATATCACTAACAAATTATGTTACCATGAATTTCTCATTCATTGATTAATATTTCCTATTAGGTGGAGCAGTTTGTTACACAACCTACTCAAAGGAAACATCCACGATTGTATCCACAAAACTTCCATCATGGGAAAAAGGTTGGGGGACTACATGAGGGATATGTTGAGAACAACTATAGATGGAATAGCTGTAATGAAAATGGAGTTGGGGAAAATGTTAGATGGTATATTGAAGCAATCATTGTGGGTTGATGGGAAGGAAACTATGGTGGAGGAAAGTGATAATTAACACCCATTTATTGTAGCATTGATGGAATTTTCCAATTAGAAGTATAATTAATGAAGAAATAGTTATGGAAAAATGGGAAAATGATACAACCTACATCCACATTTATATTATTTTTATTAACAAACCAATATAAGATGATGAAATAAACATTTAAACAAAATTTAAAGTTACACATGATACCGAGGAAGAGGATGATATGTCCATCCCAAGTGACAATGGCTCCTCCCCTAGTGTGATTTTAATTATATCCACTACTAGACGATGTTAGGGAGATGGATGATGCCTTCATCTAGGTGGAAAAGGACCCAAAGCTAGGTCATGCCTAGAGTTATGTCTATCCTGTAGAGACCCATGAATCACTCCTATAATTATCCCATGTCAAATTAGTTGACATGGAGTCCTATCCTAAACTCTACCAATAATTTCCTCAATAAATATAGAGGTACCTCCCTACAATTACAAGTAAGTTTATCAAATTCCAAGAACCACCTATCCATTAAATGGCCTCAAAATGATTGGTAGGTGCAATAGTCCATACAAATGCATTTCTATAAAGGATAAATGAAAAATGATGATAAATAATTTTGGTAGTGTCGAGGTCTCTAATTTGGTCTTTTTTTAGACTAGTTCTATAGTGTTCATACATCCTAGCTCTGTATTCAGATATATTAGCTAATGAACCTTCTCAATTCAAAATTGATGCTACAATTGAAATTAATGAAATTGAAAGATGTATTCATGAGGTATCTCTAATTCTTTAGAGATATTGTATGAGTATCCTCAAAGTAGCCATGGTTGCATCAATATCATCATTGGAATTTATTTTTTCTTAATTAAGTTATGTGTTGGGGATGGTGGGTTTGAGTTCACACTAGGCTCCATGGTAACCAAACCTACTGCAATTCGATATGGTGCTTCTGTTTAGGGTTTTGTTTAGGTTTATTTCCTCAATTTTAAACCAAATTTTGGAAAAAAAAACATTATAATTCTTACCTAGGATCAAAACAAGATCTAATTCACTAAAATGGAATTTGTTTTAGTCTAACGATGAAACATTTCACTCAGTATGACCTAAAAACATGTTGCACACTCCCAATATATTAAAAAAATGGGACCATAGGAACAAAAAAATTCATTTCACTAAAACACATATGCATTCCTAAGAACATGTATGTTCTTCTAATCCATAAGAAATTGGAAGCCTAGCTAGTGTCTTGGTTGGAAGTTATGGGCTTAATGATCTTGGATACCTACGGATGTGTTTACATTCATCCCGGTTGGAAGTTCAAGGCTTACTAAGATTGGATCCCTAGGAACACATGCATGCTTCTAGGAATATACACATTCTTATAGGTGCTTCTTCCTAATTGTGTGATTCCCACTTTTTGGGCCATCGTTAGCGTGTGAGTGTCTACCTCTAATTTCACTAGATGTTAATAAAAGCCTATAGAAATTATTTTATTGAATCACCCTCCTAATACATATTTCAATAAAAATATCCTTACTTTTACTAGATATCATATACTTTTATCAAATATCCCTTTTTGCAATCCTCCAATGCATATAGTCTAGTATCACACATCCCCTTTTAATACCTATAAAATACTTACTCTATTTTATTAATTTTAAACTCTCATTTATGAATTAAGGTGACAAGATATCCATTAATAAGGTCAAGCCCTCATGCTCTAGGGTTTTTATGAATAGACTCATCTTGCATAGCTAGGTTTCTATGACTTCTTTCTTAATCCAACTCCTAGATGATACAAAATTTCTTAAATACCCCAAATAAACCTGTTTTGACACTAATATTGATGGCATATAGCAATCCCTATACATTTCCAGAGGCTCGATACCATTAAAAATTTCACTTTCCTTTCTCAGATTGATGTGGGCTACAAGCACGAAGAGGCTACTCCAAGCTTTGACATTGTGAGTAGATGTGTTGCTTCCCGTATTTACACTCGCATGACTTCATATGCACTTAACTACCTCTCCTAAAGACAAAATCTAAAAGTATGGAAGGAAAAATAGAATGCCGACTCCACGCTTTATAGTGTGATTCTCCATAGATATGCAACTGTAGTGCTTTCCAATACCTCTACAAACAGTTATAAAAGCAATGCACTCTGAAAGCTCTTCAAATAGCGCTCTCTAACAACAACTGATCACAACCACACATCTTTTATAGGAAGATCTCTCCAAAACCACATAGTGAATTGAAAACAAATCGTGCACCATACAACGTTGTTCTATAAAATATGAACACACAGTCTTAGCATATTAATAAACTTTTCCGATTGTCACTTATTTCTCCTACACCTTGAGTGAACACCCAATAAATTCACTAATCAACGCCCAATCTAGGTTTGTTGCTCCAAAGAACAACTTATCCATTGGACCACTACACAGACTTTATACTGGAGACTCACATCTTTCACCATCTCACACCAGCTCACGACCTTTGTTGATTATGCCATCAATACATGTAGCTTTATGCATATTTTCATCACACCACTGCTCAACATATGCCTTGCGCCATAAATATTTTATGTTCTCTCATACAAAAATGATAGCTCAGTCTTAGGTCCAGTACTTAATTCAATTAAAAAAATTCACAACATAAATCAATAGATCCACACCATAAGTATTTACCAAAATACTCAACAAATAATTAATTAATAAAATAAATATTTATAGAGAACCTGGCCTCATGCTTGGCCTCTCCTCATGCTCACACTCACACCCTATTCAAGCCCCTAGGCTTACAATTATAGGAACATTTACATAGTTATGGATCATTCTAGATCCATGATCTTCTCCATACCTCTCAACTAGTTCCAAAAATATCTTAATGATCCCTTGAATATCTCAACAACAATCCTAAATCCTATAAATCCACTTTTAACTCAACTAAATCTATATTCTACGATCCTCTAATCCCTAAGATATTCATGAAATATTAACAAGTCTAATATCTATTGTATTCTCAATTATTTGAGAATATTTACATTAAAAACTGCATAGACATATTTCTCACTCAAATTATTTAAATACACAAAATTCCCATTAATAAATTAAATTCCTTATGAAACATTAGACCCCCTAAGTTAACCAAAATACAATGATTTTTCGAGGAGGATGCTCCTGCATCAAATATGATCTATAAACAACAATAGATATATTCCATTAGATAAATTTATCACATGAAATATTATAATATTATGAAATTATTGGATTAGAAAAAATATCTTATTAGATCCCAATTTAATTATTACTAGCTTAATTCTTGAATTTATGAAATAATTGAAATAAAAATAAGAGAAGTGACAAATTAACACACCATCCATGTTGAATTCTTATTTAAACTGAGAGGGGGGGGGGGAAGGTGAATAAGTTTAACACATACATGGACTTTTGAAACTTTTCTCTTAAAACATATTTACACCTTCACTTCATGATCAAACTAATATGTGAGCAATCTTTATTAGTGAGCAGCAAGTATCAAACAGATTTTTTAATGTAACAAAAGTCTTAATATGTGAGCAACAAGTATTAATTATATTAGATAAACCACATCAACACATAGACATCATGCACGAAAACACTAGATATAAGTGGAAACCCATAAAGTGAGAAAACCACATTTTATTATTGTTGTGATGAAAAGGCAAGCTCGAAGTCCCTCTCACCACTGATTTTCTGTAGGCACCAACCTACAGGAGGCTCCTACCTCAATTCTACAAGCTACAAATTTCAAGGAAGCTCCAACTCCCCTCAATTTTCTGCAGGCACCAACCTACAGGAGGCTCCAACCTCAGTCAGCTACAACTGACAACTATCAAGCTTCAACTTGATAGGGAAGCTCAAACTTCCTCAATTTATCAATCAGAATGTTTGCCGATTTACCTCAGATATCATCTCTATTCTGTAGCATCTCTTTCTGCTCTTCTTTTCTTTATCTTCTCTGCCTCAATCTTCTATACTCTGCATTCTCTATATTTACTCTCTCTCTCACCTCTTGCAACTTTCTTATTTTCTTCAACTCTTTTCAATTCTGCTACACGCTCTCTTCTTCTCTCATTCTCCTTTTTCGTAAATTTTTTCCCTTCGATATTATCCCATTTTATACAAACTAGCTTCATGGTTGTTTGTATTCTACTAGGAATTCAAAATGGACAGCCATGTCTCTTTGCCTTCTGCCTCCTCAACTCTTTTATCCACTCATTCAGAAAATATAACTTTAGGTACCAATTTATCATTACAGTGGGATATTTCTTTTTCCTTTGGACACTTTCCTTTTCATCACAAACAATATAAAACAAAATCATTTACATTCAATCAATATGAAAACTCCAGCTCACTTATTCAGCCTCTTGGCTAGCTGCGCATTTGTCTTTTCTTTGACTATGTCTTTGTCCCTTTCGGCTCTGTTTGTTTCCTTATTCATATCACCCGGGGTAACGACTCTGTTTGTCATACACATATGTAAGCGTACTTTTTTATATCAAGCCGATGGATTCTCGGCACAATAATAAAAATATGTTTTGATATATGTGCCTTGCCATGATGTAACAATATGTATACGTAATAGTGCTTTTTGTATATACTTTCTTCAGCTCTCGACATAATAGTAAAACATGTTTATTTTCTAAAATGCCCTTTCGGGCCAAAATCGAACTTTTTTGTGCTCATAGATGCGATGAGTCTCCGTTGATGATTTTCGATTGCGATTACACCTTTGCGATTGTTCGTGCGGTTGATCGCAATCCTAAAACAACAGTATGTTCCAACACTCGTATACGTCTGCAGGTACGACTATTTATGCATATATATATATATATATATATATATATATATATATATATATATATATATATATATATATCTGTGTGTGTGTGTGTGTGTTCTCCAATGGAATGTAAAGACCCATGAATTTACTTTAGTGAATGCCCAACACTCACCTCATTTTCTATAAGTTTTGACTTTAGCACAATATATAAATATATCACCATGTATGCACATTCCCCGAGTCAAGTGTTATAAACATTAATATAAGGGGTCGATTCCATTTAATCAATAGAATATCATATATCCAGGCCCACTTGCCACGCTTTTCGATGCTATACATTACTCCTCGACTTCTTCCAATTGTGATTGATCGCAATCGCAATTTCCATTTGAATGTATCGACATTCCAATGCTTCGATGCTCCGATTCCGATGATTAATGTTCACTCAATTGTGCCAATGTGATGAGTCGCAGTTGAATTCTTCCGATTGAGATTGGATCGTTTGCGATGGTTTCGATGCGATTAATCGCAATCGCAGCTTTCAATATTATGCTCTGATGTTCTTCCCCTACTCCGATCCGATACAATGCGATTACTACGATTGCGATTAATCACAATCTCAACTTATAGTTGCATGTTCCGATATTCCTATGATCCGATTCTCCGATGCGATTAGGCCAGAATTCAAACACATATCAATTATGATTCATTGATCCATCGGGTCCGGACTTTCATCGCAATTGCAACTCTTTGTTTACATGTTCCGCTACACAGTTTTTATCCGATGCGATTAGGAAAGGGTCCCTCCTTATGGTACTTTGGTTCTTTCGATCATACAACGCTCCACTTATATAAAGCACTGCATATATATATATATATATATATATATATATATATATATATATATATATATATATATATATATATGCTTCCGCTTCCGCCTTTAGTGTAACCTCCAGCTGGGTAATGATTCTCGGAATAAGATTTATATATGTATACATTGCCGCTTGGGTTAAGATTCCCATAATTATGTTTATGTATCCTCCCGCCTGGGTTACGATTCCCGGAATGAGGTTTATATATATATACTTTGCCGCTTGGTTCATGATTCTTGGAATTTTATATATATATCCTCCGACTTGGGTAACGGTTCCTGGAATTTATGTTTAGTGTATCTACCAGCTAGGGTAGTGATTCTCGGAATAACGGCTTTGCCTCTGCTTCTGCCTTTCTATGATAACGGCTCTGCATCTGCCTCTGCCTTTCTACGATAACGACACTGTGTCTGCCTCTGCCTTTGCCTTTATGCTTCTGCCTTCACTGCTTCTGCCTCTGCTTTCGCTGTACCTTTGCTGCTCGACCTCTGCCTTTGCCTTTGCTGTACCTCTGCTGCTCGACCTCTGCCTCTGCCTTCGCTGTAAATTTTACATGTTGTCTTCTGCTGCTGTTCTTTGCCTATCTCTGCATCTGATGCCTTCTTTGTCTATCTCTATCTTTTCTGCCTCTATTTCCATCAATGACAACATTTCCAACAGTCTCCCCCTTTGGCATTGATGGCAATACACTTCCTTTGTTTTCCTGTTAGGGTCCTTTCTCCGGTTGCTTGCTCTTCCTCCCCCTTTGACATCAATGGCAAGGGGTTTGAATTTTTATTTTTATTTTTCAACATTTCGTGCATTTCCTCTCTTTGAGATCTTCTGACTTTGTACGTTGCTGCTCCAACCTTTGGATTAGATTCACGTTGGGTTCACCACTAACCCTTTAGTCTTTTTATTGATTCTTTTATGCTGGATGTATTCTTGCCATAATCCTTTTGATCCTGAGGACCTGTTTCATGCTTCCCTTGCTGGCTGATCTCCCCTTGGAATGATATTTTCGTTTCTGTTCTCCCCCTGAAACTGTGCTTTTTCTTCATATCAGAGAGTAGCATCTACAAATACTACCCCTAGTCTGTCTCTCAAATATTCAAATGGTTCTCTAGCAAGTGGTTTGGTAAATATATCTATTGTCTGTTCTTTTGTTGGTACATACTCCAGTTTTACTATCTTCTAAGTCACTTGTTCTCGAATGATACTTGATTGGGATATGTTTAGTTTTTGAGTGAAGCCACTATAGATATAATTATAGCACTTGTATTATCACATTTGATTGAGATAGGTTCATCGATAGCACCTTCATGTCTTGGAGGGTTTTCTTCATCACTTGACTTGCTTTAACATCTTTCTTTGCACTTATATACATACAATTATGAGAGAGATAGATGTCCCCACCCATTCTTGCTTAACCACACTTAAAAGACTTTCTCCTAAATGAAAGCACCCATGACCTGCTCTGTCATCCACCTGGTGGCCGTCTACATGTATCTTCGTAGTGTGACTTTGCCTTTAGGATACCAAAGTCCATACTGTGTTGTTCCTTGTAGATATCTAAATATTCTTTTGACTGCCAGAAGATGGTTTTGTTTAGGTGCTTCTTGATATCTAGCTACCAGGCCCACTGCTATCATGATGTCTGGTCTTGATGCTATCAGATACAGCAGACTTCCTATCATGGATCTGTAAAGTTTTTGATCTATATCAGCAGATCCATCATCAGTAGACATCTGGCATCCCGTGATCATCGGAGTTGACACAGGTTTGCAGTCCTCCATTTTGAACTTTTTCAACATTTCTTTTAAGTATTTTTCTTATAAGATGAATGTGCCTATGTTCTTTTGCTAAATTTGAAGTCCAAAGTAGAAACTGAGTTCTCCAATCATGGACATCTCAAACTCTGATTTCATCTTCTCAGCAAACCCTTTTGCTAGTTCATCTATGTTTCTTCCAAACATAATGTCATCAACATATACTACAACAATCAGGAGTTCATTTTCATGGGCTTTTATGTACAGATTGTTGTCTACTCCACCTCTCATAAAGCCTTGTTTTTGCAAATATTTATCCAGTCTTGAGTACCAAGCACGAGGAGCCTGTTTCAGTCCATATAGAGCCTTCTTCAGTCTGCACACATAGTATTCTTTGTCTGTTAAAGAGAAACCTTCTGGTTGTTCCATGTAGACTTCTTCTTCTAGATCTCTATTCAAAAAAGCAGATTTTACATCCATTTGATGTACCTTGAAGTCTTGGTAGCAGGCAAAGGCCAGAAAAATTCTGATGGCTTCCATTCTGGCTATAGGGGAAAAGGTTTCATCGAAATCAAGTCCTTCAATTTGTGAATATCCTTTGCAGACAAGTTTGGCTTTATCTCTGATTACCTGTCCTTCCTCATTCATTTTATTTTTGAATACCCATTTTGAGCCTATGACATTTTTCTCAGTGGGTCTAGGAACTAGTTCCCAGGTATTGTTTTTCTCAATTTGGTCCAATTCTTCATTCATTGCATTCACCCAATACTTGTCCTTGCTGGCTTCTTCAAATATCTTTGGCTCTATCTGTGATAACATGGCTATGTATAACTCTTCTATTTGTTAAGATAGTTGGCTTCTTGTATGGACCCCTACTTTCTTGTCTCCTATGATCTGATCTTCAGGATGATTCTTCTGAGTGTATCTTGAGGGGGCTTTCGAGCTCAGCTCGTGTTTCTTGTTTCATTATCATCTCGGTTTTCATCTTCATGGTTATCTGATGGACTGCAGCAGTCTGTATCTCTTGTATTGTTTGCAAGTTCTTCATCAAACCTCACATCGATGCTTTTTACTATTTTTCGAAGAGTCTTGTTGTAGCACCTGTACACTTTACTTTTGGAAGCATATCCTAGAAAATCCCTTCATCTACTCTTGCATCAAATTTCCCAAGACTTTCATCATTATTCTTTATGTAACACTTTCTTCCAAAGATTCTGAAATGTTTGATGGAAGCTGGCTTTCCATGCCATAGTTCATAGGGAGTCTTGTCACTGCTTGGCCTTAAGTGAGCTTTATTAAGGATATGCACTGCTGTGTGTACCGCTTCTTCCCAAAAGGTTTGAGGAATATTATTCTCTTGCATCATGGCTCTGGAAATTTGTTGAACAGATATTTTTTGTCTCTCTACTACTCCATTCTGCTGAGGTGTCCCTGCAATAGTAAATTGTTGTTTTATGCCATATTCATTGCATAGATCTACAAAGTCATAATCTGTGAATTCACCTCTTCTGTCCGATCTGATGCATTTTAGCTTGCATCCTGTCTGATTTTCTGCTAATGCTTTGAATATTTTGAATTTGTCCAGAGCTTCAGATTTATTCCTGAGAAATGCAACCCATGTCATTCTGGAGAAATCATTGATTATTAGCATGAAGTAGGATTCTCCACTCGGTTTTTTAGTTCTTGCAGGTCCACACAGATCCATGTGCACAAGCTGGAGTGGTCTACTTGTTGATAACTCATCTTTGGCCTTAAATGATGTACGGGTCTGTTTACCCAATTGAAAAGATTTGCATATGGTATTAGAATGCCTTTTTATTTCTGGCATGTCTCTGACCACTTTCTTTTTGCTCAGTCTGATGATATGATCGAAGCTGAGATGTCCCAATCTCCTATGCCATAACCATGACTCCTCAAGTTTGCTAAGATGGCATGCTTCATCTTCCTCTTTCACGATGTAAACATTGCTCTCTGTTTGAACACCTTTGAGCAGAGTCTTACCTATGGTGCTTGATCTGACTTCATAGTTTTGTGCTCTCAAAAGAACTTCACAGCCTTTATCACACATTTGACTGACACTTAGCAAATTTGCTTTCAGCCCATCTACAAATAGTACATCTTGGGCCTTACCTCTGCCATTATCTAAGTTGACTGAGCCCTTTCCCTTGATTTTTCCTGATTTATGATTGCCAAAAGTAACATTACCAGTTTTCTTTTCATCAAAAGTTATAAATTTTATCCTGTCTCCAGTCATATGTTTTGAGCAGCCACTGTCCAGATACCATTGGCTTTTCAGATCTTGAGCAGTTAGAGCCAGGTCACACTTATTCACCTTCTTTTTCCACTGGAAGCATCCTTTTGTTTGGTATCTTTTGTGAGATGATGAATCACATCCTTTCAGAGGACATTTGGAGGGCATATGTCCAACTCGATTGCATACACAACATTTGATCCTAATTTTTGCAGAATTGCGAGTATGACCAAAATTTATTTGATTCATAAACCTCTTTGAGGTGTTGAACATCAATATTTGTCCATACTTTCTAAATTCAATAATTTTATGGCCAAATTCCTTACAATAAAAACAGTAACCATAGAAATTATTTTCATACCTGATGTAAGGTTGTCTTCTCCATTTGTTTGCTTGAGACAGTCTCTTCACTATTTGCATCTTTTGCTAGTTTGAATCACTCCTACTTGCATGAAAGTATGCAGTAATGTGTCCCAGCTTGTGGCAGACATAACAAGTGGCATTCTTCATAGGAGGGAAGAATATCCTTTGATGGCTTTCAAATTTGACATACTCAAGGGCATATAAATCTTTTCCCGTTGTTTGAGTATTTCTTTCATTCTTTGTTATTAGAAGATTTTTCTAGGTTCTATCTCCTTCCTTACAAGTTTCTTCTTTTGTAGGAACTATTTGAGCTGCTTTATCATCCTTCTTTGCTTTTACAAAAATAATATCTCTGTTTTCCTTTTCTTTGTTTTTACTTGATTCTCCTTCATAGCCTATTCCAGTTTTTATCATAGGCGATCTTTGAGCAACCAGAATTTCATTCAACTTACTAGAGCTTGTTGTTTGAGAAGAGTTTATAACCATTTTCCTTTGAGCATTTTCTATTTCTTCCTGAGACATACTACTTCTTCTTCCAACTTTTCTTGTTCCTGAGTTTTTTCCTTGATTTGCTTAAGTAACATGTCCTCTATCTTATTGACTTCTTCAAGCTCTATCTTTAGCTGCATCATGACTTCTGAATTCTGTTCTTCTCCTACATACTTGAGGAGAATGTCCTTTTGTTTTCTGCATTTCAGCTTGAGTCTATCAATCTCTTCCAGAGCACTTCTTAGCTCCCCCTCAAGGTCGACTTCACCTTCTTCTTCTTCATCTTCTATCTGGAGACCTTCAATTTCTTCTATAGCCATCAATAAAAATTCAAAGGTTCCATATTCACTTGAGAGTTCATCTGGATCTGCAGATGTACTGCTATCTTATTGAGCATAGAAGGATTTTCTGCTGAACTTCTTTCCTTTCTGCTAGTTCTTTGATGTATTTTTCTTTGACTCTTGAGCCTGATTCCTTACTTTCTTGTGAGGACACTTAGCAGCATAGTGTCCAACTCTTCCACAGTTAAAGCACTTGAAAGGAAGTTTACCTTTGTATTTACCTGAGTCTCTATCCAATTTCTTGACAAATTTTGCCTCTTCTTCATCTGAGCAAGAGAATATGTATTCCTCTTCTTCTTTCTTCTTGTATGTTTTAAAGGTTTCCTCCCTCGTAATTGGCTTCTTCTGTGGGAGCCTCATCTTGTATGCTGTTAAATTTCCAAGTAGCTGGTTCATGGTCAAGGTCTCCCAATCAGCTGTTTCTTCTATTGCAGACACCTTGGGATTAAACCTAGATGAAAGGGATCTTAGAATATTTTGTACAATTATACTTTCTGGCATGGTTTCTCCAAGAGATTTCATATTTTTCACAATTTCTGCAACTTTTAGGAAGAAAATTTCAATGTATTCATCATCATTCATTTTTAAGTTCTCAAACTGGGCTCTATAGACTTGAAGTTTGGCAGTCTTTACTTTCTTGTCTCCCTCATGGATGTTCTCCAGAGTATCCCACATCTCTTTGACAGTGTCTTTGTGCATTAATTTGACAAACTATGCTTCACACAATCCATTCAAGATGGAATTCATGGATTTTGCGTTAGCTACAAAATCTTGTTTGGATTCTTTCTCTGAGTCAATTTCCTTTGGGGCATATCCTAATTCCACAGCACCCCAAAATTCTATTCCTAGAGACATTATGTATGTCCTCATCCTGATTTTCCAGAAGGCATAATTTGCACCTGTAAAGAAAGGGGCTTTATTGGTTGAGCATCCTTCTTTACTAGCCATCCTGAGAACCTAGAATCTCCTTTCAGTTGTTAAACTGGTACAAAGGAACCTTCTCTGATACCAATTGTTGAACCCTTAGTTAAACTGAGAGGGGGGGTGAATCAGTTTAACACATACATGGTCTTTTAAAATTTTCTCTTAAAACTTATTTACACCTTCACTTCATGACCAACTTAATATGTGAGCAATATTTATTAGTGAGCAACAAGCATCAGATTTTTAATGTAACAACGATCTTAATATGTGGCTTGACAAGTATTCAGCGAGATTAGATAAACCATATCGCTACATAGACATCATGCACATAGACACCCGGATAAAATTAGAGCTTATAAAGGAAAACCACGTTTGTGGTGGCAGTGATGCGAAGATAAACTCCAAATCCCTCTCTGCTTGATTTTACGTAGGCACCAGCCTATAAGGCTCGCTACCTCCAGTGCGAACGCTACAACGGAGGCTCTGACTCCTTGATCTGCAGGCACCAACCTACAGGAGGCTCCAACCTCATTCAGCTACAACTGACAGCTATCAAGTTTCAACTTGATAGGGAAGCTCCAACTTCCTCAATTTATCAACTGGAATGTTTTCTGATTTACCTCAGATATTAGCTCTGTTTTGTAGCATCTCTTTCTGCTCTTCTTTTCTTTATCTTCTTTGCCTCAATATTCTATACTCTGCATTATCTATATTTACTCTCTCTCTCTCTCACCTCTTGCAGCTTTCTTATTTTTTTCAACTCTTTTCAATTCTGTTGCACACTCTCTTCTTCTCTCATTCTCCTTTTTCATCACTTTTTCCCCTTCGATATTATCCCATTTTATACAAACTAGCTTCATGGCTGTTTGTATTCTATTGGGAATTCGAAATGGATAGCCATGTCTCTTTGCCTTCTGCCTCCTCAACTCTTTTATCTGCTCATTTAGAAAATATAACTGTAGGTACCAATTTATCATTATAGTGGGATATTTCTTTTTCCTTTGGATACTTGCCTTTGAATCACAAACAATATAAAACAAAATCATTTACATTCAATCACTATGAAAAGTCCAGCTCACTTATTCAACCTCTTGGCTCGCTGCGCATTTGTCTCTTCTTTGACTGTGTCTTTGTCCCTTTCGGCTCTATTTGTTTCCTTATTCACTGTCACAGGGTAATGGCCAGCTGTCATACATATGTAACTGTGCTTTTTATATCAAGCCAATTGATTCTCGGCACAATAATAAAAAGAAGTTTTGATATGTGCACTGTCGTGGTGTAACAACTATGTATCTGTAACAGCGCCTTTTATATATAACACAACTTCACCTCTCGGCATAATAGTAAAAGCCTGTTTAACATATAAAATGCCCTTTCGGGCCCACCATCTGAACTTTGTTTTGTGCTTCGATGCGATGAGTCTCCTCCGATGATTTCCGATTGCGATTACACCCTTTGCGATTGTTTCGATGCGATTGATCGCAATCACAAACTTCATTGGTATGTTCCACTGCTCAGCCTTTGTGCCGACGCGATGGCCCCACACTGCATATATATATATATATATATATATATATATATATATATATATCTGTGTGTGTGTGTGTGTGTGTGTGTGTGTTCTCCAACGGAATGTAAAGACCCATGAATTTACTTTAGCAAATGCCCAGCACGCACCTCATTTTCTATAGGTTTCGACTTTAGCACAATATATAAATATATCACCATGTATGCATATTCCCCGAGTCAAGCATTATAAACATTAATATAAGGGGTGGATTCCATTTAATCAATAGAATATCATATATCCGGGCCCACTTGCCACGCTTTCTGATGCTATACATTACTCCTCGACTTCTTCCGATTGCGATTGATCGCAATCGCAATTTCCATTTGAATGTATCGACATTCCAATGCTCTGATGCTCTGATTCCGATGATTCACTGTTCACTCAATTATGCCGATGCGATGAGTCGTGATTGAATTCTTCCGATTGCGATTGGATCCTTTGCAATGGTTGCGATGTCATTAATCACAATCGCAGCTTTCAATATTATGCTCTGATGTTCTTCCCCTACTCCGATGCGATGCGATGTGATTACTCCAATTGTGATTAATCGCAATCGCAACTTTTAGTTGCATGTTCCGATATTCCTATGCTCCGATTCTCCGATGCGATTAGGCCGGAATTCAAAAACATATCATTTATGGTTCATTGATCCATCGGGTTCGGACTTTCATCGCAATCTCAACTCTTTGTTTACATGTTCTGTTGCATAGTTTTTCTCCGATGCGATTGGGAAAGGGTCCCACCTTATGGTACTTTGGTTCTTTAGATCATAAAGTGCTCCACTTATATAAATCACTGCATATATATATGCTTCCGGTTCCGCCTTTAGTGTAACCTCTAGCTGGGTAATGATTCTCGGAATAGTATTTATATATGTATACATTGCCGCTTGGGTTAAGATTCCCAGAATTATGTTTATGTATCCTCGCGCTTGGGTTACGATTCCCGGAATGAGGTTTATATATATATACTTTGCCGCTTGGTTCACGATTCTCGAAATTTTATATATATATCCTCCGGCTTGGGTAACGGTTCCGAGAATTTATGTTTAGTGTATCTACCAACTGGGGTAGTGATTCTCGGAATAACGACTCTACCTCTGCTTCTACCTTTCTGTGATAACGGCTCTGCCTCTGCCTCTGCCTTTCTGCGATAACAGCTCTGCCTCTGCCTCTGCTTTTTCCTTTCTGCTTCTTCCTTCGCTGCTTCTGCCTCTACTTTCGTTGTACCTCTGTTGCTCAACCTCTGCCTCTGCCTTCGATGTACCTCTGCTACTCAACCTCTGCCTCTGCCTTCGCTGTAAATTTTACCTGTTGTCTTCTGCTGTTGTTCTTTGCCTATCTTTGCATCTGCTTCCTTCTTTTTCTGTCTCTATCTTTTCTGCCTCTATTGCCATCAATGACAACATTTCCAACAATCCACACAAATGAATGCAAGATATCTATGAGGAAACCTAGTATACGATAAATCCCAAATACAAGTTGAGGCTTATGCTCTCCTTTCTATCCTTTAATTTTGATATGCAACTACAAAGCATTGGGAACTTATTATAGGTTCTCCTATGACACTCTGGCTTGAAATTTTCTACAAAATTTTCTTCCTGATCTAATTTAATGTTAAATCCCACTCTCAAATGATTTGCTCAACTATAGAACAAGTATGATGCTAAATAATGGAACCATTTCTCCTCCTAGAATTTGACTATTTAGCACAACCTATAGTAGTTTAAGGTTAGGAATTTTGCATGCATTATAGTAGTTTAAGGTTAGGAATTTTGCATGCATTAACCTTTAATTACTGATAGATTTTCAATTTCATTTGACGCCTCTGAATGGCTTGTAAATCTCCAAACTAGGGTGTACCACTAAAATGGACTAAAAAGCGAATTCCTCCATTTTTTCCACCACCAAAATATAAAAAAAATTATATAGTAATCATTTATATACCATGAAATTTAATAACTATGAAAAATCTTTCTAATATTAATCCTTTTTCATTAGTAATATTTACTTGTAATTACTTAAATTTCTTTAGAAATGAAATTTAAATTATGAATATAAAATACCCTTTTATTCCTTGATGTTATCACCTAAATCTCAATTTATTTCACATTTAATAATAACAATTACATTTCATAAATTAGAGTTACTCAATACTCATTCTAGCCTAGTATGAGGGAGATGTGTAATTCTTTATGTGTTCAATCTAGATTTGAGCATGTCAATTTTAAAATAAAAATACAAAATATTGCTATAAGAAAATAAGAAATGAATATACATATTTAGTTATTTTTAATTAAAAGAATTATAAAAACATGAATAATCTAATTTTGATTATGGTTTCTTTGTTTCTTGTTAATAATAACGAGATCTAGTAAAAATATTTCACTTTCACACTTAGATTTATAAAAAAAATATTTTCATATTTATATTAAATAACATATATTTATGTAAAATTAGGAAGATAAAATAATTAAAAGTAAATGTATTTTTTAGATATGTGTAACTCATTCAATTTTTAATATAAAATTGATATGTGGTATTGTAAAAATATTAAGAGTAATACAAGTATTCAATATGAGTCATAAATAAAATATTTCACAATATAGAGTTAATTAATATTGGCATGTACTTAAATATATTAACAACAAGAAAATATTTTAATATAGACAATGCAGTTCATAAATAAGATATTTAGATGTCCATATTAAGTAAAATATCCGAATGTCAATTCTTCATATATGTACATATTATATTAAATAATTTAAAAACTTTTCTTATAGTTAAACATTATAAAATATTTCAAATAATCTTACTATTTTATATTTTGGCCCATTTAATGTATATTTTTAGTCAAATTTATCTAAAATATCTGTTTATTGCAACTATAAATTAATTTGTACATTCTACATAATCTAAATATTAAAATATTAAACTAAAACTTCAATCCATCATTCATATATATATATCAAATTTTCAGAAAAAATTGAATTTCTTTATATAAAAACTTTTTTCTAAATTTTAGATTTTAATAAAAGATGCCCATGTTAAAAAAAATTATTACTCTCATGTTTTGTAAATCGATAATTAAAATAAATATATACTATTATTGAATGACTCATTACACATTTCATACTAGTAAATGACTCATTACACATTTCATACTAGTAACTAACACACTGTTATCACAATAGTTTCCCAACAATAAAGATATTTCATATTATTATTAACACTTACATAATTAAACATAAATGTAAAATATAAAATTTTGATATATGTTCCACACAGATAACCATATTTCTTTCTTTTATAAAATAGGCATCATACTTTTACGCAAATTGCAATCTATAGCGGAGAAATTACACAGTTTTGAACCCATGTTCCCTCTTGCAGTCACATCAAATATCACACCACCCAAGTTGCCAGCTTCACGTGGCTGGCAGCATCACGTGGGTTTGAACAAACACACTAGGAAAACTTTTTGAAGTTAATACGGGGAGTGATCACGATATTTATGTGCGAGTTATCACGATCAGATAGGTATGCTTTGGCTGTTTCTTTGATCATGCATTCTAGAATCCCTTCGGAATTGACATACGTAGAATAACGATACGGAGACTCGAAACATCTCTCTTTGCCATTAACCCTATTCCTTCCTCTGGGATGCCCGACCGAACATTAGATTTGATTTATCCTTTATCAACTTTATTATCTTTATTTATAAATAGTTATGGCACGGACGGATTGAAAAGATATTGTTTGGAATTCTGCAGATCAGTTTGAATATTCAACAACTACGTTTCAGCCGCACAATTTTTATTGAAAAAGTAAAATAGAAATCCGAGAGATTCGCATCAAAGAAATCGAGCTATATATTCATCTTGAGAGAACACGAAGGATTTTGCACCCCTTAACATTCCATGTACCTATCTTCTAAGCTTTTCGATCCATTTCATCTGATTTTTAAGATATTCAATACAGTCAATTCGCTCAAAATAAATCTCGCCATTGAAGCACCGATTTTTTTTTTTTTTTTTTTAATTCTTATCCCCTCATACCGTCATCTGCCTTTCTTCCGGCAGAGCAGTTCCTGAAAGATATGATCTGAAGAAGGCCAGAGCATTGCTGGGTTTGAAAAGGGGAACTGCGTGGCCAGCGCCCTTGAAAGTTGCAAAGGTTAAACCTTCGTACTCTTGAATCCATCCACTTACCTGCAATGATCACACCACATACCACCACAAACAATATTTAATGGACTTGAAATTTTTCAACTTTGATTGAATTCTTGTGAAATACTTTACAAGTTAGATATTCTTGCCTGTTCGTTGTGATACCATGGGTGCCAAGACCCTTTTGTGGGAAGTCCGAGGGCATTTAGACTGTATCTTGTTGATAAGACTGGAACACGGCCATCTGTATCTCCACTGTTCATTACATTGAACACAAGTTTAGCCGATTCCCTTGACACTATCGATTATTATTTCATTATTATTTAATTTTAGGCTTTTGTGATTTATATTTATTAGAATTTTGTAATTTATATTTATTTTTTTAGTTAGTTTCCCATAAATCATATCAATACTGTTTGATGATGGACATTTGAAACTTACATCGACAATGTTTGATGATTTACCTTTGGAACCTACATTTTCAATGTTTGATGGTCGAAGTTTGGAATCTTCTAGTAAGATTCAAAACTTAGTCTTGACTATCAACCTCATTAGTAGGTTCAACCATCAAACATACCTTATTAATAGGTTCAAAAAGTAGACCATCAAACATTGCCATATGATTTATCCCAAAACTAGCTAAAAAAACTATCAATTATTTTTCAACGTAAGTTCAAAAGGTCGACCATCAAACATTGCCATATAATTTATCCCAAAACTAGCTAAAAAAATTATCGATTATTTTTGGAGAGCTGATCAGCCTATTTTGCATGAAGATACTAATCACAAAACCTTGCATTACCTGTATACCCATATGCGCAAACCTGCTGCTATCAGTTTTTTGTAGATGGGCAGTACAGAAAATCGGAAGTCTTTCCAGTTGTTAAAAATTTCATAACTGCATTTCAATAAATCTCGTTAATAAATTTCATTAATAATAGATAATGAGCATATTTATTACACGAACTCTCTGCCAATCTCAATTAAACTAGAATTACATTTAGATTCATGATAAATGAGAATAACGCATGTTTCTTATTTTGGAAGAAAAATATTTTACTTGCATATACTCCAGTTTTTTAACTGCAGGTCTTTAGTTACGTGAAGAGCTCTCTGAACATCATATCTGTTGTAATAAACTTCGCCATGATCATCAAGACAAGGATCATATCCAGCTAACGTCTTCCTCGGCTTCTGCTTATAATACATCAGAAAACAATTAAACTCTGCAGCTGACAATGGAACATCTAATATAGATCTAATGAAGTAGCCAAACTGAAATTTGATAAATATGAAGATCTAATGAAGTATCCAAACAGAAATTTGAGAGATAGGAATGTACCGTAGTAGAATAGTTGAAGCTTTTAGTCTCAGACTTGTTTGCAGGAATGTTGCTTTTCTGAATGCATGTAGGCGTGTATAGGCTATACATGTCTATCTGTTTATACTGCTTCAAAATTTCATTTACCTTTTCTGTACAGTTTTGGTTGTTCCACGTATCATTACTGTAAAAATTACAATTCTCTCCAATGATTCTATGAGTTTCATCCGACACAATTGCATGACTCCATGCATAATCTACAAAACCCTTCCAATCATAACCATCGTGTGTCTCTGGGTTTCCCACCTATACCAACAAAAAAATCAATTATAATGAGAAAATTGTCCATTATATTCATAATACCGAAGCAATGAGATGAGGAATACGAAAGCCTAATATTTACCATGAAACCTTTGAGGTTTATAGAAGTCTGACTGTTATAGGAGGCGGCGTTCATATCATAAATTAACTCCGCTAGCTCGGGAACGTATTTCCCTGTTAATAAAATGAACAATTATGAATACCAATCTTCTACAATGGACATAGACGTAATTATAATATATTAGCTAAACAAAAGGGTGTAATATTTGAAATATGATCGAACTCGCCTCCATAGCTTTCTCCTGCAATGTAAAAATCATGTCTTCTATACTGGGGAAATCTCTTGAACCAGTTCTGAAGGAACATGTAAGTATCTAGGGCTGAGGAAACATATCACAGCACTAAGAAATTAGTAACATGCCGCATTTTCAACCTTTTCCAAGCAAAATCTGTCAGACATGGCTCTGAAAAAAAAAATATATCTCACCAGTTATGTTGTCACCAAGTATATTGTAATCAGCCGTAGTATTAGAGTAGGAAAACCCTACTCCCACTGGAGACTCAACGAATAGTAAGTTGGCTTCTGCAACAAATTAAAAGACAAATATTGGTGTATTAATCTCTCCATTCTGATCTAGTGACACATATCCAATATTTAAGATGCAAATTTAATGTTCAAATCATTTTATTTTTTTTGTATTTAGCTTTGCATATAATGAGAAGTAATGATCAAGCAAACCTTGGTTCCACGAGTATTTGTTGAAAATAAGGCCTGTCCCATTTCCATTTACAAGGAAAGGTCCAATCTCTTCAGTAGCTCCATATCCCACAGAGGAACACCCAGGTCCTGAGGGCAGCGATATCTAGTTCTTAATATTAATAATCAGATGACAAACATAATGAACACACATTTGTCAAAATAACGTAGAAGTCAGTGAATAAAATACCTCCATTGAGCCATAATACCAAAGGTTTTTCCTCCTCCATGGACGCAGCTTCGAAGAACCAGTAAAAGAGAGCCCTACCATGTTCTTCATTAACAGTCACGTAACCGGCGTACTGGTCAAAATCCACCTTAGGTTGACCGGGCAAATCGGTTACTAAATGCTCACTTGCTTCATATTTCTTCTTAGTTTTCCATGCATTTCGACCATCAATACACGGTATATTCATGACGCTCATGAAAAGGGCCAGGCTTATCCATAAGGCCAAGCATTCTGCCATATTCTGTGGCTGATTCCGGAGCGACGATAGTTAATTTTGTGATTTTTCCACCGCATAATCCTACCATTTATAAGCTCGAGGAAACAAGTGGTGCTTTAACGGCTGAGGAAACAAGTGGTGCTTTAACGGCTGATATGTGGGGTGATGTCAGTAACCGAAGAAATGTCGTGACCCTGTCAACATGACATGAGCATTTCTGTTCCTAGACACCGCAAGAGACATGTAATTGTTGAAGTCAATACATTTTTGGCCAAGAAACACCTAATGGCACGAGTTTTCTTGGCTAATTGCAATTTAGAACGTGTGAGTGCTTCCATTAACGGGCAAGCCATGGCCTACAATCCTGTTAATTTCTAATCTCAAAACGGCAGCATTCTCCACTACTTCTAGAATGTCGGAAGAAAATTCTAAATCAAATACACATATAAAATGAATAGTGGCTAGTATCTCTATATGCATATCCAAGGATCACGTGGAAGCGATAAAGTTAGGCTGAAAAGCACAAAATCGACGACTTCTAGATGCCGGCTAAGAATCCACACTTGGTCTATCTAAACAAGAAACTTTTGTAATAAGCAAAAATTCTCTCAGTGATAATATATGCCACTGTTATATGATAAAAGATGTGCTTAATTTATGAAATAAAAATAAAAGAGCTAAAAATTGAAAAAATTGAGGTTCATGGTTTCAAATCAAATAAGCACCTCAATAACCTTGCATTGCACTCATGTGTAATTTTGTTGGTTAACGCTGCTTTAGTTAATGGAAGATGTCTTTGATTAATGTCGATAGATTGTATTTAGTTTTGAAAGGTGGTATTAGTTGAAACGTTGTTATCACAAAATCGATGGTAAGACGAGGAAATTCATTGGAATCTTTTTATTAAGGAAACCAAAGTTTGCGAAAGATGTTTATAATAAAAAGCACTTTGTATATTAAAAAATTAGAATAAAAGTGTTAAGAAAAGTATTTATAATGTTTCATGTTGGTGGAAAGATTTTTATATTGATATTTTTTATTATTATCTTTATATAATTTGAAAAGTAGACAGCGGTATTTAAATAAATATTAAAACCTATACAATGAAGAAGCAGCAAAGTATAAAGTGATAATAGTCAAAATTATGAAGAAATAAAAAAATATTTGAAAATAGATTTGCTAATATGATTGATTATACACTATAGAGTATTTATTTATCAAATGTTATTTAAAAAAAAAAAAGTTTTTAAAAAAAAGGTGTTTAGTTATTTATATCTTGTTATTACTTACATATTTATATCTTGTATTGTATTTAAAAAGGAGAAACCTCCCAAACAACATATTTTCTTCAAGTATTCTTTTGCACTTCAAACTTGGAGAGCTAACCAAGGGAGCATAATTCTTGGAATGAAGTTTGTATAGAAGACTATTTCTAAATTTTGTACTATAGATAAGATTTGGAATGTTGTAAAACTATGCTTTATTTTTTTCCCTACATATATTTTTGGATTGAAAAAATTCTATTATATTTGAGAAAAAATAATTCTCACTTTTCAAAAAATGATTACACTATTATTTTTCATCGTTATTAATTGTCACCTTAAATCCATATGCTTCATAGGAATGTGGGTGAAGTGAACAAAACCAAACCCTAGGATTATATGGGGGTATATTTATGGGGTTTTCTAAGGCTCTAATGTTATGTGTACCTTCACATAAAACATAAGAGTTGTGTCAACAAGTTCTTAGAGTATATGGCTCTCAAATATGTAATGTGTATAGCTTTGAACAAATTAAAACTTAGCTTCAAGCCTTAAGTGGTTCCTCCTTCATCATGTAGTGGATGAAAGATTTGTTGCACAGCTAGAACAATTTTTTACTTGCCCTTTCTAAATAGCCGAAGAAGAATAAATCCTACTTTGATGTGTTGTTTTTCACATATGCGCACATAAGAATTAAATATCTTAGTTAATGCTTTAGTTGCTACAACTTGTTAACTAACCAATCCTAAAAATGTCCTAGATAATTAGGTCTCATAACATAGACACACTTTCAACTTTTGGATTTTGTAAAATATGTTTCTTTTAGTTCAAAAAAGACACACTTTTGATATAAACTTGAGAATGTTTTCTCTATATTTTTATAAAATCTTTCATTGGATAAATTGAAAGACACTGATTAATTGTTTTGGAAAAACAAATATAAATTAGCTAATCTACACCACAAAGATAATTAAATTATTTTCATTATATTAAATATGAGTATTAGTCCATAATTCTAACTTGAGAAATTAAATAGCTAAAAAAACTATTTGTGTAATTTCTAATTACTACTCCTTTTAATAACATGTTAATCAATACTTCAATATTTGTTAAATAAAAGCTTGATATATCTTAAGTTTTCAGAGTATCTTATACCTCACCCAAATCACTCTACCCATTCCGATGGGAGTTAAACATAGATATTCAAAATTATACTATTTAAAACATTAAAAAAAAAATATTATAGCTTTTCATTATTCTTGACAATCGATTAGACACATAAATTTTTAAATACAAATTTACATTATCTATCTCAATTCTTTTAATACTATTAATTTGATAAAATAAAATAAAGAGGGATCCGAAAAGTTCGATTAATCTTATAATATTATTAATTCAATATAATAAAAATAAAGATAGATCCGAAAAGTTCGATTCGATTAATAGTATAAAACTGCCACGTGTGCAAGAAGCAATTAAAAAAAAATATTTCGAAATAAACTGCGCCCTAGTAAATTAGGTAAGGTTGTGTGGATTTACCTATTAGTCCTAATTTCCGAGAATAATGATTCCCAAATGGCCGTGGATAAGCAATGGCATATCTTCTGACAGAACCCAATCTTATAAGAAAATCGAGGCGAATATGTTATTCAAAAGGAAGATCCGAGAGGAATCTTTGCGCACGGTGGTGGTAGATGGGTAGGTCCATTCAATCACCATCCGCATGCGCAAGTGCTGTCCATGTCTTTGATGATTCTGACCAGATCCTAACCTCGATAGTTGTGTCTGAAGCAGCTTTCCACCGCGGTAGATTATATTATTTTCGCCAAACCTTGCATGTTACATGACGATAGTGGGATACCATACAGAGTTACAGATAAACTACTTCCCCCATTCGCGGTAGATTATATTATTTTCGCCAAACCTTGCATGTTACATGACGATAGTGGGATACCATACAGAGCTACAGATAAACTACTTACCCCATTCATTTCACAGATGGAGTACATACTTTTGAGATTTTCTTTTGGAGTTTTTGATAGATTTTTAATTGGAATAGGCAAAATAGTCTGTGGTAAAAAATAAATTTTTATTGTTTAAATTAGTTTTATGAGGATATATATAGATTCTATTCTCAAAACATCATTTTTATTAGAAAAATTATCTATCAAACTTATTATTTCAATAAATCCTCGCCAAACAATTTAAATAGAAATTTTTTCCAAAATAAAGACTAGTAGTTTCAAGTGATTTCGTCACCATTCGAATCTGTGTGCTCTAGTGCTCTATTCGATTTCGTCACAATGTTTGATAATGGACGATTGCACAGTGCAGATGATGGGCCACATATTCGATACACAGTGCCTGGCGCTCGATCGTTTCTGTGCGACAGAAACCCGCAGTGTGGAATCAATGGTAGTGTGTAAGAGATATGGAAGGGAAATTATTGCCCACTCACGGAACATCCAATGATACGGAAGATAAATTCCCACCCACCCACAGAACATGCCGCAACCAAATAATTGCTTATAATGATTGAGAGAGATAGCAGACATGACGGATTACTGGACCGTGCTTATTCGACATCGACATTTTCCTGGTGTGGAGTAGTGCTCATATACCAGAATTTAAATTTAAAAATATTAGAGTTTGGTCCAAATTTAGGGATTTGGCCATTTAGGGTTTTGACCTTTCCAAACATTTGAAGATACTGTTTCTTTATAAACTTTACATCATATAAATTTAAGTATGGAAATTCAATATAAAAATTGATATAATGACCATTTATGAATTAGGAAATTTAAACATTATATTGTTTGGATTTTTTAAAAATTTTGAATTTTGGTAGCTTAGGGTTTTAATCTAAATATAGAGTTTTGGCATTTTGAGGGTTCGACTTCTTAAAATTGAATCATAGTAATCCAAATTTCATATGAAATATGATCAACGATCATTTATATATTGACATGGAATTATTTTTGTAATTATGACTTATTGTAGTTTAATATAAAATATTGATAATGATTATGTAAAATTTGATAAATTAAAACTTTATATTATTTGGATTTTTTTTCATTATTATCTAATTTAGTTAGTGAAATTATAGGTGAGAGTTATGGACATTCTAATGGGTGCTAGGGTTTTTTAGTTTGTAGATCCTGGAGGGTATTGTTTTAAGTCGAGACACTATAATAAGCAAAGGAAGAGGCCACACGATATTGACAATACCTCTATAGTGATGGGCATCAGTGGTCTAAGTGGTTTGTGGCTTGTATGCCCCTTCTGTCATGGATGAACAAGTGACTATATGGTCAAACTATCTTTCCAACCACTATAGTTTCTATTGATTTTGGCTTCTAGGTTGTCTGAAACCATGGCGTTGTGGCTCTCCAAGAATTTTGCACGTTGAAGGAATCCCATGACAATTGTTGCGATATGGATCATTCTCTTGTCCAAATTTTTCTGGTAGGATGTGAAGGGCTTGGCCAAAATCCTTCACTCATCAATTCTAAGTGTCCCAGTTGGTATGAGCCTCAAAGTGACCTTATTACATGAGAATAATTCGAGGAGTGTCATACACATGTGTAGGAATATTCTCTAGGAAGTGTTTGTCGAAACATTTGACCGAGCTCTCCGCGACTGGTGTGGGATCATCTACAAAATGTTTGGCATAATTCCATGGACAGACTTGGCTCTTAGGTCTATTACGAATCTCTTTAAATGCTCACGTGAGATGGATCCTTCATCTCTAGATTCCAATGCAATCTCGTTTAAAAATGGTTTTGACGATTTAGATATCCAAATATTCTAAATTTTCCTAAAATCTTTGTCTCGAAAGTCCCTTTGCTTTATAGTTAGTGAAGGGATGCTTTCTCATTAGTCATAGAAATTATACATATGATGATAGGTATTCCAATTGGGGCAACATGGTACCTTTCAAAGGGAGGCAATTAAAGTAAGAAAATAAGCTTGGTGATTATGGCATAAAGAAGGATGTCTGTATTTCCCTCATGGCGCAATTGAATGGAGTTTACAGAGGAGGCTAGACATCTTCGACATCAAAAATCTTGTCATTTAAATATTCCCTTAATCCAGGCTCTAGCTCCGAGCCCCCTAATGATATTTTGAGGCCAATATTTTGTGTGAGGCATTTTGTGGAGAGCCCAACGCTCCAGATGAATGATTTTCTTACTAATATTAAGATAATGGATTATCAGTGATGAGAAATTGTCTATAGGTTTAAGGGTTTCTGCACAGGTTTTCACCACCAACATCTTCACTTAGGGCTTGGGTTCACCAGAACTAGACCCAAAAGTTGGATCTGCTATCATGTTCTGAAGGTTATTTTGTCCTAGTCTTCAAGGATATTGAATACTTGGAGCAAGTTTTCGACGAGGGGCTACAATTTTGGGGTCATGCAGGTCTTTCTATTCAACCTTCATTCCAAATATTTAACCCCCTTTCGATGAAGTCTCTTGCTACTCTAGTATGATTAACGCTCCCTAATTGACCCCGCAAGTGGATTCAGCGAAACTTCCTCGAAGCTATTCATGATTCAATGGATTGCTTTATCAAATTATATAGTTAAAGATTTGCTAATGGGTTTATGTCATTCGTCCACATTTTTGTTGAATTTTTAAGTGAAGGATTACCAAACAAAATCATGCTAAAGTGGGTTGGCAATGAATATCTTTAGCCTTTGGATTATGAAAACAATACTTTTAAGTGTAAAATTTGTCAGTAGCCCCAACATCTTCAAAATGCATGATCTGCCTCAAAGGGATTGTCCAGCTCCTTGGAGCCATAAAAACACAGTCGGGAATGGTGGCAGCCAAAGGCAACAACAAACGTTAAGAACTCGACAAGTCATAAGAAGGATTGTTCTCAACAGTAGAAAAAAAAAACTCATGATACTTCGTCTTATCATGGTCGAGTACAGAGCCCTAGGGACTGCTTATCGAGGACTGCATCTTCCCTCAGTGGAGGAGAATCTTTAGTGAAAGAAAAGTGAAAGAACAACAACAATAATCATGTGTGCAATTACCACGTAGTCATAGAGTGATACATAAATTCCATAATATGTTAAGCCTATGACAATGAAGCTTTAAAAAAAAATAAGGATATAGCTTTACCCATAGTTGTAATTGATAATTCTAGGTTAAATTGATGTACTTAGGAGAAAATGTAAAAACTAAAAACCCCTAGACAATTATTTTGTGTGATACCGAAAATGCGAGTTCATTATACCTATTTTTTTTTTATAAAATATATATATTTTTTGATTTTTTTTAAACTACATTACAAAATTCATTATTGAAAATTTTATATAACCTAACCACCACTACTTACCACTCAATCAATTCTTCTAAATTTAAGAAGAAACTCACAAAGAGATAAGTACATGAAAAACACTGCTGTCACATAAATGTTTCGCTGTGGGGGAATAAGGCTGGGCCATAAATGTTTGCTGATCAGCGTCCCTTCCATCGTTTGGAGAGACGATGTTTAATCAATGCAATATAGCCCCACACTCCATTCATGTTTTTTTCTCGAGTGGCGTCTCTTCCGTCTTTTACAGAGATTATCATTGATCATTACACTACAGCCAAACAATTCATCCACGTCCTTTTGCCAATCGGCGTCCGTTCCGTCGTTTGCAAGGATAATTAATAATCATTGCAATATGGATTGAGATTTCTTCCATGCCCTTTTGCCAAACTTTGTGCGCCTCAACAATTAACCCCAAAAAAGAGCATGTACGAAATTCTGTGGGTCAACCGATCATACAGGTTTGCTTTACTGGCATCTTTGTCTGGACTCAGCTGAATGTTATGGCAAGTACTGTGCTGTAATAGCAACTTCGCATGTCTACTGCACCCCTGATTTTGAATCTTTTCGAGCGCCGCTAATGTCCACTGCACTACCGAATTTGAATCTTTTCGAGAGGTGATATAACTTTAATTCTTCTTCATTTATAGGCCTATAAATCTCACTTGAACAGAAGACAGGCAAGGATGGGTTAATTGGAGAATGGGAAATTCTAATCGTTTGCAATCAATGATTTTATTGGTTAAAAGTTACTTTTTACAATTCATTATGTGAGATGTAGAATTCATTTCAGTTTGAGCTATTGAGTCTACAAACTTTACAGAATACTTAGGGGCTAAAAAAAATTCAATTAGATAGTGGAAGTGGAAGTTTTTTTTTTTTTTTTTTTTTTTTTTTTTTTTTAAAATGGATTCAGCACCATCGAAAATTCTTGGGCCATCTAAAATCTTGAAATTTGACAACTATAATTTAGATTTTTGAAGATTTCTATCCAATTTTTTCATATTTTTGCCTAAACTTTTAGATTATTTTGTGGATTTTTTTAGATTACTAATTCCACTGCCAGCCTCGAAGATATTTAACATTAATAGTTTAAAATAAATCAAAAATAAATTATTTTTATTATGTGAATAAATTATTTATATATGTTTTATAATTTTATTAATTTATATGGTATTAACATATAATATTTAAAAATAATTATTTAATTTCATAAAAATATTTGATTATAAAAGTAATTAAAAGAATTTGTTTAGTAAATACGTATTTTTTACAACTTAAATATGAAGATTTTTTATTTGTAATTTTCGTAGTACTTTTCTATTCTCTATTTTTTAAAGAGCAAGTTGCTATACATATTCTACTATATACGGTTGCCTCAACCTGCCCGAAAGAATCTAGGTCTGTTGGCCACCTCAGAGAGTTAAAAGCCAACCAAAATTCGTATTTTTTTTCCTGCTACTTACAAGTATAACCACTTTACTATGTCCATAAAAGTTACAAATGAAACAGAGACTATAAGTATTATCCACCAAAAACATAACAAACTATAAACTGAGAAATGTTATCCATCGGAAGAATCCATGGGTGTTGGGTCCTTTGCATTAGACCCTGGTATCTCCGCTTGCTGCATTCTTTGGAGCTGATGTTCAATCCTCCCAATGCGAGTAGTTGCCTGGATCTGTGCCTTAGCCATCTCCCAAATATCATGTTTTATCTGTTGAAGTTCAAAGAGCACTGAGGAATTGGTTTTTATTTCTTGCATGTTCAACACTACCTTTGCTAGTACACATTTCAATTTCCAATATGTCTTAACTGATTGCCGAAATAGAGAAACCTTGCCTCTTGTATTTCCTGGGTCGGAAATAAAATCCATTCTAGCCTCTTCCTCTTTGAGATTGTCATCTTGAGCATCACTTTGCATCTCCCAACCCTGAATATTTTTCAAATATGAATTGAATTCCCTGAATCATAAAGATCTATAATATCTTTGAGAAGTTGCTTATTACTCTTTCTGCCTCTTTTACTTGGGCCTACAGTCTGAATTGTTTGTAGCTTCTTGCCTCTATCTGTTTCTTTGTGATTACCAATTTGACCTTTTTCCATTCTAGCCTGACAGAGAAGGTCTGTTGTAGAGATGAACATTGACCCTGTATAGCGAAAGGGATCAGTAACATGAAGCGTAGAATCAGTAAGAAGTGTCGCGGGAATCACCATTATCTGAGCGATGAAATATTTCTTGCGAGAGTCAGAATTATCAAAATGGAAAAACATTGGAAACCCATTCCTGACAGTAATCCACGATTGATTTAACGGAAGGAGGAGTTTAAGGGAAATACAAATTTGGCCGCACAATTGGTTTGGCAACCCTTTACCCAGAATGACCAAATTAGAAACAATGCCTCGATGAGAAATATTAACCCATTGGTACTGTGACAGAAGTAGAGAATAAACACATACATGCTTTGACTTCCCATTCTAGATAGAGGTGCATAGGTAGTTTAGGGAAAACCTGGGTTGACGGTAGACACAGTAATGCATACAACTTAAACTACTATAATTCATAGAATGCATGTAGGTCTCCTCTCTTTGATACTTTTGAAGGATTTGAAAAACCTTTCACTGACCTTTCATGAAAATAATTGAGAAAATCCAAAACATACATACATACGACTTGAAAAAAATCAGATTTAACCAAATCAATTTAAAAGTACTGAGATTATGGCAAACAGGGGTGGGAGGGCTATAAAAGCATGGTTCTATCTCCAAACCAACCACCTCTACCATTGCATAAAAACCACATGACGAGAGGAATACAGAATATGGCCAATTCCTTTTATAGAAGATAAAGAACATTGCAGAAACCCCTGTAAAATCTTCTTCTTTCATTTCTAGAATGAGAACTCGTAAATTGAATTATGAAGTTAGAGTGACAAAACCATTACATACCAAGTAATCCTCCACCCGTGTTGCTAAGTTCCTTCTCCCTGCAAGCCTTCTATCGCAGTGTCCATCTAAATTCCTTCTCCTGTTTGAGCTGTAACCTTACAACAATAGCAACTTACCATATTAATTTTCCTTCCCCACTGCCAGCGTACATTCCCAGTTTCTAACATGCTTTCATGACTCATGACGGTTTCCTTCATTATCATTAAATGTTGTTTGTGGCAAGGATCACCACCTCCTTTCCATTATCTTAACGGATGATGGTTGTCAGACATTCCCCACTGCATGGCGCTGTCTGACTCCACCATACCCTTCTTGGCACCCCAATCGGGGTTGAGATCGATCTTTTCCCAAGATAATATGTAATGAGTGTATCTCCGCCTCCCAAGCTTGGTGAAGTTGATTTATATCCAACTGTCGGCCCTCATTCTTACAACCGCAATTAGCCAAGAAATTAGTCACCTCGTTACCTTCATTATGAACATGTTTGGGTATTACATAGTCCATTTGACGAATGAATTCACCAATTTCTTGAATTAACCTTGTTGTGCGCCAACTTTGACTAATTCTATCCCAATGAGTGACTGGCTGGAGTTTTTGTAATATCTGTGCAGTCATTGCCGAGTCTCCTTCTATTATGACTCTTTGGTAATTCTCTCAAACCATTATTATTAGCCCCTGCTTGACTGCCATTAATTCCTCTTTAGTATTTGTTGCAAATCCAATCTCCATTGCATATATTCTGCAAACAGATCCTTGGGAGTTTTTGAATATGCCTCCTATCCCTACTTGTCCAGGATTTCCTTTAGAGGCACCATCATAATTTAATTTCAAAAATCCCACTGGTGGTGGCTGGAAAGTTTTTAATATATTTTGTTGTTGGGGCTTGAACTTCCATAATGATGCTGCTAGCATTTAGGGTTTTAAGTTCAGTTTTGCTAGGATTCTACCCTCCCGATCATTCACTGCCCAATCTTCATCCGACCACTATTCTACCAATATTGATTCATAGATATTTTCCACCATCACCTTCCAAATCTGAGCTACATTCCTCTCTTCCCCTCTAAAAATTCTGTGATTTTGTTCTTTCCATATCCCCTAAAGTATAAATCCTACTGATAATCTCCAAGCACAATTAAGGACTTCACTTTTATATCCTCCTTTCCGCCATTTACATATAGTTTCATTTATGCTTGTATTGTCTCTATCTGTTTGTTCAAAAATCATTTCATTGTGAGTCCGAATATCCTTCGCTAGGCTGCATGTATTAAATAAATTTCCAATGGTTTCCTCCTCCTTTTTATGAAAATGATCCCATGTTAAAGCTTTCCTATGGATTAATAACCATAGGAAATAATCTCCATATTTTATTCCAGATTGGTACTGCAATATCCTGATGGTTATTTGATTTCAGATAGTAGCCTTCTTCTATTGTGAACACGCCTTTGGTTCTATAACCCCATCTTAAAATATCTTATCCATTTGTAGTTACCAATTTTCTGGTTTTCAATTCTTTATTAAAATTATCCCATTGTGTTGTATATGGGGCATTTCTCCATTGCCCTTTTCCTTTCCATTTTCTCCATTGGCCTTCCTCCTCTCTACTCCAGTAATTTCTTACTGATCTTTGGTTCAGTATATTTGTAAATAGGAAAATTTCCCCTAGATCCAGTCGTCTGAAAAGTTTCTCTCTCTGCTGCCATGAGTCCTCCCATAAAAGCATTGTTCTTCCTCCTCGTATTTCCCAAAAGCTATACTGTCTTATTAATTCTCTATTACCAGATGCTAGATTCTAGATATTAAATCCTTTGGGGGTAACATCTATTTTTATTTTTCCCACAATTGTTCTAGGCATTTCATATTTATTTTTCCAAATAATTTTCCAAATATCAGTGCCTCCTTGTATCCATCTCCACCATAACTTGGCTCCCAGAACCTGATTGATAACATACGGGTCTTGAAGGCCTAATCCCCATAATTTTTTTGTTTTTATATGTTTCTCCCATGATAGGAGAGCCCATTTCCTCTTATCATGAGCTCCTTGCCAAAGAAATCTTTTAAAGATGTTAATCATATTATTGCAAACAATTTTTGGAGCTGCTCTGCCTCACAATTGATATATTGGAATTGCTTGAAGAACATATCTAAGAAAAATAACCCGACTTGGGGCATTAAGCTCTCTAAAAGCCCAATTCTGAAGACATTTGTGTAGACTATTGAGTAGACCCATCCAACCTGCAACCTTGAGTGAGGACTGATTCAATGGAAATCCTAGATATTTCATTGGGAATGTTCCGATTGTAAATCCCATCGTCCTTGCAAGGAATCGATGTGTCACATTATTGGTGTTAAAGAAGTAAAAATTTGATTTATCATTATTGATCAGAATTCCAGATTCTTCCATAAAATTTTTAAGGATTTCCAGAATAGCTTTTGTTTCCCTTAACGAGGTTTAACAAAATAACATAATACCATCAACAAGTTGATGATGCGAAAGAGTAAGATTCCTTCCGCATAACTCCAGACCTTTTAAAAAATTGGCATTTATTTGGGCTTTTATAAGATGACCAAGACCTTCCGCTGCTATGATAAAAATGAAGGGTGATATAGGATCACCTTGACATAGACCTCAGGTTGCATTAAAAGGCCAGCTTAGAGCTCCATTCACAAGGATAGAAAAATTTGATGACGAAATACATAACATTAACCATTGGATCCATCTTGAATCAAAACCAAAAGCTAACAATACTTACTTCAAGTACAACCAATTTAAACGATCATATGCTTTTGAGAGGTCTAATTTAATCAACATACCTTTGATTTTTTGAGTTTTCAAAGAGTGCATTGCTTTATGTACCGTCACTATCCCATCTAATATCTACCTTCCCTTTACAAATCCAGTTTGTTCAAGTGAAATAATGTTGAGGAGAATTGGTTTTAACTGGTTTACCATTATTGTTGAGAGGATCTTGTAAATAACATTGCAAAGAGCTATAGGATGGAATCCTGCTGGAGTATCTATATGAGATTGCTTTGGTATTAATGTGATAAGCATTGAGTTCAAAGCTCGATATACATTCCTTGTTTGCCTAGATTCTTCTACTAGTTCCTAGATCTCCTTCCCCAAAAATGGCTAGGTAGCTTGATAAAATTTAGCTGTGAACCCATCTGGTCCTAAGGCCTTATGTTTTGGAAGTTTTTTGACTACCCCTTCCACCTCCTCCATATTAATTTTGCACATTAGGGCTAAGTTTTGATCCCTGCAAACTTTATATGGAATATGAGTAGTTATTATTCGAATATCTGCTTCTCTATTATGGTTAGGTTCAGTGACCATGTCCTTAAAATTACTTCCTAACTTATCTTCCATTTCATTATGTTGGTAAATTCTATTTCCATTCTTGTCTTTTCAGGAAAAAATCATGTTACATTGCCTTCTTGTATCAAATATTTGTGGAAAAAACTTGTGTTTTATTGACCTTATTTTAACCACTGCACTCGTGACTTTTGTTTCCATGGTATTTGTTCTTGTTTTCTCTGCTCCTTTAGTTGACTGATAATATTTCCTTCTTGTGTGGAAATTTCTTTGGTGCGTCTATGTAAAATAATTTGTTGTTGGTTCTGTTACATTTTTTCTTGAAGACGGTGCATTATTAAGTGAATATTTCCAAACTCGGGTTTGTTCCAAATTTTGATTTCTTGTTTTAACTGTTTCAGATGCATCTTAAATGTATGCATTATGTTCCTCCCTTGTATATATGTAGGTTGCCACCATTGCTTAACTTTTTCGAAAAAAGTAAGGTTCCTTAGAAAAAATAATTCAAATCTAAAAGGCCTATTTTTTGGGGTTTCTTTAATATCAATTTCTAAGCGAATAGGCCAATGATCCAATCCTCTGGATGGTAAGATTGTTGCTTCATAGTAAACATCTAATATTACCAAGTCCTTTGAAGCTAAAAATCTATCAAGTCGAGATGCTATCTGATGAGTTTCCCCCCTTATATTGTTCCATGTAAAAACACCATTAACTGTTGGGATGTCTACTAGTTTAAGGTCCGTTAAAAGATCCCTAAAGAACTCCATTTCTGGTTCCTCTCTTCGTAGACCCCCTTTCTGTTATGTGATATTTAATATCATATTAAATTCTCCACCTCTAAGCCAATATTTGTCTTCATGCAAAGATCTCAGAGTTCTGATGCTATTTAATAAATTTTCTCTCTCTCCTTGGATATGAGGTCCATAAATTGCCAATATCATTGACTTCTCCTTAGTTCCCACATGTCTAAATCGTCCAGAAATACTACGAGACAATCCTATCCATTCATTTGCTACTACTTCAACATGATTCCATATAACTGCTATACCTCCTGCTATACCTCTAGCATCATAACTTCATAATGTGGTTTAAAAGTCTGTAAAATTGATTCTAGTTTATTTCTAAGACCTTTGTTTCTTGAATTAAAATTATTTGCAGTTTCTCAACTTTTAGTTTATCCTTTAGATATCTTTGTCTGCCTAGGTTGTTTAGGCCTCTTATATTCCAAGAGAGTACTTTCATTGGAAAAATTTTGGCGTTTGTTGGAATACTGTTGTTAATAGTATTATCTTTCTTGTATTTACTAACATTTCGCCCACTAATTGAATGGAATCATGCAAAGTTCTTTTGCCTTTTTTCATTTCTGGTTTTATTTGAGGATTTGAAGTCTTATTGCAGTTATATTTTAGAGTACTTACCAGTTTTTTTGTCTGCACCGTCAGATAATGTTCGAAGGTCTCTTTGTATAACGGCTTTTGATCTTCTGGAATAAATCTGTCATCCAAGTTTCTCCATTCATGCAATAGATGTTTCATAACCTGTTCCTCTGCAACTAGGTCGTCTCTCTGTGATTTGATTTCCATTGTTGTTTGTTCATCTCCTATTATCTCCTCTGATTCTTCTTGTTCTTGAAACGCTTTTCTCTTTACTGCCATATTTTTCTGTTATATAACTTCCTCATTTGGGATGGGCATGTCTTTCATTTCTTTGACGGTTCCCCTTCTTCTGGAAAAATCTCATATCGATTTTGGGTAGACCTTTGTTTGTTACCAGTGAACTGTTTCACCTGTGACTTGTTATTTTTCTTCTTACTATTGACTGTTACAAGGCCATCATCTTTTTCTTGGCCTACATATTTATTTGTTGGGGCCTTTCCTATTTGTTTTTCTACATTATTCTAAGGAAAAGTTTCATACAGATGACCATATTCATGGCACTGTCGATAGCGAAATGGAATGTGTTCATAGTCTAGGGTTTGCTTCCAAACCTTGCCTTCATATTAAAGCTCTATTGATTCTGGAAGTGGTTAAGAAATATTCATATAAACACAGATACAAACAAAGGATGTATATCTTCCATGAAAAGTGGTCTCTGCAATTTTCACAAATATTCCTAAAGAATTCCCAATTCCTTCTAAGATGTTTAGATCCCAAAAGTCCATGGGTAAAGAAAAAAATGGACCCAGGCTGGGGCAGCCAATAATTGTTCTGCATTCGGGTTATAACATTCTTTCCATTGCCTGAGAAAGAGACCTGCATTATTGAAAAAATATGGTCCTCCTTCAAAAAATCATTCTTTATCCAATAAATTTGTAGAAATAACTGTAAAAAATCCTCTTGGGCCAGACTTCAGATCCAGATGTCCTTTTGGTTTCCAATTTTCCTGGATCCACTTTAGTAAGTCCTTTTCAGTTGGAAAAATACCAATAAATTTACATATTATTGCATGATATTTCATATACCTTCTATATTCATCTAGTTTGTTTGGTGGAATGATAAATTTGGGATTCTTCAATGCCCGAGGCAGGCATTGTCCCCTATTTTTTGCTTGCCATTCTACACCCAAAACTAGCCCTCCTTTCTAGCTTCCTCCTCCTGACGCATTCTATGTTCTGTTGCTCTGTTCTCCCGCCATGATGTTTCGATAGGAGGGAGTTGGCCCCCCTCCCGAAGCCACCACCATGCTGTCTGCAATGCCCCACTGTCTGTTGCTACTTGCTATCTCGCTTCCTAGATCCGCGCTACTTTGATTCCTCGTCCAGAGTGACCGTTACGATGTCGCTATTGTTTCTTGGAGCTCTAATCTGCCCATTTCCCTAGCTTTCAGTTCAAAACTCTCATTACCAATTACATTTTTACTTCGATTAACAAAGTATGAATCATTCTCATTTAATATTTAGAAAAATATTAATAATAATTTTTTTTTTTAGAGTTATGAATTTTGGCTTTTAAGGTGTAGTTTAATTAGGGATCCAAGTAATGTGAAATTTGTGAAAACTGTGAAATATAAGGTTCAAGAAATTATAAATATGATAGATATTATTATTTTAACTATTTAAAATAAAATTATTTTACTTATATTTTTATTTAATTAGCATTAATTTACTTTAATTTTTTGGAAGTATTAAAAAAAAGTATAAATATGATAGATGTTATTATTTTTTAACTATTTAAAATAAAATTATTTTACTTATACTTTTATTTAATTAGCATCAATTTACTTTAACATTTTGGAAGTAAAAAATATATTATAAATGCTCCCTCATCCTTTGTCTTTGTTGATTTTTTTTTTTTTAAATTATTAATTTTTAAAATGTTACGTGTCAAATCCATATTAAAAATTCAAAGAATTATAAATCTCCCGATTACTTAAAAAGAACTTATTAATGTAATTATTCCCATTACTTAAAAAGAACTTATTAATGGAATCTCATATTGATTTTTTTGGTTATTAAGGATGAAAAAATCATACATCTATTCTATAATGTAAAGTGACTTTATATGAATTACACATCATAATATCAATAATATTAATTTTACATGTCATTTTTCAACTCCATATTAAGTAATGAAAATATTGCATAACTCCCTCATACTAAAAAGTAGCCTTATGTTTCAATAATATGTTATTATTTTAAATGCAACATTATATGGAATATGGGCTAAACAAAATAAAATTGAATTAATTCTATGTTTATTTAATTTAATAACTTACAATTCATGAAAATATAAATACCTAAAAATAAAACTTAAAATGTCATATGTAAAAATGCGAAGGTGGGTTACACTTTCGTGAGAAACGCGATCAGAAATTTCATTGTCCCAAAAGTTCAGACGAAATTTTCTGTTAGAAAGTTCGGCCGAAGTTTTGAAATTAATTCGGTTTAACTAATTCTATTGTTTACATTAACAAAGTATTGATGATGTGGGTAAACATATTTTTGGCCGGAGATGGGGAAAGAGGCAACAAAAGTTCAGCTGAACTATTAGTTCGACAAAAATTTACAAAACAGTTCGGACGAACTTTTTCTAATAAATATACCGGTCCCCAGACCATAACAAGTTTCAGGTTTGTTACCATTCAATTAGTTACTGTTGTTATCTATCTCACTCTATTTTTGTTGCTGTTGCAGGGGTGAGGATGGGAGAAAGGGAAGGTGAGAATGTTATCCTCTATTTGTGGTTTTTTTTTGTTTTTTTTTTTTTTTGAATTTTTATTTTATGTGTTCGTGGGTTATTTGTAATCTTTTTCCTCGACGATCTGTGGCCTCATTGTCTCGCTCTCTCATTGTCTCTAAATTTCCAGGTAGAAGAAAAAACCCTTTGATTCCTTTGCTTCATTGATGAATGGTGATGTATTTTCTTGTGTGGTCCCCAAATCTATGCTCTGAGAGATCCCATTGAAACTATTAGAATTGTACCCTTGGGAGCTAGATTGATAGGATTTATATGAGTAAGTAACATATGTAACATACTACAGGTATAGTTAGTTATGTAATGTATGGAGAAACTGAATTTTTTGTTCTATCATTACTACTATAACAAGGATATCACATTAGTAATGGTGATACTACATAAGTATTGGTAAGGCTAATTTAACATGATACCTATCTAGCTTCATTAAATAGGTGCTTGTACTCAGCTTCATGATTATAATGGTGAAATGAGAAATACATATCATTCTTTCTATAATTGAGCTTAATTGAGCTATGTTCTTAGCCAAATTATTGTAAATCACTGAGCTGTATGCTTACTTATATACTAGGAGTAAGCTAGCTTTCACTATGGTATAACTTTTCTTATACTCTATTAAACCATGTGTTTATCCATATAGAGCTTGCATATCCATATTAACTCACATATGGGTAAATGTAATGTTAGTCACTCATTCCAATCACACTTAGTATTCAACATACCTATGTACCACCAAATTAGTCCTTTATGTTCCTCCTTTTCCTTGCTGATTCAAGAATAATTATTCTTGCAAAGGAAAATTCTTGGGGAATACAATGTAAAAGAGATGTGTACCTCGAAACCTCCAGTTACCTTTTGTATCCTTGACCAGTCGACTCTCAAGGATTAGATTCATATGAACTGAAACAAAACAAAACAAATATCCCGCCGCTAAGGGATTCAAGATTTTTTACCAAATGCTGACTGCATGTGACCAAGGGAGTCAAGACCCCTTTAAGGTCGGTATAACCTGGAAGAAAAATCTGGCAACAATAGAGGAGATCAAGTTAACAAGTAAACAATGGGAGATTTTTTTTTTTTTCAAAGCACACCTCCGAGACTAAAAGAAAAAAAATAAAATAAACCAGTATCTCCTCTATCATTAAGCAAACTCCTCCATCATTACAGAGATGAGTGCCCCGAAATCAGGAGGGTAGGAGGAATGAGCGCAGAGATTCGAGAAGGGAAACACATCACAATCACATTTATTTATGTTTCTAAATCTTCACACTCCTCAAATCACAATCGTAGATAGATGTTCAGACCAAATTTTTTTTTGGAGAATGAATAGTGGTTATCCATCCAAAAAGTCAACGAACCTTCATACATCTAGAGTGGATGAATGGATACTAGGGTTGGATAAGATTTGTCTAGGATTCTGATTTTCTTATTTTTATTCATTTAAAACTTAATAAAATCTGTGAGATGTATATATCTTCACAAATTTATTTAATTTTATTTACCAATTGTGATACTATAACAAGGATATCACATTAGTAATGGTGATACTGCAAAAGTGTTGGTAAGGTTGATCAAGCATGATACCTATCTAGCTTCACTAACTAGGTGTTTGTACTCAAATTCATGATTACAATGGTGAAATGAGCAATACATATTGTTCTTTCCATAATTGAGCTTGCTGAGCTATGTTCTTAGTTGAATGCTTGTAAGTCACCCAGCCTTATGCTTACTTATATAGTAGGAGTAAGCTAGCTTTCACTACGATATATCTCTTCTTATACTCTATTAAACCATGTTTGTATCCGTATATAGCTTACATATTCATATTAACTCACATATGGGTAAATATAATGGTAATCACTCATTCCAATCACACTTATTACTGAACATTATGTGGTTTCACTAAATTTTCTTGTGTTTCCATAAGAGATACATGATGTATTACGTTGATACTTCAGAATCACTAATACTAATTAGCTTAGTATGAACCATCATAACTAGTTTATACTATCCATTATATTCGAGCATCATATATTACTAGAAGCTTACAAGTTAAGATCAACTTATAGCTTGGAGGTTATGTTTTAATAGTGGTAAGTGAAACATGACCCTTATAACTATCAATATAAGTACCACTACATTAATTATTTAACCTTATTGCTTCTATTACACTTATCTGTTAGATTTCTTCCCATTAAGAGTTGTAATAATATAGGTAACTAAGACTATGTATTAAGCATGCTATTGTTAATTAGGGTAGTAGTAATGGTAAACAAGTAGAAGCTTCTATGGCTACAACTGCTTGGAACTAGTACAGGATCATTGAGTTAGTAGAGTAGCTGGTATCCATAATAATAATGAACAGAGAGATAAACCCTTGTAATGATAAGGGTAACCTTAGCTTCAATGGGATTAGCTTTGCTTGTCTTCATGGAGGATGACCTTTATTATACAAGATAATGTGTGCACTAGCAAGTCACACACACTATTATAAGCTTAACTATGTAGATTACTATGACAATGAGTATGATACACAATTTTAAACTAAGTAATGTTTACCGATATTAGATTATTGTGTTTACAACTATTATGATCATAGAAGTTGTCATAACTGTTGTTACTTGTTCAACCTCTTTAAATAAACTATAGAGTCATTGTAACCTCATATTCAATGGGCTTTGATTCCCTACCTATTTTACACTAAGTAATAAACTTACCTATATTAGATTATTGTGTTTATAGCTAGTCTGATCATATAAGATGTCATAACTCTTATTACTTGTTAAACCTCTCTATATAAGCTATAGATTCATTGTAACCTCACATTAAATGGGCTTTGATTCCTTGTCTGTTTTACACTAAGTAATGTTTACCTATATTCAATTATTTTGTTTATAGCTAGTTTTATCATAGAAGTTGTCATAACTGTTGTTACTTGTTCAACCTCTTTATATAAGCTATAGAGTCATTGTAACCTCATATTCAATGGGCTTTGATTCCATGTCAGTTTTACACTAAGGAATTTTACCTATATTAGATTTGTGTTTACAACTAGTCTGATCATAGAAGTTGTCATAACTGTTGTTACTTGTTCAACCTCTTTATATAAGTTATAGAGTCATTGTAACCTCATATTCAATGGGATTTGATTCCTGGTATTTTTTACACTAAGTAATGTTTACCTATATTATATTATTGGAATAATGTAACCTATGATACTTACCTATATTCAATTCTTCATTTGGATGGAGAAGAAGGCATTGCAGGAGTTGCAGGCCCTCTAATCATCATTGAATTCCATAAACCATTACTCAACACTTCTCCATGGGGCTTCCCTGGATTTCCAGTGTTATTATTAATCTAATCTACAATTGTTGAAGCTGAGCTACCATGGCCACAACATTGAAGCAACACCAAAGAAAAAACCCTAAACATGAGAAATATTGATCCTCTAGATCTCAACATCATCACCCTCATCTAATAGTCATGAGGTTCAAATTAAATTTTATCATAATAAATTGGTTAACAATTTAGATAAGGTATAATGTAATTATTTTATTTTTGGTTAATACACTGGAATATTGCTTTAGAAATAGATTTAACATTTCGAAAAATTTATGATGTACTTAGATTATGTAAAATTTTCTTAGGCCTTTTTCCTTTTAGCAGACTTGGATATGCATTGAGATTAATATTGATATAATATTTATTGAGATATAGATTTATATTGATTACCTGATTTTCAATTTTTTCTCTCAAGAACTTAATACTGTCACTTGTGGTAACGTACTTATGCACACAACAACTCCACCAGACATACATGCATACATGCATATATTAAACATTAGTCAACATCCATCTTGTAGAACCTATCATTATATTTTCATTTCTCTGTGTAGGATATTGTCTTCACACAACTTTCACATGCACACAACAGCTCCACCAGACATACATGCATACATGCATATATTAAACATTAGTCTACATCCATCTTGTAGAACCTATCATTATATTTTCATTTCTAACAACATATTTATTTCAATTAATTTCATAAATAAACATACAAATTTAAACTTATGCAGATACTTGGTTTTCTTGGCTAATATTCATCCTTAGATGACAAGATCACTCTATGGTTGTAACTTAAAGAAAACCATGTACACGTAATTTCTCCCATAAACTTTAAGGAAAACCATAACTTTAATTGAATATATTTTTAAGGAAAATTCTAGTGTTTTTGGAAACCATGTACATGTCATTTCTCACATAAACTTTAAGGCATTTTCTAGTGTTTTCGGAACCACGTACATGTCATTTCTATGTCATTTCTCCCACAAAATTTAAGGAAAATTTTAAGGATAACCATGTACATGTAATTTCTCCCATTTCTCCCATAAACTCAAGGAAAACTTTAAGGATAACCATGTACATGTCATTTCTCCCATAAACTTTATGGTATTTTCTAGTGTTTTTGGAACCAGATACATGTCATTTCTATGTCATTTCTCCCATAACATTTAAGACAAACTTTACGTTAAGGCATTTGATAGTGTTTTTGGAACCATGTACATGTCATTTCTATGTCATTTCTCCCATAAATGTTAAGGGAAACTTTAAGAATAACTATGTACATGTCATTTCTCCCATTCCTCCCATAAACTCAAGACAAACTTTAAGGATAACCATGTACATGTCATTTCTTCCATAAAATCAAGGGAAACATTAAGGATAATCATGTAACCATTTTCTAGTGTTTTTGTAACCATGTACATTTCATTTCTATGTCATTTCTCCCATAAACTTTAAGGCAAAATTTAAGGCAAACCATGTACATGTGTCATTTATCCCATAAAATTTAAGGCAAGCTTTAAGTCAAACCATGTACATGTGTCATTTCTCCCATAAACTCAACGAAAAATTTAAGGTATGTCATTTATATGTCATTTCTCCAATAAACTGTAAGGAAAATTTTAAGGAAAACCATTTACATGTCATTTCTCCCTTAAACTCTAGGCAAGGAAAACTTTAAGGCATGTCATTTGTAGTTGTGATTTCTTCCATAAAATTTAGGGAAAAATTTAAGGCAAACCATGTACATGTCATTTCTCCCATAAACTCAAGGAAAAATTTAAGGCAAATCATATACATGTCATTTCTCCCATAAACTTTAAGGCATTTGCTAGTGTTTTGGGAACCATGTACATGTCATTTGTATGTAAATTTTCCATAAACATTAAGACTTTGATAGTGTTTTGGGAACTAAGTAAATGTCCTTTCTATGTAATTTCTCCCATAAAATTTAAAAAAAACTTTAAGGCAAACCATGTACATGTCATTTCTCCCATTTATATGTAATTTATCCCATAAACTTTAAAGAAAAATTTAAGGAAAACCATGTACATTCCATTCTCCCATAAACTTTAATTTAATATATTTTTTAAAATTAAGGCAAACCATGTACATGTCATTTCTCCCATAAAATTGAAGGCAAACCATGTACATGTCATTCTCCCATAAACTTTAATTTAATATATTTTTAATGAAAATTCTAGTGTTTTAAGGAAAACTATGTACATGTCATTTCTCCCATGCATTTGCAATAAATTTTAAGTCATTTTCAATTAACGTCACTTTAATATATTTTTAAGAAAAATGCTAGTGTTTTTGGAAACCATGTACATGTCATTTCTGCCATAAAGTTGGAATTTGCTAGTTTTTTTGGGAACCATATACATGTCATTTATCCCATGCATTTGCAATAAAATTTAAGGCATTTGCAATAAAATTTAAGGCATTTTCAATAAGGAAAATGCTAGTGTTTTTGGAAACCATGTACATGTCACTTCTCCCATAAAGTTGGAATTTGCTAGTGTCTTTGCGAGCCATGTACATGTCATTTCTCCCAACCATGTACATGCCATTTATCCCATAAAATATAAGGCATCTGCAATAAGGAATACAATTTAAGGCATTTACAATAAGGAAAATGCTAGTGTTTTTGGAAATCATGTACATGCCATTTCTCCCATAAAGTTTAAGGCATTTGCTAGTGTTTTTTGGAACCATGTACTTGTAATTTCACCGATAAAATTTAAGGAAAACCATGTGCATTTCAATTCTCCTATGCATTTGCAATAAATGTTAATTTAATATATTTTATTGAAATTCTTTTTTTTCAGGAATAAAAAAACCCACTAAATATGGTTGAAAAATGGACATTATGCATAGACGTTTCTTACTATCCCAATCTAGGGAAAATAGTGATTACATATGTTCTTTGCAATATTGCGACTAACAAGGTCCTTCAAAGGAAAATCAATATACCGGGAAGAACCAAAAATAATGAGACATATTATATTGCATTAATAGAAGGCTTGTGAACAGCTAGGGAGTATGGATCAAATGGAATTGTAGTTTTCACCAATTCTAAACATGTGTGCAACTAGATAAAAGGCATGTAACAAGTTAAGAAGCTAAAAAAAATGCATGGAAAATAAAATAATATCATTAGACAATTTCAATTTTTTATTATAAGACATTGTGAAAATGTTAATAAGATGTATGGTGATCTATTGTGTGGGGTAATGCCAATTGAAAATTCATCTCTCAATGTCACACTTCCACATTCCAATTTTTTTTTTTTATATTTAAAGTATTAAGCATATACAAATCAATATATTTTACCACTTTGTTCTTTCTAACTTAAAGTTCCACTAACCCTTTTTTCCAATCTATAATTATATCCATAGATACCTAGCCATATCGATTACCAATCAAACACTATACTTCAAGTCTTATACTTCATTTACTCACTTTAATAACATAACGATATGACCATAAAATTTTAGTTACTAATCTCTCACATTTTTCCACTCGTATGTCAACACTACGCACATACTCTAACGTTGAAGTTGAAGATCTTTGTATTGGTTGTCATGGCGCTAAGGCCATTCGCCGTCTGATATAATATTATGCTTAATATATTTGGACTTGGGAATTTGTCTCATGAACGTACATCTAACGTCGTTTCTTTACCATACTTTAACTTCTCGTTCAGATCTAATGTTAGCTCAATGATACGAAGAGCAACGAAATTCCCGAATGTTTATTGTGTACCATTCCAGTTCCACACGATACGTATAACATTAATGGACTGGAGAATACTCTGCCTCAAGCCTCCCACTACAGCTTGGTTTAATTCTGGACAAGATGTCTGTATGCCTTGAGACGACTTTGCTTATCTGTTTATGTACTCCGTCATACGATCGGATTTAGGGTTTCTGACTCGGGGATTTTTGTCGTCGATCCTTGCGATACTCGCCTGATGAATGACAAGTGTAGCATTGAGATTTTTAGGGTTTCTCCTCTTAAGTTTTCTATTAAACCTCTTTTAAACCACTGGTTCATCTTTCTCTGAAATCTTCTGCCTTCTCGGCATCATTGCAAGAGGCTTGTTTAACCGAAGTTCAACATTTTCTATCTGGACGCCATGTGTTTCCCATAACCAGGTAACTTTGTGGGTCTTCCTCACACATTTTAGTTGTTATTTCTTAATGTTGAATTTAGTTTCGGCATTGAAATTTCCTGAGCATTCTCACCCTATCTCACAGGTGTAGACGATGGTCATTCTGGACATAAAGGCGTAGAGAATTTTTTTTTAATAACACTGCCATGCCTTGGTAAATTTTCTATTTTCATTCTCAAAGATTTATGTGGTTTTCAGTCATAGCTATCATTGCATAGTTTGATTTCCTCCTCTAACTCTTAACCAGAAGGTGTTGCTTCATTTTGTCTTAGGTATAACGATTTCGTTGGTTTGGTCTTCTCGGCATCGCAAACCCTGCATGGTAAATTTCACCATTTCACCACAAGCCATACCTTGATGCTGAGATTTCTTTATTGACTTTATGGATACGTCCTGCATTGAGATTTCTCTGTCACTAACTTAATTTGTAATTAATTCGGTTGTAGGTAATGTAGTCCATTCCTCATCTTGTCGCGAGCTTTGGTTTATAGCTCTATTTTGTATTTCCCTACTAATTCAGGGTTACGCTCTTCGCTACAGGCTGGTAGACGTTGCTTTACATCTGTCGACTCTGAACATATAATGTTACTTGACACTGTCTGCTATAGTTATGAAGGCTAGCCTGCTCGACTATTCTATTTTTTGTGTAATGAGGACTTAATTTAAATTTCTCATCCTTCATAATGGAGTTTCGACTCAAACTCCATAGTATTGGATTTTATTCATGACCCCATGTCGACGGGATGCTCCAAATATTTCTATTCTCTGATATTTTATTTGGTACATTGGTGTTGGTTTAAATCTCTCATTAACTCACAGCTGGATATAATTTATCATAGCCATTTTTGTTCATATATATATATATATATATATATATATATATATATATATATATATATATATATATATATATATATATATATATATATATATATATATATATATATATATATATATATAACACATCGGTTTTTGTTTCGTGCATGCACAACCCTAGGTTTGATGAAGTTGAATTCTGTTAATTTCAACCATGATTTCAGTTCAGTATAATGCATATAATTTAGTAAGTGAAATTATGTTGAAATTGTCAAGTTTGTCCGATAACAGAATAGGGTAGTTTTAATACAATTTTTGTTTTCACAGAAAATCTCTCTGTCTCATTTATTTTTCAATCATGCAACTTCAAGTTTCACAATAATTATAAAAATTACATTTATGTAAAGTAATATATGCAAATTCTCCCAGTTGACTATATAATTTCTGGTCCATGAGTAGATCATCAGTACTCACCTACAAAAGTTTTAATTTTGTTTCTAGTACACCTTATAAGAACTAGCTTTCTGTTTACATATCAGTTCATAAAATGAGGAAATGTTATGTATAAGAACAAACTACTTTACTGGTTATGAACCCGTCAAGCATCTTATTTCCTGTCATTTGTTATCATTTAATTTTAAGAAATTAAATTTTTGGACTTTGGAAATATATATGTGTAAATGCATGTATCTATTTAAAGCTATATAATCTGCCTTCAGGCCTACTCATAGACACTGAAAAGGGTTATTTACATGATTTGTACTCTGGAAGCCATATTATACTTACACAGATTAAATTTTTCTAAAAGCAATGGAGTAATAAAGTCAATGACTCTAACTGCTAGTAAGCACTTCTAACCAGCATTTCTTTAGGCTTGGCTATGGATCTCTATTTTTCCAAGAAACTTCTGAATTCTATCTACAGTTTATTATAAGTTATGTTTTGTATTTTACTATTGGTTCTGTACACTGAATCTATTATAAACAGAAGATAGCATTAGTATCAGGATTTTGGTTTATTCCATATACAAAATTCTTCCAGGTTCAATATAAAATGGAAATACCCAAACTCCTTTCTGGAGCCTGGTATTAAAATTTCATTGGCATATATCTACGTCTATAAGAGTAAAACTTACCACCATCCATCAGTTATTAATACAGGAGACTAGTTTATTTATTTATTTATTTTATTTTTTTCTGAAGCAGATTAAAGTTACACTTCACTTATTCCAAGGAAGCAATTACACTCTCTCTAGATTTAAACCACCTCCTGGTTTAGAGATTCTGGCTGACAATGTCCCATGGATTTGTTCCTACTACCATACAGAAGTTAGGATAACTAATTCTTCTATTCAACTCTATTAAAAGTATGGAAATTTATTATACATCAATATAACTCAACATAATTACCATAGTACTTTTCACTACTATCTACAATATCATATTTAAATTTCTCAGCAAAACAGTGTGCATACCACTTCTGCAATTTGACCAACCTCCCAACCTTAGAGTTCTTCTGTACTCAAGAACTCACCCCCGAGCTGAGATCATCTCCTAGAACAGACCAACCTCTAATCTATTCAAGAATAGCTTATTTAAGCTTTTTCTCCCCAAAGCCTGTTTCTAATTCTGCGTCCAGAATTACAGGATGCTTTTCTTTCTGTTTGCCTAGGCTTCCCTTATTTAGGGACTTTAAAAGCTACTTTCTTCTTTTCCCAGCTTTTTTACCTCTTCCCAACTACTCTCCACATCATTGGGGAAACTATATTTTCCCTCAAAAATCTAATTTAGAAATAAATTCTTTCGAGGATTTTTGAAAGATTTTTGGGGAAATCTTAGCCTCTTTCCATACCTCATGGAATTGGCAAGTGATCTTATAATTCTCATTTGGTCAATATGCACAGAATCATTTTATTTATTTTTCAAAATTAAATACTTAAATACATCCACAATATACTTATCCATTGGGGTCCACCCCCTTTTGGATCTAAAGTTCAAATGTCTAATTTGAAAGAAACATAAAACTGGGGGTGTTACATATTCCCCTTTTGAAAGTAAACACCATCCTCGTTGTTGATTACTAACTACTAGAGTTCATTTTTCAAACAAATATGGATTTTTTTCCATCATCTCAGCTTCTCTTTCCCAGGTAGCTTCTTCAGCAGTAAAGTGCTTCCACTGCACCTTTACTCTTGCTACTGTTTGATTTCTCAATTCAATTTCTTCCCGCTCCAATATTTGAAGGAGCTCTGGAAGGAACTCCCCTTCTGGTTCCACCTGTATCACATTCCAATCAACAATGTGAGAAGCATCATGTATATATATTTTTAATAATGAAACATGAAACACATCATGAACTTTAACATGGGGTGGTAAGGCCAGTTTATAAGCCACCGGTCCCACCCTTTCTAACACCTCAAAAGGGCCACAATATCTAGGAGCCAATTTTGCACAAATTCCAGCATAAAGTGTGCTCTTTTTGGGTTTAATATGCAAATACACATGCTCCCCCACTTTGAATGCTCGATGTACCCTCTTCTTATTAGCATAATTTTTCTGTCGATCTTGTGCTATCTTGATATTTCTTTGTATTTTTTTAACAATTCTTTCCATCTCTTGTAAAGAATTTGGTCCCAACATTAGCTTATCCTCAGGTTGACTCCAACTTAAAGGAGTATGACACTTCCTTCCATAGAGTGCTTTGAAGGGACTCATTCTGATGGAGGATTGATAGCTGTTATTGTAGGCAAATTCCGCTAAATGCAAGTAGTCTTCCCATTTTGATGGCCTGTCCATCACATACATTCTCAACATATCCTCCAAAATTTGATTTGTCCTCTCTGTCTGACTATTTGTCTGAGGGTGATAGGCAGTGCTAAAATTCAGCTTAGTGCCCATGCCTCCAAATATCCCTTTCCAAAAAGCTGCTGTGAATTTAGCATCTCTATCTGAAAAAATCATCTTTGGGACACCATGTAATCTTAATATCTCTTTTAGGAACACATCTGCTACTTGGGTTGTCCCAAAAGTAGATTTTACAGGTATAAACTGTGCAACTTTTGTTAAAGTGTCTACTTCTACCATAACTGAGTCATGCTAGTACTTGGTTCTGGGTAACCCTGTTATGAAATCAATAGAAACGGTATCCCATTTCCATTCTGCAACTGGCAAGGGATTTAATAGACTAGCTGGGTGTTGATGTTCTACTTTGACTAGTTGGCATTCCATGCACCTAGCTAAATATTATGCTACATCCTTTTTCATTCCTGGCCAAAACAATTTCTTTTTCAAGGTTGTAAGAATTTTCTGATATCCCGGATGTCCTACATATGGCTGTTTGTGGTATTCATCTAATATCTCTCTTTTCAAAGACTCTACATAGGGGATATACAATCTATTTTTATAGAAAATCAGCCCTCTTTGGTTTTGGGTATATTTAGTCATTTCCTTCATTAGTATTTTTATCTGTAGACTCTCATAATTTGGATCCTGGTCTATTACCTTTTTCACCAGCTCTTATAAATCAAAACTAGCATTGCTTCCAATGTTGTTTATGTTTTGGCAAGCGTTTCTGCTCAATGCATCGACAATTTTGTTTTCTTTCCCTCTGATATGTTTTATGTCCATATCAAACTCACTTAGAAAAGAAAACCATCTGGCTTGTCGAGCATTCAAATCGGTCTGGGAAAAGAAATATTTAAGACTAATATGATCAGTCATCAATGTAAATATCTTTCCAAGAAGATAATGCCGCCACATCTTCAAGGCATGGACTACAGCAACCAACTCTAAATCATATGCGCTATAGTTATGTTCATGTGTCTTAAGTTTCCTAGATTCATATGCAATAATAGAATTTTCTTGCAACATTACTCCTCCCAACCCTTCTCTACAGACCACAAATTCCTTATCAGGGTCTGCAATCTTCAGTATAGGGGCTGTAGTAAGTTTCAATTTTAATTATTCAAAACTGTTTTGGCATTTTTCAGTCCACTCAAATTTGACATCTTTTCTTTGTAGTGAATTTATGGGATATGCTATTGCAGAAAATATTTCCACAAATCTACGAGAATAACCTGCAATCCCCATAAATGATCTCACTGCTGAAACATCAGTTGGCACTGGCCATTCTCTAATAGACTTTATCTTTTCAGGGTCAACAACCAACCCTTGTTCAAAAATAATATGTCCCAAGTATTGGATCTTGTCCTTATAGAATTCACATTTACTGAACTTGACATACAACTGGTTTTCTTTCAAAGTTTGTAACACTATTCTCAAGTGCTCTTTATGCTCCTCAATTTTTGAGCAAACTAAAATATCGTCTATGAATACTAATACGAATTTATCCAAGTACTTGTTTAAAACACTGTTCATTAAGCAAATAAAGGTGGCAGGGGCATTTGTCAAACCGAAAGGTAGGACTACAAATTCGTAGTGACCATACCTGGTTTGAAAATTTGTTTTACTAATGTCTTCCTCCTTAATTATGAGCTGGTGATAACCAGTCCTTAGATCAATCTTAGAAAATACTGAAGCTCCTCTTACCTGATCAAAAATATCATCAATTCGAGGTAAAGGGTATCTGTTTTTAATTGTCAACTTATTCAGCTGACAATAATCAATACACATTCTAAAGGTTCCATCCTTCTTTTTCACAAACAGCACTGGTGCTCCCCAAGGAGACACACTTGGTCTGTTATCACCCTTATCCAGCCATTCTTGCAATTGCATTTTCAGCTCCATGAGTTCAGGGGGACTCATTCGGTAAGGGGCTCAGGAAACAGGTGTTGCTCTAGGCACCAAATCGATTGAAAATTCAATCTCTCTTTTGGGGGGAAGATGAGGAATCTCATCTGGAAAAACTTCCTTAAAATATCTTACTACTGGTAGAGTATCCAGTATGTGTTCTTCAGGTTGCTGTTCTAATTCTTCGACATGTACCGCATACACTTGATATCCTTTCCTAGCTGTTATTTTTAGTTGTAGTGTTGATATTTGTCTTACAGAGATGGGTTTTGGTTTTCCCTTGAGAATAAAGGGTTTCCCTTCTTCATCTATGTAATGCAGAGTTTTATCCCAACAGTTCATCATAGCCTTTCTCTTTTCTAACCAGTCCATTCCTATCAGCAAATCATTTGAGCCTAAGGGAAAAATGTTTAAATTTACTTCTATCTGAAAATCATTTAATTTTATGGCTGTTTGAGGTAACTTATGAGTTACTTTCCTCTTGGTGCTAGTGGCTAACTAGACCAACCAAGATTGTGGAAATTTTTCAGTCTTAAGATTGCATTTTTCAACAATATGTCGACTAATGTAACTCAAAGAAGCACCCAGATCAATTAAAACTGTAACAGATTGGTCAGCGATCTTACCTTCCATCTCCACCATGGTAGCTTGGTGTTCTACTTGTCGATTCTCCAAGGCTGCACTGATAGTCGGTATATTTCTTACTATATCAGTTACTGTGGTAGCTTCTCGATCCCTCATAATCATCTGAATGTTTTGGTGGGGACAATCCCTCAACAGATGAGGTTCTCCACAACCCTAGCATTTCAAAGGCTCTCTCATTTTAATTGTGCCTTCCTTCTTAGTTTCTCCATCTATTTGTTTAGAACCAACTTGAGATTGAGCAATTTGGCTTTCTTTTGGTTTATTAAAATTTTTCAGCTGATGATCCCTACCAAAATTATTCAAGTAAGCTAGTTTCTGTTTCTTTCCTTTGATTTCAGCCTTGTTTATCGAACCTTTTCCATGCTCACCCTTTCTTTTAAACTGATGGTATCATAACCTAGCTTTTGTCACTGCTTCGTCCATAGTTTTTGGGTTATCAAACTTGATCTCATCTTTGTACACATCAGGCAAGTAGTTCAAAAACCTTTGCACCTTTGCCTTCTCTTCCCAAATGTAAGGGACATATCTCAGCAGATTTGTAAACTTGGTGACAAACTCATCAATAGTGAGTTTTCCTAGTCTAAGTTCATGGAATTCCTTTGCTTTATCATCATAATAATGTTCGTTCAAATAGTGGTTTTTAAACTTGAATTGGAAATCTTCCCAAGTCACTTTTTTTCATCAATGGCATGGATCATTTTCGTCTCCTCCCACCACAAGGTAGCCTTACCTTGTAGCTGGTAGACAACTAATATGGCCTTCAGATTGCTTTCATATTCATAGACCTAGAAATACTTAATCATGTTAAACAACCAGGCTTCATCATCTTCCTCCTTCTCCCCATCATAGGAGGAAGGTTTGATCTTTTGGAATTCCCCCTGTAATTCCTTTTTCTACTTATACTGATGCCTAGTAGCATCATCATCCTCAGAATCATCAGAGAACTTGCCCTTCTTCCTCTTTCCAGAATCTTCACCTTCTTGGTTGTTCCGCGAAGTTAACTCTCTGATGAGCTTTTCCTGCTCCTCACTGGCTAATGACAGTCTATCATTCTGGCTTCTTAATTCAGCCATCTCTTGTTGCAAACTGTGCAACATAGCCATCACCGGAGCATTGGGATCTAGTGTATTATCTTCATCACATAAATCAACATAAATTTTGTCACTTCCAACCATTTCACTTTTTATTTTTCAACACCACTGTACACTAAACAACACATATAAGAGATAATTTATTTTTTTTCAACAAGAAATAATTTATACAGTGAGCACACAACAACAGTGAGCACAAAAACAACAGCCGAGTTTTATGTAACATGAGCTCTGATACCATTTGTCACACCTTCACATTCCAAACTTTTTATTATTATTATTTAAAGTATTAAGCATATACAAATCAATATATGTTACCACTTTGTTCTTTCTAACTTAAAGTTCCACTAACCGTTTTTTCCAATCTATAATTATATCCATAGATACCTAGCCATATCGATTACCAATCAAACAGTATACTTCAAGTCTTATACTTCATTTACTAACTTTAATAACGATATGACCATAAAATTTTAATTACTAATCTCTCACATTTTTCCACTCGTATGTCAACACTACGTACATGCTCTAATGTTGAATTTGAAGATCTTTGTATTGGTTGTCATGGCGCTAAGGCCATTCGCTGTACGATATAATATTATGGTTAATATATTTGGACTTGGGAATTCATCTCATGAACGTACGTCTAACGTCGTTTCTTTACCATACTTTAACTTCTCGTTCGGATCTAACGTTAGCTCAACGATACGAAGAGCAAAAAAATTCCCGAATGTTTATTGTGTACCATTCCAGTTCCACACGATACGTATAACATTAATGGACTGGAGAATACTCTGCCTCGAGCCTCCCACTACAGCTTGGTTTAATACTGGACAAGACGTTCGTATGTCTTGACACAATTTTGCTTATCTGTTTATGTACTCTGTCATACGATTGGATTTAGGGTTTCTGACCACGGGATTTTCATTGTCGATCCTTGTGATACTCGCCCGATGAATGACAAGTGTAGCGTTGAGATGTTTAGGGTTTCTCCTCTTACGTTTTCTATTAAACCTCCTTTAAACCACTGGTTCATCTTTCTTCGGAATCTTCTCGCTTCTCGGCATCGTTGCAAGAGGCTTGCTCAACCGAAGTTCAACGTTTTCTATCTAGACGCCATGCGTTTCCAATAACCAGGTAACTCTGTGGGTCTTCCTCACACATTTTTGTTGTTATTTCTTAATGTTGAATTTAGTTTCAGCGTTGAAATTTCCTGAGCGTTCTCACCCTATATCACAGGTGTAGACGAGGGTCGTTCTGGATAGAAAGGCATAGAGAATTTTTTTTTAATAACACTGCCATGCCTTGGTAAATTTTCTATTTTCATTCTCAAAGATTTATGTGGTTTCCAGTTATAGCTATCATTGCATAGTTTGATTTCCTCCTCTAACTCTTAACTAGAAGGTGTTACTTTGTTTTGTCTCAGGTATAACGATTTCGTTGGTTTGGTCTTCTGGGCATTGCAAACCCTGCATGGTAAATGTCACCATTTCACCATAAGCCATACCTTGACACTGAGATTTATTTATTGAATTTATGGATACGTCCTGCATTGAGATTTCTCTATCACTAATTTAATTTGTAATTAATTCGGTTGCAGGTAATGTAGTTCATTCCTCATCTTGTCGCAAGCTTTGGTTTATAGCTCTATTTTGTATTTCCCTAATAATGCAGGGTTATGCTCTTCGCTACAGGTTGGTAGACGTTGCTCTACATCTGTCGACTCTAAACATATAATGTTACTTGACACTGTCTGCTATAGTTATGAAGGCTAGACCGCTCGACTATTCTATTTTTTTGTGTAATGAGGACTTAATTTAACATTCTCATCCTTCATAGTGGAGTTTCGACTCAAATTGCATAGTCTTGGATTTTAGTCATGACAACATGACGACGGGATGCTACAACTCTTTCTATTCTCTGCTATTTTATTTGGTACATTGGTGTTGGTTTAAATCTCTCGTTAACTCACAGTTGGATATAATTTATCATAGCCATTTTTGTACATATATATATATATATATATATATATATATATATATATATATATATATATATATATATATATATATATATATATATCTACATTGCGTCGGTTTTTGTTTCGTGCATACACAACCCTAGGTTTGATGTAGTTGATTTCTGTTAATTTCAACCATGATTTTAGTACAGTATAATGCATATAATTTAGTAAGTGAAATTATGTTGAAATTGTCAAGTTTGTTCGATAATAGAATAGGGTAGTTTTAATACAAATTTTATTTTCATTGAAAATCTCTCTGTCTCATTTATTTTGCAATCATGCACCTTCAGGTTTCGTAACAATTATAAAAATTAAATTTATGTCAAGTAATATGTCTGAATTCTCCCAGTTGACTATATAATTTGTAACACCCCTACTTTATGTTTTTTTTTTAAGCTAGACATTTGAACTTTAATCCAAAGGGGAGTGGACCCCAATGGATAAATATTTTGTGGATGTAATTAAATATTTCATTATGGAAATAAAATAAAATATTGTTGTGCAGATTGACCAAATGAGAATTATGAGATCACTTGCTAAATCCATGAGGATGGAAAGAGGCAAATAATTTCCCCAAAAATCTTTCAAAAATCCTTGAAAGAATTTATTTCCAAATTAGATTTTGAGGAAAATCTAGTTTTCCCCAATGAGGTGGAGAGTAGTTGGGAAGAGGTAAAAAGCTGAGAAAAGCATAAAGAAGCTTTAAAAGTCCCTAAAAAGGGAAGCCTAGGAAAACAGGAAGAAAAGCATCCTGTAATTCTGGACGCAGAATTAGAAACAGGCTTTGGGGAGCAAAAGCTTAAATAAGCTATGCCTATATAGATTAGAGGTTGGTCTGTTCTAGGGGAGGATCTTAGCTCGGGGGTGAGTTCTTTAGGATAGAAGAACTCTAAGGTTGGGAGGTTGGTCAATTGCAAGCAGAGGTATGCACATTGTTGTGACGAGTAATTAGTTTTATTGTTATAGAACAATAGTGCAAATCCCTATGGTTATTATGTTGAGTCAGGGTGGTGTGCAATGAATCTTCCTACTTTTAACGGAGTTAAGTAGAAAAATTTAATTCTCCCAACTTCTGTATGGTAGTAGGAAAGAATACTAGGGAATACTGTCATCCAGAACCTCTAAACCACTGGATGGTTTAAATCTGGAGAAAGTGTAAATGCTTCCCTAGCATAATTATAGTAACTTTAATTTTCTTATGAATTAAATGGTTGTGCAGTAGATAAATAAAAGAAAAAAAGAAGAATTTAAACATGTATTAGCTACTATAGACATCTTGGGAAATATGTACATGACATGGGTACTACATTGCATGTAGGATATCGTATTATTCAGTTGCAGAAAGTATAATTAATTAGAATTACCTATGATAAATTAATCATAATTGAGACAAAAAAAATTTATTATGAATTCATGACTGTTTTTGGTAAGACTAATTAGTTGATAGATTGAAATGCCAAGATTTCAATTAATGTTATAGGAATGGCAGAAAACCAGACTACTAGTCCAACTCTAGAGCTGTGAAGTAAATAAGAACATAGCCAAAGAAATTATCAATAAGAAAAATTAATTACCCTCTTATAATAGGATAGACGTAAATCCTGTACAAAGAAGAATATCAGTATGTCTCTGTGGGATTAAATTAAAAGAAGTATGAAAGCTAAAACTTCTGCTCATTAAAAATTTCAAGTTAGAAATGCATGTACATGTAGAGACCTCGTGAAGGCTGAAAAAAATAAAAAATTCCAGAGTGATTTATTGCGTTGGCATGTTAGTATGCCACGGTCGGTTCTATATAATTATATAGAGAAGCTAACTAATTTAATTCTAGAAAGAAGAAGCTGACTAATTTAATTCTAGAAAGAAGAGATGAATAGTTCAGAGAATATGAAGTAAAGTATTGTGAAATAGGAATCAACCGAACTAAACCACAATGGAACTAACAAGTTGTTGTATTCATAAAACTAAGACTCACGAATATTGTCATATACTTTACACAGTATAAGCACTAATAATATTCAATTGATAGTTAAATCATCATCATATGTATCTGTGCAGAAGGAAAAAATTATAATAAAATAATTTTAACAAATACCCAAATAAAAGTCCAGAACATTTATACATGGTGGGACAATAATGATAAATAAATGTGAGTCAGAAAACTCTGTTGCAGAAAAGTCCCATAAATATCGGTATCTAAACCTCTATAATCTAGTGTTATCATCTCAGAAAAGTCGGAGGAATAAAAAGGATAGCCATCCTTGTAAAAATTTGTGAACTAAACTAATTAAGGAATTTAGTCAAAAATCAATTCCGGTAGGAAATAGACGCTGACCGGTGTCCATGAAAAGAAAATCGTTATAATGGACTGATAGCAAGAATAAGAACGATTGTTCTCAACAGTTAATTCTTGGGTTAAAATAACGTACCTGCAAAAGTAATTTGGGAAATAAATTAAATGTATGAATACAATTGGACAAAGATTCCCATAAGAAATTATGATAACTAAATCAGGGTTCGACTTACCCAACGACCATAGGAGGAAGAAGACCCATCCTACCAATTGTCTGTGAGCAACTGAGACGAATTAGACATATGAATACACATCGCAGAACTCTAACCGCACTACTATTCAATGCTACCGCATAGTATTACCTCCAAAGTTGGATTTTACGTGGCGCAGGAGAGCTATGTGTAGGCAACACAAACCATCTGCATATATGACAAGACGACGATTATATGCTTGAACGCATTATAGGAAGTAAAATACAAATCGAGAATGAAAGTAAGTGATAAATGAATCTCGTAATCTTGAGAGAGTAAGAGAAAACTGAGATGTGGGCTTAGCACATGTCGACGTAGGTGCTAAGGACACCAGAATAACCGAAAACAAAATTTCAAGTGAAGGCTAAATCGAAAACGATTTGCCATCTCTTTAAGAACCCCATATGAATTCAAATCGGCGTCGCCTTGCAGGCACAAGCCGAGACAATGAATATCAAAAATGTATTAACTCAATAAACGTCATAAAATTTCAATTCTAGGTTGATACGATGCCTGTAAACGCAAGTACTAAATCAAAGTAGGAAACACACCGAGATATAGTAAAGAGATTATCAACTCACTAGATAATTAAGCAATAGCAAGGGTGTAAGGGAACCTTAGGACCCATATATGAACGCAACCACAAGTCGAAAAGAAGGAGTATACTATATCACGACATAGGTTCTTAGGAAAACTGAATGTGAAACTAAAATCAAAAGAGGTAGCGCGGAATTACCTGTATGGTTGAAATATCAGTACTGGGAGGCCGACATAGTTCACGTAAAAGCACACCAGATGGAAAAAACCAAATGTATAAGTGAAATCGAGACGCCTCGGTGCTCACTGATAAAAAATTTTTACACAGTGACAAATGAAAGTGTCGAGTGACAAAAAAAAATTTATAAATGCGCCAAACCCTAATTCATCACAGATCCCCGCCGCCCACGTGGAGGGTGATGCCCAAACTCGAACAAGGCCAGAGAAACAATCACCTCAAACAAAATCAAGAGCGGTGTAGTACAAGCGATAAGATTTACAAACCGATCCCACAATACACATTTCCATCAACAACATTACGGAAGGCTATGAAAAACAACGCATAATTAATCTCTCGTAAATGAAAGATGTCAAAAGTACAAAGGAAAACTTTCGAGGAGTGAATGAAGGACCATCTACCCAAACGCAACATTAAACCAGTGAATAAATACAAGCAGAAAGGTACTGGTGCCATGGCGCTGCTTCGATAGGCACGCATAACCTCATGGGTATCAACGAAACCATGATCCGACGGAGTAGTTACAATCACACAAACGACAATTGAATCTAGTTGATATATATATATATATATATATATATATATATATATATATATATATATATATATATATATATATATTCCCTTATGAAAAATAAACGAAAAACTAATATAACCAATGGAATTATATGCGCATACAATATGTATTGCAATCATGAGTTAAGAGCAAGTCAACGATAAGAGAACCCACCATATATCCTAACATACGTGAGGGTATTGATATAGTAATAAAAGATGTCATGGTAAGTGCATGGTGTTGAAATAAAACCATAAATTGCAAATAAAAGGAGGTATCCAATAAAAGAGAAAAGTGACATACCATGATGAAACAAATTCACAGTATTAATACAAGTGAAGTTCATACAAATATACACAGTTGAATTTTTTTTTTTTAGGTGTGAAATTGGGGGACATGACAAATGGTATCAGAGCTCATGTACAAAAAACTGGGCTGTTGTTTTTTTGCTCACTGTTGTTGTGTGTTCATTGTATAAATTATTTATTGTTGAAAAAAAAATATTTTTTTACTGATCTGTGTTGTTTAGTGTACAGTGGTGTTGGGACAGAAAAGGAAAATGGCCGGAAGTGATGAAATTTATGTTGATCTGCGTGATGAGGATAATACACCAGATCCCAATGCTCCAGTGATGGCTATGTTGCACAGTTTGCAACGAGAAACGGTTGAGCTAAGAAGCCAGAATGACAGATTGTCATTAGCCAGTGAGGAGCAGGAAAAACTCATCAGAGAGTTAACTTCACGGAACAGCCAAGAGGGTGAAGGTTCTGATGTTAGGTCCCTATATTACTAGTATAGTCCCTTTTTTTTGTTAGTGTAACCCCCTTATTGTTATTATTGTACCCTTGTAACCCCCATTTTATTATTATTGTGCCCCTAAATTATTATTGTTAGGTCGGCTAGGATTACATTGTGGCCCACTAGGATTACATTATGGCCACATGGAATCCTATATATAGAAAGGAGGTTTTGTAAATTGAATCATCCAAGAATTTTTCATTTATGTAATGTATTGGAGGTTTGCCCCTTGAAGTGGCTTATTTCTAAGGCGTTGATATCTCTTTTCTTCTATTTTTGGAGCTGGTTACACAACATTTGGTATCAGAGCTTTGGATTCTAGGGTTTCGCTGCTCCGAACAGGTCATCGTGGCATTTTCGCTATAACTTTGTTTCTACAAAGTTTCAGAAGCTGAAATTTTTAGGGTTGAAAGCCGAAATCCTGAGGAAGATTTTCTAAAAATTTAGGTATTTTTTCAAGCTCCTAAATAGGCCATCGTGGAATTTTCGCTATAAATTTTTTTTTACGAAGGTTAAAAATCTGAAATTCATATGGTGCGAAGCTGAAATCTTGAGGAAATTCGTCAAACAATTTCAGAGCTTGGTTCAGAATATTTTTGGAGATATGATCTGTGTAAGGTAGTGCTTTTTCAGGCTCCTAAATTTCATCTCAAAGAGGTGATCGTGGGAAAAGTTCAATAACTCTCTCTCTGGGTATTGGATTGGAGTGCCGTAAAAATTATTCGCAATTGCATGGACTGTATCTTCTTGGCTATCAATTTCAGAGAGAAATAATGAAACAGTGACACGTGGAAAGTCGTACAAGTTCGCTCTACTGAACCAGTCCAGAATTAGGTCATTGTGGGAGATTGGACACAAATTTTTCTTGGAGAATCCAAATCAGGTCAAATCTATGGCATTCAAAAGAGAATTCAGAAGGCTACTACAAGACTGAATTTCAGATCTTGAAGATCCCCAACTACAGAGATAATTCAATTTCAATATCGAGCTCCTCAAAAGCAAGTAAAAGGTGTGTATTTTTTTTCCAAATTGCACAAGTCTTGTTTGAATAATCAAGTAGAATTGATTCGAAGGGAATATTGTAGAATAGATATCAGCATTGGATTCTAAAATGGCCCCTAAAAAGAATTCAACACCCATTAAGCCTTTAGAAGGCTCTACTATGACTCATGAAGACGAAGAATGGCAACATGACATGTCAAAAGTACAAGAGCAAGTGCAACAAATTTTTCTCTCGCAAAGAACAACAAAAAATGAAATGGAAGTTTTGAAGAAAGGCATGGAAACTAAGATGGATGGTTTGAAGAAAGACGTGGAAGCTAAGATGAATGGTTTGGAAGCTAAGATGGATGGAATGGAAGTGGGTGTGGAAGCTAAGATGGATGACATGAAAGAAAACATGGAAAACATGAAGAATGATCTCAAAGCAGACGTCAAAGGTTTGACAAAGTTGATACAAGAAAGGGTTCCTAATGGTGAAAATATAGTAGAAGAATCTCATGATGAGAAAAAAATAAATGTTAATCGTGATTTGATAAACTCTAATGTTGGCGGGAAGAACCACCATATTCCAAAAATGGATATGAGGAAGTTTGATGGAAAGGATCCTGTAACATGGATACTACAGATGGAGCAATATTTTGATCTCCATAACGTGCAAAACACACAAAAGGTACGCATTACAACTTTACATTTAGAACAAAACACATTTGTATGGTATCGATGGCTTTGCTCCCGTAAAAAAATTGTCACTTGGTCAATTTTTACAGAAGAAATGATAACACATTATTAGGATACAAAGAGCAACACCTTCTTTAGCCAATTGATAAATCTCAAACAAAAGGGTTTAGTGGGGCAGCACATTGAGGACTTCCAAAAATTGAATATAAGGGTAACTGATATTCCAGAGGAACAAAGGATTGATCTCTTCATAGGCACTTTAAAGGATAACATCCAACATGAAGTTCGCGTTTTGGAACCTGATTCATTGGAGAAGGCATTCAGGTTGGCAAGAAAAATTGAATGTAAAATTATGGCGACGAGGAAGCCTACCACTCACTTCTATAAAGAGGGAAGTGTTGCTACTCCTAGATTTCAACAACCTACAAGGTTGACACCACAACAATTGGAAGAAAAAAGAGCAAAAGGGCTTTGCTACGGTTGTGATAGCAAATACACTAAAGGTCATAAGTGTGCTGAGAAGAAATTATTTTACATAGATTGTGAAGAGGAAGAAGAAAATGAACAAGAAGAGGATATACACCAGGAACCAACCCTAGAAGAGGAAGAAATGAATCCGACCATATCGTGTAATGCACTGGCAGGAATTACCACTCCTCAAACTCTCAAGATAGAAGTACAAATCAAGAAGAAAAAGGTAATAGTGTTGATTGATTCAGGTAGCACCCATAATTTTATTCATTATAAGGTAGCCAAGGAATTAAATTGTTTCCTATACCCAGCACCAGAATGTCAAGTGATGGTTGCAAATGGAGGAACTATAAATTGCTCTGGAAAATGCCATAATATCAAGCTAACCATGAGGGAATATGTATTGACTAGTCCAATGCTTGCCATTCCTATGGGAGGTGCTGATGTTGTACTAGGAGTACAATGGTTACAATCTTTGGGGACGGTAGCTTTTAATTTTCAAGAACTTTTCTTGAATTTTTTTTCAGAAGGAAAGGAAGTCGAATTACGAGGTATTGAAGGGAAGCCAGGAAGGATAATCAGCTCTAATGTCATGACAAAGCTTCTAAAGAAACAACAACGAGGCGTAATTGCACAATTATGCTCACTAGAAGTTCCGACATCAAAATCATCTATTTCTGCAGATCTCCAACAAGTCTTGGACAATCATTCCAAGGTGTTTGAAACTCCCAAAGGACTCCCACCTATTCATGATCATGATCATGCTATTCATTTGATTCCAAGAAGTGTTCCTCCAAACATCGGGCCTTATAGATATCCTTATGTCCAAAAGAGCGAAATTGAACGTATGATTGCAGAAATGTTAGAGGCGGGTATAATTCAACCTAGTCAAAGTTCTTTCTGTGCTCCTGTAGTATTGGTACACAAGAAGGATGGATCATGGCGAATGTGTCTGGATTATAGGGAGCTCAATAAGCTCACCATTAAAGACAAATTTCCCATTCCTGTGATTGATGAATTATTGGATGAATTAGATGGAGCGATTTATTTTACCAAGTTGGATCTTCGTTCAGGATATCATCAAATTAGAATGAAGACTGAAGATATTCCAAAAACAGCATTTCGAACTCATTAGGGTCATTATGAATTTTTGTTCATGCCTTTTGGCCTTACCAATGCACCTTCTACATTTCAAGGGTTGATGAATTCCATTTTCAAACCCTTCCTTAGAAAATTTGTGCTAGTATTTTTTGATGATATACTAATCTACCACAGGTCTTGGAAGGATCATGTTGAACATGTTGACAGGGTGCTCAAACTATTGCAGGAGAAACAATTATATGCAAAAACATCCAAATGTTTCTTTGGAGTACAAGAGGTGGAATATTTGGGTCATATTGTATCTCACGAGGGTGTTCAAGTAGACCCTAACAAAATTAAAGCCATTAAGGAATGGAAAGTCCCCACAACCATAAAGCAGTTGCGAGGATTTCTCGGGTTAACAGGGTATTATCGCAAGTTTGTTAAGAATTATGGGAGAATAGCGGCACCTCTAACAACATTATTGAAGAGAGATGAATTTTCATGGACTCCTGAAGCAACTAAGGCCTTTGAATGTCTTAAAGAGGCAATGTGCCTAGCACCGGTCTTAGCTACGCCAGACTTCACAAAAACCTTTATTGTGGAATGTGATGCCTCAGGAAATGGAATTGGTGCAGTTTTAATGCGGGAAGGAAGACCCATTGCTTTTGAAAGTCGTCCAATCAAAGGAAAGTATTTACAGAAACCTATTTATGAGAAGGAAATGTTAGCAATACTACATGCACTAAAGAAATGGCGAACTTATCTAATGGGAAGACACTTCAAGGTAAAAACTGATCATGATAGTCTTAAACACTTTTTGGAACAAAGACTATCTTCAGAAGAGCGACAAAAATGGGTCACAAAGATGTTGGGTTATGACTTTGAAATAATCTACAAAAAAGGAAAGCTTAATGTTGTTGCAGATGCACTCTCAAGAAAGAATGAAGAGGTGGAAGCATTGCTTTGTGCCATTTCTATTATCGAACCAGATTGGATAACCGAAGCAAGAGATGAATGGAAGAAGGACAAAGATGTATGGACACTCATTCAAAAGTTGCAGCAAGATCCTAGTACATCCGATACATTTAGTTGGAAAAATGATTCCTTATGGTACAAAGATCGCTTATATCTTTGTAAGAATTCCCAACTAAAACAAAAGATTCTTCTGGAATTGCACACTTCTCCTTTAGGAGGACACTCAGGATTTTTAAAAACTTACCACGGGGTGAAGAAAGAATTTTTTGGGATGGCCTTAAATCTGATATTCAAAAGTTTGTGGCGGAATGTTTGGTTTGCCAGCAGAATAAAGTTGAGACAATTAAGACCCCGGGACTTCTACAACCTTTATCCATTCCAAGTCAACGTTGGAGGAGATTTCAATGGATTTTATCACAGGTTTACCTAAGTCCGAAGGAAAGAGTGTCATCATGGTGGTAGTTGATAGACTTACCAAGTATGCACACTTTTGTGCATTATCTCATCCATTTAAAGCAAGTACAGTTGCTACTACATTTATGGATAGAATTGAAAAGCTACATGGAAGCCCAAGGGTTATTGTGAGCGACAGAGATCCCATTTTTACTGGAAATTTTTGGACGAAGTTATTTTCTTGTTTGGGTACTCAATTAGCTCATAGCTCATCTTATCATCCTCAATCTGATGGTCAAATTGAGATAGCAAATAAATGTTTGGAAGGATATCTTCGTTGCTTTGTATTTGATAAACAAACACGATGGGTCAAGTGGTTACCTCTCGCTGAATGGTGGTATAACACTTCCTTCCATACTGCAGCAAAAATGACCCCATTTATGGCACTTTATGGATATCATCCACCATCCATCACATAATATTTAAGGGAAAATTTGAAGGTTCAAGCGGTGGAAGATCACATCGAGCATCAGCAAGAAGTTCTCCAACTCTTAAAGGATAACCTGAATTTGGCACAAAATCGAATGAAACAACAGGCAGATCAACATCGTAGCGAGAGAAGTTTTGATGTAGGAGATTGGGTATTTTTACGGCTACAACCATACAAACAAATGTCCCTCAAGCAAGCAAATAAGGATAATAAATTATTGCCAAAGTACTATGGTCCTTACAAGGTGTTGCAAAAGATTGGTACTATGGCATACAAATTAGAGCTTCCTGCTTCTTCGCGAGTACATCCAATTTTCCATGTTTCGTGCTTAAAGAAGGTTATAGGTGAAAATCTTCCAGTTCAAACAATATTTCCAGAACTTGATGAGGAAGGAAAAATTATATTGGAACCGGAAGCCATCACGGAAACAAGAACTCGAAAACTACGGAATCGATCAATTTCAGAATATCTCATCAAGTGGAAGAACTTACCCACTGAAGATTCTACATGGGAGGATGAGAATTTTATACAAAAGCACCCAGAGCTACTCAAGCGTTGAGGACAACACTTTTTTTGAAGGAGAGGGGCATGTTAGGTCCCTATATTACTAGTATAGTCCCTTGTTGTTGTTAGTGTAACCCCCTTATTGTTATTATTGTACCCTTGTAACCCCCATTTTATTATTATTGTGCCCCTAAATTATTATTGTTAGGTCGGCTAGGATTACATTGTGGCACACTAGGATTACATTATGGCCTCATGGACTCCTATATATAGAAAGGAGGTTTTGTAAATTGAATCATCCAAGAATTGTTCATTTATGTAATGTATTGGAGGTTGCCCCCTCGAAGTAGCTTATTTCTAAGGCATTGATATCTCTTTTCTTCTATTTTTGGAGCTGGTTACACAACATCTGAGAAGAGGAAGAATGATGATTCTGAGGAAGATGATGCTAACAGGCATCAATATAAGCAGAAAAAGGAATTACAAGGAGAATTCCGAAAGATAAAACCTCCCTCCTATGATGCAGAGAAGGAGGAAGATGCTGAGGCTTGTTTGTTGAATATGATTAAGTATTTCCAGGTCTATGAATACGAAAGAAATTTGAAGGCCAGATTAGCTATCTACCAGCTACAAGGTAAGGCTACCTTGTGGTGGGAGGAGACGAAAATGGTTCATGCCATTGATGAAAAGACAGTTACTTGGGAATATTTCTAGGTTAAGTTTAAAACCGCTATTTAAATGAACGTTATTATGATGATAAAGAAAAGGAGTTTCATGAGCTTAGGTTGGGACAACTTACTGTTGATGAGTTTGTCACCAAGTTTACAAATCTGTTGAGATATGTCCCTTACATTAGGGAAGAGAAGGCAAAGGTGCAAATATTTCTAAAGTATTTGCCTATTGTGTATAAGGAGAAAATAGAGTTCGATAATCCAAAAAACATGGATGAAGTAGTGAGAAAAGCTAGATTATGTTACCAACAGTTCGAAGGTAAAAATGAACATGGAAAAAGCTGGGTAAATAAGAGTTAATTCAAAGGGAAGAAACTGAAACCAACTTATTTGAAGAACTTTGGCAGGGATCATCAGCGAAAGAAGTTTAACAAACCCAAAGAAGGTCAAACTGCCCAATCCCAAGTTGGTTCCAAACAATTAGATGGAGAAAATAAGAAGGAGATGACTGAGTACACTCAAAATAAGAAAGGACTGATCTGCTACAAAAATAGATTGTATATCCCTAATGTGGAAACTTTGAAAAAAGAGATTCTGAATGAATACCATAAACATCCATATGCAGGACATCTAGGATATCAGAAAATGCTTACAGCCTTGAAAAAGAAGTTTCTTTGGCCAGGGATGAAAAAGGATATAGCAGAATATTTAGCTAGGTGTATGGAATGCCAACTAGTCAAAATTGAACATCAACACCCAATTGGTTTATAAAATCACTTGCCAGTTGAAGAATGGAAATGGGACACCGTTTCTATAGATTTTATAACTGGATTACCCAGAACCAAGTACCAACACGATTTAGTTATGGTAGTAGTAGACACTTTAACAAAATCTGCCCACTTTATACTTGTAAAATCTATTTTTGGGACAAACCAAGTAGCAGAAGTGTTCCTAAAAGAGATAGTAAGGTTACATGGGGTCCCAAAGATGATTGTTTCAGACAGAGATGCCAAATTCACAACAACTTTTTGGAAAGGGCTATTTGGGGGCATGGGTACTAAACTGAATTTTAGCACTGCCTATCACCCTCAGACAGAGGGTCAGACAGAGAGGAAAAATCAAATTTTGGAGGATATGTTGAGGATGTATGTGATGGATAGGCCATCAAAATGGGAAGACTACTTGCATTTAGTTGAATTTTCCTATAATAACAACTATCAATCCTCCATCAAAATGAGTCCGTTTGAAGCACTCTATGGAAGGAAATGTCATTCTCCTTTGAGCTGGAGCCAACCTGAGGATAAGCTAATGGTGGGACCAGATGATTTACAAGAAATGGAAAGAATTGTTAAACAAATATAGAGAAACATCAAGACAACACAAGGTCGCCAGAAAAAATATGCTGATAAGAAGAGCATACATCGAGAATTTAAAGTGGGGGAACATGTGTATTTGCGTATCAAACCCAAAAAGAGCACACTTTATGTTGAAAATTGTGCAAAATTGGCTCCTAGATATTGTGGTCCTTTTGAGGTGTTAGAAAGGGTGGGACCGGTGGCTTATAAACTAGCCTTAACACCCCATATTAAAGTGCATGATGTGTTTCATGTTTCATTATTAAAAAGATATATACATGATGCTTCTCACATTGTTTATTGGAATTTGATACAGGTGGAACCAGAAGGGGAGTTCCTTCCAGAGCCGCTTCAAATATTGGAGCGGGAAGAAATTGAATTGAGGAATCGAATGGTAGAAAGAGTAAAGGTGCAGTGGAAGCACTTTACTGCTGAAGAAGCTACCAGGGAAAGAGAAGCTGAAATGATGGACAAATATCCATTTTTGTTTGAAAAAAAAATAAAAAATGATGAAATCTAGTAGTTAGATATCAACACCGAGGAAGGTGTTTTCTTTCAGAGGGGGAATATGTAACACCCCTAGTTTATGTTTTTTTTTTAAGCTAGACATTTGAACTTTAATCCCAAGGGGAGTGGACCCCAATGGATAAATATTTTGTGGATGTAATTAAATATTTCATTATGGAAATTAAATAAAATAATGCTGTGCAGATTGACCAAATGAGAATTATGAGATCACTTGCTAAATCCATGAGGATGGAAAAAGGCAAATACTTTCCCCAAAAATCTTTCAAAAATACTTGAAAGAATTTATTTCCAAATTAGATTTTGAGGAAAATATAGTTTTCCACAATGATGTGGAGAGTAGTTGGGAAGAGGTAAAAATCTAGGAAAAGTAGAAAGCAGCTTTAAAAGTCCCTAAAAATGGAAGCCTAGGCAAACAGGAAGAAAAGCATCCTGTAATTCTGGACGTAGAATTAGAAACAGGCCTTGGGGAGCAAAACCTTAAATAAGCTATGCCTAGACAGATTAGAGGTTGGTCTGTTCTAGGGGATGATCTTAGCTCGGGGGTGAATTCTTGAGGATAGAAGAACTCTAAGGTTGGGAGGTTGGTCAATTGCAAGCAGAGGTATGCACATTGTTGTGACGAGTAATTAGTTTTATTATTATAGAACAATAATGGAAATCCCTATGGTAATTATGTTGAGTTAGGGTGATGTGCAATGAATCTTCCTACTTTTAATAGAGTTAAGTAGAAAAATTTATGTTTCCCAACTTCTGTATGGTATTAGGAAAGAATACTAGGGAATACTATCAACCAGAACCTCTAAACCATTGGATGGTTTAAATCTGGAGAAAGTGTAAATGCTTCCCTAGCATAATTATAGTAACTTTAATCTGCTTCTGAATTAAATGGTTGTGCAGTAGATAAATAAAAGAAAAAAAGAAGAAGTTAAACATGTACTAGCTACTGTAGACATCTTTGGAAATATGTACATGACATGGGTTCTACATTGTATGTAGGCTATCCTATTATTCAGTTGTAGAAAGTATAATTAATCAGAATTACCTATGATCAATTAATGATAACTGAGACAGAAAAAGTTTATTATGAATTCATGACTGTTTTTGGTAAGACTAATTAGTTAACAGATTGAAATGTCAAAATTTTAGTTAATGTTATAGGAATGGCAGAAAACCAGACTACTAGTCCAACTCTAGAGCTATGAAGTAAATAAGAACATAGACAAAGAAATTATCAATAAGAAAAATTAATTTCCCTCTTATAATAGGATAGATGTAAATCCTATACAAAGAAGAATATTAGTATGTCTCTGTAGGATTAAATTAAAAGAAGTATGAAAGCTACAACTTCTTCTGATTGGAAATTTCAAGTTAGAAATGCATGTACATGTAGAGACCTAGTGAAGGTTGAAAAAAAAAAATTCCAGAGTGATTTATTGTGTTGGCATGTTAGTATGCCATGATTGGTTCTATATATTTATATAGAGAAGTTGACTAATTTAATTCTAGAAAGAAGAGATGAATAGTACAGAGAATATGAAGTAAAGTATTGTGAAACAGGAATCATATGAAATAAACCACAATGGAACTAACAAGTTGCTGTATTCATAAAATTAAGAGTCACGAATATCGTCATATACTTTACACAGTATAAGCACCAATAATATTCAATTTATAGTCAAATCATCATCATATGCATCTGTGTAGAAGGAAAAAATTATAATAAAATAATGTTAACAAATACCCAAATAAAAGTCCAAAACATTTATACATGGTGGGACGATAATGATAAATAAATGTGAGTCAGAAAACTCTGTTGTAGAAAAGCCCCATAAATCTCGGTATCTAAACCTCTAGAATCCAGTGCTATTATCTCAGAAAATTCGGAGGAATAAAAAGGATAGCCATCCCTATAAAAATCTGTGAACTAAACTAAGTAAGGAATTTAGTCAAAAATCAATTCCGACAAGAAATAGACGCTGACCTATGTCCACGAAAAGCAAATCGTTATAATGGACCGATAGCAAGAATAAGAACGATTGTTCTCAATAGTTAATTCTTGGGTTAAAATAACGTACCTGCAAAAGTAATTCGGAAAATAAATTAAATGTATGAATACAATTGGACAAAGATGCCCATAAGAAATTATGATAACTAAACCAGGGTTCGACTTACCCAACGACCATAGGAGGAAACAGACCCATCCTACCAATTGTCTGCGAGCAATTGAGACGAATTAGACATATGAATACACATCGCAGAACTCTAACCGCACTACTATTCAATGCTACCGCATAGTATTACCTCCAAAGTTGGATTTTACATGGTGCAGGAGAGCTATGCAGAGGCAACACAAACCATCTGCATATATGACAAGACGACGATTATATGCTTGAACGCGTTACAGGAAGTAAAATACAAATCAATACTAAAAGTAAGTGATAAATGAATCTCGTAATCCTGAGAGAGTAAGAGAAAACTGAGATGTGGGCTTAGCACACATCGACGTAGGTGCTAAGGACACTAGAATAACCGAAAAAAATATTTCAAGTGAAGGTTAAATCTAAAACAATTTTCCATCTCTTTTAGAACCCCATACGGATTGAAATCAGCCTCGCCTTGTAGGCACAAGCCGATACAATGAAGATCAAAAATGTTTTAACTCAATAAACGTCATAAAATTTCGATTCCAGGTTAATACGATGCCTGTAAACGCAAGTACTAAATCAAAGTAGGAAACATGTTGAGATACAGTAAAGAGATTATCAACTCACTAGATAATTAAGAAATAGCAAGGGTGTAAGGGAACCCTAGTACCCATATATGAACACAACCACAAGTCGAAAAGAAAGAGTATAATATATCACGACATAGGTTCTTAGGAAAACTAAATGCGAAACTAAAATCAAAAGAGGTAGCGCAGAATTACCTGTATGGTTGAACTCTCAGTACTGGGAGGCCGACATAGTTCGCATAAGAGCACGCCGGATGGAAAAAACCAAACGCAGAAGTTAAATCGAGAGGCCTCGGCGCTCACTGATAAAAAAAATTTACACGGTGACAAATGAAAGTGCCAAGTGACAAAACAAACTTTATAAATGCGCCAAAACCTAATTCATCACGAATCCCCGCCTTCCACGTGGAGGGCGATGCCCAAACCCAGACAAGGCCAGAGAAACAATCACCTTGAACAAAATCAAGAGCGGTGTAGTACAAGCGATAAGATTTACAAACTGATCCCACAGTACACATTTCCATCAACAACATTATGGAAGTCTATGAAAAACAACGCATAATTAATCTCTCGTAAATGAAAGACGTCAAAAGTACAAAGCAAAACTTCCGAGGAGTGAATGAAGGATGATCTACCCAAACGCAACATTAAACCAGTGAATAAATACAAGAAGAAAGGTACTGGTGCTATGGCGCTGCTTCGATAGGCACGCGTAACCTCATGGGTATTAACGAAACCATGATCCGACGGAGTAGTTACAATCACACAAACGACAATTGAATCTGGTTGATATATATATATATATATATATATATATATATATATATGAATTCCCTTATGAAAAATAAACGAAAAACTAATATAACTAATGGAATTATATTCGCATACAATATGTATTGCAATCATGACTTAAGAGAAAGTCAACGATAAGAGAACCCACCTTATCTCCTAACATACGTGAGTGTATTGATATAGTAATAAAATATGTCATGGTAAGTGCGTGGTGTTGAAATAGCAACCCATGCCTTTAAGAAAAAAAAATTAAAAGTTAATAAAACTATAAATTGCAAATAAAAGGAGGTATCCAATAAAAGAGAGAAGTGACATACCATGATGAAACAAATTCACAGTATTAATACAAGTGAAGTTCATACAAATATACACAGTTGAAAAAAAAAATTTAGGTGCGAAATTGGGGGACATGACAATTTTTGGTCCATGAGTAGATCATCAGTACTCACCTATGAAAGTTTTATTTCTATTTCTAGTACACCTTATAAGAGCTAGCTTTCTGTTTACATATCAGTTCATAAAATGGGGAAATGTTATGTATAAGAACAGACTTCTTTACTGGTTATGAACCTATCAAATATCTTATTTCTTGTCATTTGTTATCATTTAATTTTAAGAAATTAAATTTGCAGACATTGGAAATATATATGTGTAAATGCATGTATCTGTTTAAACCTATATAATCTGCCTTCAGGCCTACTCATAGACACTAAAAAGGGTTATTTACATGATTTTTACTCTGCAAGCCATATTATACTTACAAAGATTAAATTTTTCTAAAAGCAATGGAGTAAGAAAGTCAATGACTCTAACTGCTACTAAGCACTACTGACCAACTTTTCTCTAGGCTTGGCTATGGATCTCTATTTTTCCAAGCAACTTCTGAATTCTGTCTATAGTTTATTATAAGTTTTGTTTTGTATTTTACTATTGGTTCTGTACACTGAATCTATTATAAACAGAAGATAGCATTAGTATCAGGATTTCAGTTTATTCCATATACAAAATTCTTCCAGGTTCAATTTAAAATGCAAATACCCAAACTCCTTTCTGGAGCCTGGTATTAAAATTTCTTTGGAATATATCTACGTCTATAAGAGTAGAACTTACCACCATCCATCAGTTATTAATACAGGAGACTAGTTTATTTATTTATTTATTTTATTTTTTTCTGAAGTAGATTAAAGTTACACTTCAATTATTCTAGGGAAGCAATTACACTCTCTCCAGATTTAAACCACCTCCTGGTTTAGAGATTCTGGCTGACAGTGTCCCATGGATTTTTTCCTACTACCATACAGAAGTTAGGAGAACTAATTATTCTATTCAACTCTGTTAAAATTAAGGAAATTTATTATACATCAATATAACTCAACATAATTACCATAGTACTTTTCACTACTATCTAACAATATCATATTTAAATTTCTCAGCAAAATAGTGTGCATACCACTTCTGAAATTTGACCAACCTCCCAACCTTAGAGTTCTTCTATCCTCAAGAACGCACCCCCGAGCTGAGATCATCTCTTAGAATAGACCAACCTCTAATCTGTTCAGGAATATCTTATTTAAGATTTTGCTCCCCAAAGCCTGTTTCTAATTCTGTGTCCAGAATTAGAGGATGCTTTTCTTCCTGTTTGCCTAGGCTTTCCTTATTTAGGGACTTTTAAAGTATTTTTCTACTTTTCCCAGCTTTTTTACCTCTTCCCAACTACTCTCCACATCATTAGGGAAACTAGATTTTTCCTCAAAAATCTAATTTAGAAATAAATTCTTTCAAGGGTTTTTGAAAGATTTTTGGGGAAATCTTAGCCTCTTTCCATACCTCATGGAATTGGCAAGTGATCTCATAATTCTCATTTGGTCAATATGCATATAATCATTTTATTTATTTTTCAAAATTAAATACTTAAATACATCCACAATATACTTATCCATTGGGGTCCACCCCCTTTTGGATCTAAAGTTCAAATGTCTAATTTGAAAGAAACATAAAACTGGGGGTGTTACATTCAAAGATGAATTAATAGATGAATTAGTATTACACGGGGCAATGCTAATTCAAGATTCATCTCTCAATAATGAATTAGTGTTGAGACACTCTCCTTCAAAATTTATTGATGAACATTGTAACATATCTTTGATATGGTGTGTTTTTTACTTATAAATGCGTCATTTTTAATGACCATGTGTTTTTTCAATTATATATCAACTGTGCTCCCACAATGTAAGTGGAGATTGGTGAAATTCACATTTTTATAAAATTAAAATGTGAGGACTTCAACAAATTTTTGTTTAAATTGAGTTTGACACATCACTTTGTGCTTTAAAAGTTCTGTTTTACATAATTTGTGTACTAAATTACATTAATTTTTTGAAATCTTTTGAATTTATTTTAAATAGTAATTTAAAAATAATTTTAAATGTCCACTGTAGATATCCATATATATCATGGAGGATGAAAGATGAAGATCAATAGAATCCCATGCCTCTACGAGAGAGGGGGGATCATGGATCGAGGGATGCTCATGGTATTTATAATAGATGTGCATGTTTTTAAATGACATTTGAATATATAATCTTACCTCCATATATACATGTGGAATTAATTTTTTTATTTACTATATATATAATTTTATCTCCATGTACATACATGTATACATATGGAATTTATTTTTTACCAATTTTGTGAGTTAAATTAGTTTTTAATAAATTTAATTTTTTACTTTTTTTGAGTTAGGAGGACAAGAGTATCTACTCCATCAATGGAGCATGGCCATGGTTCACGTAATCATGGTATGATTCATGCAATTTAATCAACCATATGTACATGTATTTATATGTATGAATGTATTTTTGAATTGATTATAATTTCATATTATTTTTATGAATTTTCCCTCTCGTTGGATGAGGTTGGTAGTGGTACAAATTCCCCTAGTGGCCCATCAATAGGTGGTGGCCAATTGCGTGAGGGTGGTGATATGCATTCCCCCAGAGGCCAATCAATGGGTGGTCATGTTTGTTCTCAACCAATCGATGATTATTCTAGTTCTCAGTAGTCTTAGGGTGGGCATGATGCTAGCCAACCTTATCGAGGTGGCCATCAATCTGAATATTATTTTCATTCAATTTGTACAAATTTGTTCACATGTTTTTTTTATTTATACAAAACTTTATATATTGATGTAGAGGGTTAAAATGTTGCTCCAAAAATACATAGGCCAGAACACATTATTCAAGAGGAAGGTTGTACACAAACCAGGACTTATCCGTTTGAAATTTCTGATATACCTTGCGGAAACAAAAATCCGGAAATGCACATTACAAAGGTGTCAACACTGATCTTTATTCAAAATTGAAGAAAGATATTGTGTCTTTGAAACTCCCTACTGAGAGTCGAGAAAGATTAGAAATAGCTACCCACCTTTTAAGAAGACTTGTAGATGTGTACAAAACACTTGGGCCAACCACTTATACTTTTGTAGAAGTGATGAGGAAAAGAAAGGAAACAATGATGGGTCCTGATATATGGGAGGTTGTTAAAAAAAGAGTTATAATAGAAATGGCCAAGTCTATCTTTAATTTTGAAGAAGGGCGGAAAAGAAAGATGCTAAAGGTGCAATATTTCAAGCACCTTGATATAACTTTCCATTTGTTTGATAGGCACATTGCTGCCTATCAAAAACTACCATGGAACGATGAGGTTCCTCTTTATTTTGAAAAATAATTTTATGCATAATTATTTTTGGGAATGAAACCCAATTATAATGACCTTCCCTTTGAATTATTTTGTCCTGGGAAAGGTCGATTATGTGACTGTAGGGGCGCTAAGCATGATGCTGAGTTGCCTCACCTCGAGCCACCATTGGTAAGTCGACCTCTTCATGTGGAAACTTTGCGGTCAGAGATGGATGCCACTTCTCAAACTAGTAGAGAAGCAAGGGATGTCATCTTTGATAATGTTCAGAGTGGATTTGGTGGAATTTATGTTTGTTTGAATTGACAAAGAGCATGAGAGAATGTATGTGCTAATTTTGTGTATCATACAGCTGATGAGATATACAACATGAGTGTTGAAGAGGTCTGAACATATGCAAATAATTGTCGCAATGGTTGGCAGAATCTAATTATTCATGAGGAATAGGGCATAGGATCGGTCTGTGTTAATGGTTAGGGTGATTATTTTAACACATGTACAATTTGTAATAAATACATATACATACATTTATTTGTATATGTTAATATAACAAAAATGTATCATATATGTGAATACCATTTGCAGTTCTCACACTTGATGAACGAAGATGTTACTACCATGGTCGAAGCTTCAGGTTCACACAATTAAGATGGTTCTCACCATAAATCACACAATCTAGATGGTTCTCACCATCAAGATGATATGTTGGCACATGTTAGTGTTTGTTAAGTGAACATGATGATGTACAATTATTTAATCTATTATTATATATCAGAACATGATGAGATATTTTTAAAATAAATAATGTGTACACATGTATATGTATATAATTAAATGTTAACTGATTCTGATTTTGTCCAATGTTTTTGAGATGCAGGTACCTTCTTCTTCCTTAGGAGATGTGACAAATCCACCATGACAAGTATGAACAATTTTTCACTTAAATATGTTTTTAAGTTATATATTGCAGTTCAAAAGTTTCATTAAAAAATAAGATCTAGATCTTGAGTTATTTTATAGTTTTAAATTTTTTAAATTTTAGGTTTCTAGAGATGATTTTCTTTTGGAGCCACCCTTAGGAGATGTACCCAATCCACTATCACAAGTATTAATTTTTTCACTTATATGTATAAGTTATAAATTGAAGTTCAAAATTTTTATTATAAAATGAGATCTAGATCTTGAGTTATTTTGTAGTTTTAAAATTTTTGAATTTTAGGTGTTTGGAGATGACTTCCGTTCTCCAAGGACTCTAGCGATGGAGTGTATGATCGAGATAGGAATATCCACACCATTTGAACAAGTTGTCTAACTTTTTTTTTTAAATATTATTGCAATTTAGTTTATGCATTTTCATTTGAAAATTATATATATATATATATATATATATATATATATATATATATATATATATATATATATATATATATATATATATATATATATATACACATATATATATATATATATATATATATATATATATATATTGTATTAGACTCATTATGTGGAGATAAAATTGGGAGGATGTCTAAATGGACGAGCAAAAAAAGACAATTGAGAGGGAACTACATGAGACATTGCATGATTTTTTTTTCTCATTTTGTTTTTTTACATGAAGTTCTACATTTTCATTAAATTTTAAAACATTAAATTTTAATGTTTGTACACGTTGTGTACAGGTTCCCCATTTTTCAGAGGATAGCACGAGGCTCAGGATGTTGCTGACAAAGACACTAGATCCATCTATATTTGATTGATGATGCACATGTGTGAAACATTTTATTTGATAGATCAAGTCTTAAATTTACTTTTCTATATATAGTCTTATCTATGCAGTCATATTTAATTTTCTATATAACTTGATACTTTTAACACTATACATTGAACTATGTATATTTACTTTTGTTGTTCATGTCATACAAATTTTGGACATATTTTACTTTTTGGATATAGTTTGAAACTACATTTACTTTTATCAAGAATTATTTTAAATTTTGGATAGTTACATTTGGCATGTGATCACATGTTGTGATATATAATGTTTTGTTTTTAAAACTCAAGTTGTCATTTTCTTTGTTAAATATAAAATGAATCTAGATGGAAATTTCAAATTACAAAACACATACATGTGTATATTTTGGATAGTTCAACTACATTTGGCATGTGATCACTCATTGTGATATAATGTTTTGTTTTTAAAACTCAAGTTGTCATTTTATTTGTTAAATATAAAATTCAAATCTAGATGGAAATTTGAAATTTGAAAACACGTGTATATTTTTTATAGTTCAACTACATTTGGCATGTGATCACATGTTGTGATATAATGTTTTGTTTTTAAAACTCAGGTTGTCATTTTAATTGTTAAAAATAAAATGAATCTCTAAATGGAAATTTCAAATTACAAAACATGTATACATGTGTACATATTTTGGATAGTTGAACTACATTTCGCAGGTGATCACATGTGATTTAATGTTTTGTTTTTAAAACTCAAGTTGTTATTTTATTTGTTAAATATAAAATTAATCTCTTAATGGAAATTTCAATTTACATTTTCGCAATGTGTATATTTTGGATTGTTGAACTACATTTGGCATCCATCACAGGTTGTAATATAATGTTTTGTTTTTAAAATTCAAGTAGTAATTTTATTTGTTAAATATAAAATGAATCTCTAGATGGAAATTTCAAATTACATTTTCACAATGTGTATATTTTGGATAGTTCAACTACATTTGGCATGTGATCACATGTTTTAGTATAATTTTTTGTTTTTAAAACTCAACTTGTCATTTTATTTGTTAAAAATAAAATGAATCTCTAGATGGAAATTTAAAATTACAAAAAATGTATACATGTGTACATATTTTGGATATTTGAGCTACATTTGGAAGGTGATCACATGTTGTGATATAATGTTTTTTTTTTAAAAGTCAAGTTGTCATTTTTTTTGTTAAATATAAATTGAATCTCTAGATGGAAATTTCAAATTAAATTTTCACAATGTGTATATTTTGGATAAGTGAACTACATTTTGCATATGATCAAATGTTGTGATATAATTTTTTGTTTTTAAAATTCAAGTTTTCATTTTATTTGTTAAATATAAAATGAATCTCTGAGGAATAAACTGTACATTTTGTGATATAATGTTTTGTTTTTAAAACTCAAGATGTCATTTTATAAATGTTAAATATAAAATGAATCTCTAGATGGAAATTTCAAATTACAAACCATGTATACATGTGTACATTTTGGATAGTTGAACTAAATTTGGCATGTGATCACATGTTGTGATATAATGTTTTGTTTTTGAAGCTCAAGTTGTCATTATATTTCTTAAATATAAAATGAATCTATATGGAAATTTCAAATTACAATTTACATATGCATGTGTATATTTTGGATAGTTGAATTACATTTGGCATGTGCTCACATTTTGTGATATCATGTTTTGTTCTTAAAACTTAAGTTGTCATTTTATTTGTTAAATATAAAATGAATCTAGATGGAAATTTCAAATTACATTTAACACATACATTGATACATGTTCTGCATTTGAACATGTGTGTGTTTGTTATATAATTTTAGGATGTACATCTAATATTAATGTGATATTTAAGTACATTTTTCATGATCATACATGTCATTTAAAACAATCACAGATGGTTAAATATATATTTAAGTTCACATGAATATATGTACATAAAAAATATTGAAGTAGATGTTTGAATATATGGAAAAATTATTGAAGTAAAATACATATCGATGTATATATCTAAAAACAATCATAAAATGTACATGTCAGATCGCCCTCACCGTGGGCAAGAACAACAATTGGAATCCACCGATGGCTATGCATTCGATAGCCATGAGGTGATGGCTCCTCAATCATTTGATAGCACTTATCAGGAGACTGTTTTGTCTCCAGAGAAGCGTAAGGGTAGAAGAGGTTGCACGAAATCCACTATTTTGCAATTTGTGCAGCCTTTACCGAGGAAAACCAACCTGCTTAGATTTTATGAGCCCACGATGGAGGATATAGGAATTTGGGTTATGGACTCGGACGATGTCTGGACCTGAGATTATGATGTGTATTACCCAGTCACTCCCATCATCCATGTGGCCCCTTCGAAGCCTCCTTGAATTCCCACAGCTAAGGAGGAAGCCATTGCTAGAGAATACGAGTGCCTTATAAACGAAGAGGACTAGATGACGAATGAAGATGAATGAACTCCATGATTTTTCAGTAGTAAGGTTAGATTATTTTTTTTTCAGCTCAGGATATACTTCAACTATTTTGTTTTTATATGGGCCATTGAATATTTTGTATTACAATACTGGATGACACTCTTAAGGGATTGGTTTCCTCCTTTGTGGCAACCCCAAACTTGGTTTATTTTGAACACTACCAAGGCAGGGATAGGCTAAGCACTTCTTGCCATCTCCGCCTATTGCCTATGTACATTTTTTCATGCTTTTAATATAGTTTAGCCCAAGTTACAAAAAAAAATTTAACATGAATATATGTACATAAAAATTATTGAAGTACATGTTTGAATATATGAAAAAATGATTGAAGTATGATACATATCGATGTATATATCTAGAAATAATCATAAAATTCTAGGTTTTCTTAGATGTGTGAGACAATCATAAAATTTTAAAATTACATTAAAACATATATATATTGTTAGGTTCCTATAATATGAGGGTTCATAATTTCGAATTGAGTTTGATAGTCTTGTAAATATGTACAACCCTTGCTTTCTACAGGTTGTTTTCCCATATTTGAAAAAAATAATAAAAAAATGAAAAGAGGGTAAAAGTCCTAAAAGAAATATCAAAGGACTTAGTAAAAGCATAGACCCCAAAAGAAAAACAAAAAAAGGATAAAATAAGACACGAAAGTGAGCAAGTCAAAATGCCACTACTATTTAATTTTATTGCAAGAATAATGATTATGTGCAAATTGTCAATAAATTCCATAATCCATGATCATTTAAACAGTTTCATCTTAACTTTTCATGCTTTGAATTTCATGTTTTAGATAGAGAATAAAGATATGTCAAATAGTATAAACTTGAAAAATCAGTAGATAGTTAGAGAATAAATGAGGAGCTCAACAGTTTAATCTAAGCCCTCAGATGAAATAAGATTATACATAGATAGTTTTTATGTTTTGAAAGAAAAATGGATTTAGGGTTGCAAGCTTAAATGCACATATGAAAATGAAGTAAAAAATGTTAAGAATAATGATGGGTAGGTAGAAAAAATTTGTGCAAGGCATGTAATAAATCATCATCAGGAAAATTACTAATTTCCCCTCCCCCACAATGATCCAGTATTCTAAATCTTCAGTTAAAGAGGCTCAGAGAATTTATCTGACTTCTGTTGGGAACGCACCCAAGGATTGATAACTGATTGGTTGAAAATATTGAATTCCCTACATAAAACCCATTGCATAAGCATATTCACCCTTTTCCAAAACTATGATCCCTTTTCCTAAGTAAAATACCTTTTTTCTTAGTGAAAGTAAAAACCCTACTTAATTAATTTCATTTTCATTCAAAAACATTCAAAAACCTACAAGATACATTTTATCCTAAGCTCTATGTAAAGAATAAAAAAGGGACAAACTATGCTTTATTGCCTATTTTTACACTTTACTTAGTTTTAATCTATGTATTTTATTCATCTCATTCATTAAATTTTTCATTACATCTTAACTACTAACCTAAAGTATGAAATCCCTATATTACGTCCCTCCCATATTTATTAAATCCTTTATATATAAATATCCCCAGACCCATTATTTTAAAGTTTAAACCTATGTTAAATTACCCCATGTGAGGAAAATAAACCCGCCCTTTTTCCTCATAAGGTTTAAACATATCAATATTATAAATGTCCCACCCCTATGGTCTTTAAACACTTGTTAAAAGGTTAATATGCCATGTAATAATATACTTGCACCAATGTTATTGAAACATTTGTTAAATGTTTCAATTTAAACACATATAACATTACCCCCCCGCCAATCAAATACAAAGTATTAACATTAGAAATGTATATTTATAAGGTTCAAAATTTATCCTGTCGCATTGAAAAACCCTAGACCCCACTTAGAATGCCGAGCAACTCCACATCAAATCATAGCCGTTCACACTCATGCTCTCAAATTCGACGATCATCTATCCTTATCACATTTTTAGTTGTGAGATGATAATACTATCTTTTCCATGTGAAATAGGTTGTTTTAACCTTTCCTCTCTCCTCCACGTGGTCCAGTTCTATTGGATCGCATCTGATCCAACTAAAACCGCTTACCACTCAAATCTAATGCAATAACTACTCGTAGTTTTTCACCTTTGATGGCTAAAAACTGCCCATCGTCTCATGTGATTGACATTGATAGCAGGCCAGTTTAAACCTAAATTTCCAAATAAATTTCTAAATGCACCAGTAAGCCCTTTTTTTGTTCCATTTGAATGTATTTGTCCTCCCGATTAAAAAAAAATCTTGTCCTTTGTTTTTAAGCCCAGAACCAGTGAAAAATCCCGTATTTGCTGTTGAAGATTGCCGAAAAGTCCTGAATTGCTCCCAGATACCTGAAAAGATACCAAAGACCAATCAAAACACCTTAGAACCTATTTTCAATGATCAAATACCTACCTAAACAAATATTTTTCGAGAAAATCAAAACTATTATCATTTGAAAGGACATTGATAAAGAAATTGAAACCAGTATAAGTCTAATTTTCTCCAAGAAAGCCTTTAAATTGGCCAAAAAGGAGCCTAAACCCTATCAAATTTTTTGATAAAACCTTGTTTATACTTTGTTCAGTTTTAAAAGAAAATATTACCAATTTGAAGCAATTTTTAGTCCAATATCCATTGAAAAAAGCCTAAGAAACAACTATTTCTTATTTCGTAAATAGTAAGAGTCTGAAATACATTTTGAAGATTGAAACTGAAATATAGATCCAAGGAAAGAACCATATTCTACTTATTTTCATCCAAGAACCTCCGTTGAAATCAAGAATACTTCTGTAAGCCATTTAGTCTTACAAAAGAAACCAAAAAGCCTAAAAAATAGAGTTTCAGTAGTCCTAAAATCCTAAAAATGCCAAAATCCACTCCAGCTATGTCCCCCAAGACTACCATAATTGTGAATCCTCTACAACCTCCTGTTGTAGACATTGATCACACCCCTTTAGCAGATGTGGACTACAAAATAGTAGATCCAATTATAGAATTCAATCTGTTAGACCTTCATAATTGGAGCTTTGAAAAGTCTTTAGATTAGGTGGAAGAAGTCCAAATTTGGGAATCAAACCTGCCCAAATATGTTGTTCCAATTACTCATTCATGCCTGGAGGTTATTAGGTTGTTCCAACATTATTATGTACCTAAAAAAAGAGAAATAGTGAATGCAAACAAAGAAGTTATGTTTACAATTACTGCTGAGTCCATAAACCAAATGTTACAACTCAAACCTGATCCCCAAGCAATTCCTTTGTCAATAGAAACACTTATCAAGTTGTATATTGGCCTTGATTTTCCCAAAACATTTCAAATATTCCAAGTATTCATGCCCTTACATTTTGAAATTCCTCAAATCAGCCCTCCTTACTCCACTTCAAAATTTCCAAAATTTTCAAGGCATGTCATTTCCATGTTGTCATTCATCCTAGGATACTTTATAGATGAGGATATAGATGAATCAATCCTAGGTTTCCTATCTATTTTTGCACCAGGACAACCTCCTTCTGTCATCTTCAACTATTTTGATTACATTGTTGACAACATCCATGATCAGCTAGTTAAATTTCCAACTGAAGGAGTGTTTATATACACATCTTTTCTCTTCCACGTGTTCTTGTATTTTCAAGCAGACAAGTTTCCAGTAACCCTCCAGAAGCCTGACATAGAAGGAAATCCACTTTCAGTCATTTTTTGGACATATTTGATCAGAAAAGAGTCCATAGAGTTTACTTATGTAGAGTTTTCAGACTTCTTTATCAATCCATTGATAAACATGTTAACAAATATTGAACAACCAAGGATCAATGATGAAATGAATAATATTTTACAGCTATCAGAGCATACCAGAACTGGAGATTGGTATTTGTATGAAAAACACACTGAAATTAGAGTTTTTGGGTCCAATCTTCTACCCTACAAACTATCCAAATATGTACCAATGAGGGTTTTTCCTTGGAATAAATCAAGAAAATCTTAAATTCTGATTCAATCAACTTCCTAGAAGCTAAGAAAAAAAAAAAATTTAAGTTGAAGAATCAAGTGGGACCCTTCATTTGTAATCACAGAGATGCAGAGATAGAAGCGGCCAAACAGTTACTTGAGTATAGATTTGAAGAAATATTCTCATGGAACTATGATCCACAAGGAATATTAAGAAAAATGAGGGTTAAGTGTAAAATAACACCTTACATTCATGAGAAAAAACCAGAGATTGAAAAATAAGTCAATCAGACTGAGTGGACAGAAAACACTTTGGTAGATGGAGTTAAGTAGGGTGATACTAGTCACACCTTACAAACTGCAAATCAGGGAGAGAAATCCATCAAAAGATTCATAGAAGAAGGTAATTACATTTTAGAGACCACCAATGAGACTAGGTTCAAGTTAAGATATAATAAAAAGCCTAAAATAAATCCAGTGGGTAAAGAGAAAGTGACTATTGAGGTAGAAGACACAGATATCCTAGTAACAAATATAGATGCTGCTATAGTAATTAAAAATGAGCCAATTATAGAGAATATGAATGAGGGAAATCCAGATAATTCAAATAGAGGTGATAGAAAAACAACAGAACATGGAAGCATCATCCTCATAGAGAACAGAGGAAAAAGATCTTGATATCAGAGAAAAATACAAGCACATTAAGATAAAAAATGAAGAGATTAAAATGATATTTACTATCAATATTTGAAGCAAACACCAAGTGTTCAAAACAAACTTTTATCAGCCTTTGATTACTCAAATAAAAATTTGATCATGTCAGTATTACAACCTCTAGTGAAGACTCCAAAGACAGTTGTAGACTACAAAAAGGTTGATCTAGAAGTGCCAACAGAAAATATTCATGCACTAGATCAAACAGAATTTCATAGGTTGTATTCTACCATTACAACCAAGGCTATGAGTGTCCAAAAACTTCAAAACACAATCATAAACATGAGAGATCAAATGAAAGTAGACAAAGCATCTTCTTATGCTAAAGATATCAGGATTAATTCTTAGAAGAGTTGATAATTCAAGTTGGATGTGATCCTGCAAATGTTAAAGTAGGAGAGGAATTAGTGAAGAAAAATAATGCTCACATTGTAGCATTAAGAAAACATCTCAAGCTTCCATCAACTGAACATCCTCAAGCCAAAGAAATTGTACAAGAACAGACTCAGAAGGATGACATGATGAACTTGATCTTTCAGTTGACAGGACAGATCAAAGAAATGGAAATTCAAGTGGAAAAACTTGTCCATGGAAAGGAAACAACAAAATCACAGGAATCCCATACAGTAATTCCCATGGTTACTACAGTTGTGCCTTCAAGTCCGGTAGAAGAATTAGCACACAAAGTACCACTAGCTATTGCAGTGCCAGTGACATCATCTACAAACTTAGGTACAGAATCATCTACTACAGTAGCTAAACATTCAGATGAGGCCAGTAAATAAGTAAAAGCCATGGAAGAAATGTCACTTCAAACAAATGATATCAACAGACTGAAGAAAGTGATAGAAAATTTTGAAGATACAAATAAATTAGCTCAAATCAATGCCAAAACTCATGAGTAAAGGGCTAATAGGCTAAATGAAGAACTAAAAAAACTACAAAATGATTTAACCTTAAAGGAACCAATGTTATATGTGAAAAACCAATTAAGGAAAAAAATAATTGAAGTCGTCAACGATGTATAGCCCTTAATTCAGGTAATCTTTGAACATAGAGATCTACTAAAGGCAGCACAAGCATAAATTTAGTAAACCAAAGATGATCTAGGTAACAAAGCTGAGAAATCCATAGAATTGATCAAGTTTCTAAATAGTAAAAAAAAGTAGGAACTAGAAGAAATTGAGATCACTAACAGGACTAAAACAATCCTTGAAATAAGGAAAATCATCACAAAGAAGAACCCAATGAAACAACTTGAAGAGAAATGTGAAAATATGAATATAGCCATAACTAGGTTTATGGTTAAATTTTAAAATTTTAGGAAAAGAATTTTGCCTAATATTTTCGTCATAAATGATAAACTTATTCCTCAGGAGGATTACAACAAGAAAATTAGAGAATATGCAAAAGTACAAGTGAACAAGAAAGAGGGACAAGGAATCCCCACTGGAAAAGTTTTGCATAGAAGTTTTGAAGATTTATTTTATCTGCAACATGAGATAGGAAATTTATTTTTCATAAAAACAATTTTTTTCAAATATACTGAGGGAGATGAAGATACAAATTCCAAATGATGAAGCTTTGCAATAACTTACTGATTTACTGTGAAATTTAAAAGGTAGATAAAAGGATAAAATAGTTGGCTGATTTTTTCACAGTCAAACAGAATTTATAACATCAGTAAAATAGTTTTTACAGAGGTTAAAGAGAATCAGAGTTAAAGAGTATTAGGTTAAAGGGAATCAAAGTGAAAGACTATAAGATAAAGAAGATCATATTTCAAAACAAACTTGAAATATCTGAGCCAGCAAAGAGGACACCAAGGCAGCCACCTGCACCTAATCCATAATTAGTTTCTATTTTATTTTGATAGATAGGACAACTTTCTGATTTGTTAAGCAACTGTCACTATTTTGTTGTAAAGATATTCTTATTTTCCTTAGATAATTCCTAGAAGCATTCTAGGATATTTTGTAAACATTTTTATATAAATACTTCACCCTTTGAAGTATTATTGTGGAATAAATTGTTGAAGATTTCTATATTCATTTTTGTTGTACTTGAAGGCTTTTGTGTTGCAAATTTGAATAGCAGACTGGATCTAATCAATTAGAATCATATTTCAGGATTCATGTGATGGGAAATTGAAGTTAAGTATTTTCTACCTGTAATTTTTTATCTTCTTTGTTTCATGCATCCATATATGCATTCCAAATTTGAATGATAATTCAAAAGTATTATTTTAGGATTTGTTAAAAGCACTCTGTCTTTACTGTTTATCATTTCTATGTTTTATGTTGATTTATAGAGTAGGGAGCCCTTAATTTCTCCCTCTTTCGAATGACCTCTGTCTACTCCTTCCCTATCCGGATCAAAGAATCCTTCATTTCTCTTTATCCCAATCAAACCACTTCACCAAAAAACCTTCCAAGATATTCAAAGACTTATCTATCTTTCCCTGAAAACATTTTATTTTTTGACCTTGATCCTAGTTCTGTCTACTTTACTTTTTTACTCCTTAGTGCAATGGACAAATAGATTTCTCACTCTCCATCTCATTAACTGATTTTTCCCACCAAACCAAACAAACCAAAACCAATTTGCACAATCATAACTAGCCTAATATCATAAAATCCAAACAAAGTTAAATTTTATAGAGAGAGCCCTCTCTGAACCCTAGGAAGGCTAGATCCTAGAGTTTAAAAGTTGGTCCGTGGTTACCTCTAGAGTTATTTTAACTTTAAATAAAAATCTCACAACTTAGAGAATTACTAGAGCGATAACATCTAGTACACAATATTTTTCATTAATATACATAGAAAATATACTTTTAGTTGATAGTAAACTGGAAATTACAAAACACATACCACACATTTTGGATTCAAGAATAATATTATAATTTACTTAATAGACACATCTAAAACAAAATCGTGAAACTTAAAATTTGAATTATATAAACTATGGTAGATACAAAAATATGTATAGTTTGCAATAATGACATTACAACAAATTGTACTAGAAAATTTATAAAATCATTTAAGACTAGATAATCTAGACATGTGTATGTGTACACATGTATAAATTACTCATGTGGATGTACCAATATAATGTACATGTGCAAACACTTTTACATATAACATAAAAAGGAAGTTCAATTTTTAGTTGAGTTCTGGAAGTTCTAAAATATGAATCCAAAGAGAAGAAATTGTTGGGCAGTTCAATCAAAAAAGTTCCAATGGAATGCCATCTTCAATGATTCATTCATGATCAGCTTTTGACATTTTCCATTTCTTAGTTTTTAAATTTTTTCTTTGATTGAACTTCAATCAAATTTATGTGTGGTGCACACATCAGGTGACTATATTGACAACTTATGACATCAGGTTCATAGTCCTGAAAGTAAACAAAGACACCACTTTGATGAGTTTTTTGGAAAAAATAACCTTTCAATATAATAGACCCTCTGTCATATGTAAACTCATTATCATCATATTTTTCCAATAATTTCATCTTTTGTTCAGTGCAACGCATAAAATAATACTTCATATTTTCAGTGTTGATAATAGGTGCAACTACAATAAAAAAATCTCCTACACAATAAAACAAACCTATATATTTACATCTAGATCATAATTAACATTAATAATTAACTTTAAAATTAACATGTGTACTTGATTTTATGATTTATTTTTAGAGCTTTATCATTTGGAAGCAATTGAAATGTTACCTTCTATAACAAGATCAGAAACTCGATCACCTTCGGATGATATTGTAGTCTCCTCTGATTGAATTTCTTCAAAGATTAGAACGAACATTTTCCCCTTTGTATTTAGTTCTGTATGTTGCCAATATTTTACATACATTTTGTTTTCACAAACATCATTGGATTCTGTGTTGTCTATGCAAACCTGACAAAAACAAGAATATTTTTTTTTATCTAATGCAAACACATTTTTGGATAGCTTTGTTTTAGTTGAATGCAATTTTCGAGTCCCTTTTATTGTTTCAACGTTATCTCAAATTGATCTATCTACATCTTGGACCCAAATATGCCAAAAAAATATATATGGAAAATTCAAAGAATAATATAAATATGTTATCAAAATACCATCAAAGATAATCATTGTGATACATATTCTTTAAATTTATAAACCCAATAAAAATTAAATTGAATGTACCTTCCTACTTCCCTTCATCGGTTAGTCTCATGGCTTAGTGAAGTGATGCACTATTGAACAACTTGTTCAACTGATAGAAGTTAGTTTACAGAGTGGTCCATTTGATATATTCAAAGTGCTCATTTTATACATGCCCCTGCACCATCATGTTCTCATTTTCCATGACCAGTCTCAAAGAAATTCCAACAATGTTTAATGCATGTTTTCATATGAAGATGACACTACCAAAATAATGATCATGAAGATTTGAATTGACCTACACATCCATCTGACCATATCTAATGTTCATTGAATTTTATTTCATGAATTTTCAAGGAGTCATAAATCTTTTCAAAATAATGTTGTACAAAATATGTATCATGTGTACAATTGTCCCTGATATAAAAGTGATATTCTTTAATACCATGCTAATTTTCACTGGTTCTTTCCATATGATCAACATTTTATTCAGCATGTCTAAATAGAATATGGACAAGCATAGAGACTTGGTCATAATGATAGTATTAACTATGTATTTATTTTTGTGGAACAAATGTGTAGTTTTATGCAAAATCAACAATTGAAAAAATGGTCCTTGCTGGAAAAAAATTCATGGGATATTTGGAATTGCAAGTACTACCATCGAGCTCTATGGGAATTCTTGGTGTATTTAAAAATTTCTACCTCAAAATTTCTCAAAAAATATATCACAAAAATTTCTTCTTCTTGTAAATCAATTCTTTTAGCACTTGTAGTACTACTTGAACCAATCGATGCATGGATATATTCATATATCTTCCATTTCTCTTTTATGTTAGACAGTGATTGATCATTTATATCAATATGATATTTGTTTTGAAATTTAGTCAAATTTCCACAATCATCGCATTTTTTACCACCAAAACATTTCTTTTGGTAAAATAATTCATGGCATTCTCTTCCACATAGAATTTGAGATATGAAATAATGGATAGTGGAAGGAGGAGGTGAATATTTCCAAAAATTTTAAAAAAAATTAAGGAATGTGTCATAATATAACTGAAATTCCGCATGATAACGACAACAACAAGTGTCGTGTACAGTGATAGGTTTAACATACCATGGTTTTTGTTGCACAAAAACACTAATTGAGACATAAATTTCATGATTCTCTTATTTGAACTTGTTGAGAAACTCTATCTGAGTGGTGTCCATGAAATGTTTTGCATGTTCTTCATACTGATTTCGTGTTATTCTTCTTCACATCACATCCCTTGCTTTTGGTGAAACACGTGAATTTTTCATCCAATGTTCATATATTATTTTTTTAACATTTTCTCCAATTCTCTCTTTGTATGGTTGCCCAGAAATATTTTTCCAATAAGCGAGTTCATCATTTACATATATTTGCAATCGAAATTTCTGATGTTTGTGCAAATATTTTCGTGAGGTTCCTAATGTTTGTGCCATAGATTTTACCAAGTGATTATCTTTAGTACTTGATGAAACCACTGCCATTTGTATTTCTCTATGTGCATCTAAATCGTGTTTCTTTCTAGATCTTCCAATTGACTTTAGAGCACTATTTATATTTTGTATGGCATTTTCCTTCATTTTTTTTTATCTTTTGTTTATTTTCGAATACCCAATAAAGCCGTAGCTTCTTTTAATTTCTTTGATGTTAATAGACATTTTCACATTTGGGCTTGAACTTCCATAGTTTCATCTTTGAAGAATGAATAAATAATGTGATTAACACGATATCGTATAGCATGGTCAACTTTTTTATCTCCATATGTGTGAGTGTCAAGATTTTCTAGGATCTTATCATTGATATTGATTTCATCTGTACATATTAGAATTAAATGTACATAATAAGTTTACATATTCAATAAATAATTAAATTAATAAATATGTATAATTTCAATAATACACATTCAACACTCCCGGATGCGGGTGATTAATTGGAATAAATGTGCAGCTCCACTGTGTGGCAGCTAGAAGGGCCACATGGCCTTGCATGGCTCACGTCATTGAGCTATCAATGCCCATAGAAAGAGGTCTCGCACCATCACTCTGTCCTTGTACAGCTTTAATGTTGGCCTCCTTAACTTCCTTCATTGCTTCCATTTTCCATTCTTCATGGACTTAGATGATTACTCCATCATTTCCATGAGAGGTAGTCGTAACTAAATAATTTCTCATGATTTTTGAATAGTCCGCTTAGCACTCATTGCATCGAGTGATGCTATCAGGGGTGAAGATGAATGACTAAATTAACGCAGTTGAATCCCAAAAATGATATCTAATATAATGCACTACAGAAACCCCTCATACTTATATTACTCCATCGCCGTCGTTCCCTATCGGTTGTTTGTCCATTTGAATTTGTTGGTCCAACCCTTCATCTGCCATTGCATTGAGACCTCTAGCCTTCATCCTTCCCTCCACCATCGCTATAAGCTTTTGGTCCCTTAGTCTTCCACTCGCCCTACTACTCAGTTGGACGCCTCCTACCTCCTCTCCCTCTGTAAGCCCGTCCCTTCCATGTCAGTTCCTTTAGATGCTTCCATTCCATACAGACAAAGGATGAGGTACTGCAAGGGTTGAGGACGTGGTCAGCCCTCTCACCCACCTCATCCTCTCCGTGACGATGATTACACCTCCCTAGGTGATAATAGCTCGAAATCCTTACTTAATGATGGCTCTGGAGTGGTGTAATTCACTGTCAATATGAAATTTATGGAGGCCCAAGAGATACACCAGGTCTTGGTCCTCTTCTCATTGTGACTCCTTGACATGGCTTCCACCTCAGGCTCTCAGAAGCATCTGCAGAAGTCCACTTTGATGCCAACCCATTCTCTGCTCTACATAAAAACGTAGTCTCTCCCCACCAAAATCGTTGAGAACTCCTCAGACAGTGAATCTGGTGACAGCTCTGCGAAATATGACAGCACCACAGCTTAGGGAAGGCACTCTGCCGCCATGCCTAAACTGACTGCCCAAATGTCAAAGCAATATGGTGACTCTTCAGATGACTACGACTGTTTCATTGCAGAAGAGACACCTCTATAAGATCTGATAAATGACAAGCCGAGATAGGACTAGTGCTAGGAGACCTCCCTTCTTAGCTAGTAACACTTTCAATACTTATTTTTTGCTTTACTTTTGTATGCACAATACGCTTAAATTTTGGTTAACTAGGTTACATGATGGTTTCCCCACTTGGGGCATCACTTCCACTCGGAACTGGCTTAACCTCGGGACTGGTTTCCCCAACAGGGGCAGTCGCAATTCTGGTATTTTGAACAGTCTTCTCGCCGGAATTGGTTAGTTTTGTAGCTTCAACGGGAAAATCTTGACATGTAATATTTTTTGTACCATATAAATAGAATTAGCTTTACTTAGAAAAAAAAATAATACACATTCAACATATATATATACATATCTATTGACTTAATTTCTTCACTTGAATTCCTTTCAACATTTTCACCATCTACAATCATTGGTTCAATATCTCTCACTTTATCTTTTAAAATTTTGTATGTCATCATTAATGTTTTGAAGAATATCTCTTTTTGTTTACATTGCAAAATATTTTTCAAATTATTTTATCAAATAATAATTATGTTTCAGAATACACTAGTTAAATTTTAAATATCAAATTTATAATATTTACATTTACATAACTTCTTCAACTTCTAGTTCAGGCTGATTTTCCCTTTCAATATTTGAGCATTCTTCTCTTTCTTTTTTTTGCAATATTCTCTCCCTTGTTCTCTACGTTCCTCATGGTCTCTTGTTTGATCATATTTTCTCTTGCAATTCCTTCGATTTCCCATGATAATTGAGTATGAAGCTCAAAACATTTCCTTTAAAAATTTAGACAAAAAATCAATTAAAAAAAACAAGATTTAATTAAAAAAAAAAAAAAAACTCATTTGAATTTTTTTTCACAAAAGACATATTTCAACCCAAAACACTTCAAAATTTTCGCCAAAAAATGTCTTTTAAAAATGAAATCAAGCTCAAAATATTTCATTCGAAGTCCTGGAAAAAAAAATCATTTAAAATGAACTCGGAATGAAATTCTAAACAGAAAAATTGTTTTGGCTTGCAGAAAGTTGAGGAACAGAAAAAAATGATAATTTTTTCTCAAAAAAAGACAAAAAGTGTAACCCAACTTAACATGAGTGATTTGGTAAACAATTTGTTCCCATTTCACATTGGATATTTTATTTTATAAAATTAGTAAATAGAGGTGATTCACTTGTAAAATATTGCACCAAAAAATTTAATCCCTCTCATTACTTAATAAATTTACTATATATATTAAATATTATTTATGAAATTACACAATTACATTATTTTGAAAAACACACTAATATAAAAATTTTCTCGTATCCAATTTTTTTTCCTATAGATAACACTAAGAATGAAGGAGGTCTCATAATCGTCTATTATATCATCATGGTCGCAACCATTCCAATGTTGTAAAGTCATTTTATAATGTCCAAATTCGACATCATAACTAAATTAATCACATGTTCATCTCTTGGGTATAGATATCAATTACAATATCATGATAATATGGATCATCATTAACCTTATATTAGTAATGTAACCAATCCTTTTCTATTTGTAATAATGAAATCATAACTTGACACTTCTGAAACCTTATTTCATAAAGATGTCATTAAATCCAAAACTTTAAATGAAATGATAAGTTACTTCTGAAATCTTCTTTCATAAAAATATTATTAAATCCGAAACTTTAATATATTGAGAATATCTAACCTTTTGAAAAAAAGTAATAAGGTGTACCCTATATTTTTGTTCATCACTTTGTAAAATTGGACTCGCTCGAACTATGGATATCTCTTCAACTGCTATAAGAGTTACACAGGAAAAAGGTTGGAAAACCTAGATCTATATGGCTTTGAGATGAAATTCTATCATTATTCCATGTATTTTACATCTCGTATACATCGTGCATATATTAGTAGTAACTACTTGAATTCCATGATGTAAAACCCGACATGCATAACATACTTGAATTCCATGATATAACACTTGATATGCATAACATATTTGAATATGATCCATTTTGTCAATTATTTCACAAATTTATTTACTTGGAATAACCTCGTTTGAGAATTAGGTTCAATATGATATTTTGGTTAAATATTTTGGCAACTGACACTATTGGTTAAATATTTTGGTAATTGACACTTATTGGAGAAAAAGTTTAATTTATATCACTACCTTATTGAAACCTTTCCTTTTATATTCATCGATGTACTCTTACTTGATTTCTACTTTCATTTCCCTCTCGTTCTCATTATTTCCTCATATATGTAGTCTTTTTCTTCTAGAATCTGTTTTCCATTACCTGTCCTTTTTGTCCTAATTTATTATTTACACGTGTAGTTTTCTCTTTTCATCTCTTTATTTATTGTTCCTCTTTTTCATTATAAGTCGTTTTATTCCTTTGCAATCTTTCTCTCATTTTCCTATATCCTCATGTGTCTCGTTTCAATTTCAATGAATTCTGCATTTGATTCAATTCTGGTATGTCGTGTCCTGGTTGGCTTCTTACCATTTTTTTTTTCCATTTTATCATGATATTATTTAATTTTCAACTACTTACAAATTATATTTCTATATCGATATAAAAAAAAAAAAAAAACAAAATTAATAATATTTCAAAATAGTTACTAAATAATAATAATAATATAAATACCCCAAACAATAAACAAAAATAGTGATATTTCAAAATAATTACTAAATAATAATAATATTAATATAAGTATGAAGAACAATAAAATGTAAATGTCAATTTATTTTATTTTAATTATCCATAATTATTAGATGAATAGTTGAGATTTAGGCTTCATCAAATATTTCAGAATATCATAATAGTATATACAAATAAAAGGTTGATATTTATTTCCAAAGTAATTATGTCATTCTTGTCTTTTTAATTAAATTGGTTACTTGAAAATTTCATACTAACAAGTGTCATAGAGCTTTTTTGGGCATGTGGTATTGATAACCCATGGTATTAGTTAATTGTATTGTAACATAGCCTCTTTACACACTAAGAATCTCCATTATAATGTGAGGCTAAATATAAATGGTTAAAGATCATATATATGTTTAGCTTATATATTAATTCTTGTTTAACTTATATATTAATTCTTGTTATTATTAAGAATAATAATACTAGATATAAAAAGAAAAAACATTTTTGAGACTACTGCATGTGTGCTACCCGCTACACCGTGAGCTTGCGCTCGCCCGTACTAGGGCTTCCTCGCAGCCATGGAGGTTCTGGGCATGCCCCAGGTGCCTCCCCCCTCTCCTCCTCCATTGTCCGCCGCTGATGTGTTTAATTTGGTGTTGGCATCTTTGCCAAAGAAGAAGAAAATCGAAGCATAAAAGTTTGTGAAAAAACTTGATGATATTCCAGAAATCTCTCTTCCCCCTGACGGACCGATTTAGGTAGCTCTGTCTGTGGTGGATCGCGCTCTCGTGGGCCAGTTCACAGGTCTCTGGCCATCCCCAAAAACCACAGAGAACTAGGTCGCCAAGAACTAGGTGCCATTAATCAAAAATAGTGTAACCTCGTATTTCTTGGGGAGAGGTTACTTCCTGTTTGAATTCACCTCAAAAGAGGACAAATATTTGATCTTTCAGAACAAACCCTACTTCATGGGCCCTCAGGGCCTATATCTAAATAAGTGGATGCCAGATTTCAACCCAGCAGTTGATGTTCCAACTGTGGTCCTAGTGTGGGTCAGGCTGCCGAACCTCCTAGTGCACTGTTGGAACTAGAATTCACTGAAGCACAGAGGCAATGCCCTGGGTAAATTTATTGACCGAGAAAATAACAAGGATCAATATGACTGTGCCAGAATATGCGTGGAGGTAGATATACAGGTGGGACTTCCAGAGGTAATAAAAATCAATGTCGGCAGTTAGATCCATGTGCAAAACTTAGACTATGAGCAACTTCCCTTCAAGTTCTGGAAATGCCATGTCTACGGTCACTTTTTTAGAGGTTGTCTAAGTAATGGAGAGGCGGAGAAAGGGAAGGAGGAGGGAGGGATTCAGGTCAAGTGTACAAAGACCTCGCACAAATCCCACAAATCTGGTGCCCCAAATGGAAAAGGCCCTCGGCCAGCCTTTGCCCTACAAACCCCTCCCTTGAATGGTCAAGAAAAAAAATTCGAGCCTCTAAGCTCTACAATAGAGGACACCTAGGAGGTCGAGATTCATAAGGTTGGTTCCCCAGTCAAAGGGATCCCCTCTGGCTCGAATCAAGGAGAAAGTGCCACAGAGAGCTCTAAATAAAAACTTGCAAACACAGAGGAGGAAGAAAAAGAATTGGAGTATTCAGAGGTGGAAGGAGAAATAGGGGATTCTCAAACCTTAGCTAGAGGATCCATAAGAGGCCGCAAGTCTGCCCGTGAAAAGAGAGAACAAGAAACATACAAATATAAGCTTTAGGCCAGTTAACCAACCCTTGAGAAGCTTTTGGCAAAAATGCTAAATATGACTAGACACCAAACTCAGGGCTCCAAGGGAGCTCACCACACCCAAAAAAGTAAGTGATGAAGGTCCTCTCCTAGAACTGCAAGGGTATGGGGAGCATATTTAAAGAAGAATCTATAAGAAGTCTTCTAATGATTGAATCCACAGACATACTTCTCATCCAGGAGACTAAAATGGAGAACATAGAATTCCTTCAAACAAGTAAGAAATTTTGGAATAAAGGTGGAGGACAGGTAGTCTCAGCCCGAGAAGCCTTGGGTGGGTTAGGAACTCTCTGGAATACTAATAAATTTTTGAAGGTCAATGAGATCCTAAACACTCACTGGATATTCTTGAAACTACAACATCTTGTCACAAAAGAGATCACTTGTCTCTTCAATGTGTACCTCCCAGTAAATGTTGGGGAGAAAAAGGCCTGCTGGGACTCAATTAGAAGCCTGGAAGAAATAGAGAACTTGGAAAACACCATCATTGTTGGTGACCTTAACCTCACCTTACTTTCGTCAGAAGAGAGAGGAGGCAACATCGTAAGGGATCTGGCAAGGGAATGGGTGCAGGATCTCATGCAGGACTGGGACTTGCTCGACATCAAGCCCTCTATTGGTAAGTACACTTGGTCAAACAAAAGAGTCGGTTCAAGTCATATTTCTACAAGATTAGATATATTTCTTGTTCAAATTTCTTTTCTCCTACTAGTATTAGAGGCTAGAATGCATATTCTCCCTTGTAGAATTTATGATCACAAACCCATCAAACTTGAGCTGCTGGCCCATCTTGATCAAGGTCCCATCCCATTCATATTTAGTCCTTTATGGGTCAAGGAACCAGAATTCTTACACATGGTCAAGGAAAGCTGGAGGCAACCAGTTAAGGGCTACTCCTTCTTCGTTTGGGAGGAAAAAATTAGAAGAGTGAAAGTTGTTTTGAAAATTTGCGTCAAATCTATGCCCAATCATGCAATTGAAAGGAAAAAAATCCAAGGTACTCTAGAGCTCCATCATTTGCAGTCGGAAAATGTTGAGATTATAAAAGAAGTTGTAGACAAGGAGGCACATCTACAACAGAAATTTCACAAGGCATGTTTTGGTTGAGGAAGAATACTGGAGACAAAAATCTCGCAGTCTTTGGCTAAAAGTGGGAGACAGGAACTCCTCCTTCTTTCACAAGCAAGACCAAGCGTGGAAATGCTTCAAAACCATCTTAGAAATCAAGGAAGAGAACACCACCCATAATGAGATTATGAGCATTAAAAGGGCAGCCTTCATCCATTTTAAAAATCTGTATAGTGAAGAAGTGGTGATGGCCCTGAATTCTAAACTTCTCGATGTGGTTCCCCTCTTGATAACCTCTAAGATGACTCAGCTACTGGAAGCAAAGGTCATCAAAAACGAAGTAAAGGTTGCCCTATTTACTATGGATCCTGACAAAGCCTCAAGCCCTGACGGATTTACAACCAGATTCCTTCAATCTTGTTGGCAGATAGTGGAGAAGGATTTATACAAAATGGTTTGAAAATCCCAAGCCTATCAGAAAATTGGGGGCAGAACTAACTATACGTTTCTTGCCGTCATTCCTAAGGAGAGAGGAGCCAACACCTTCAATAGATTTCATCCTATTTATCTTTGTAACATCGGATACAAACTGATAACCAAAGTGATAGCCAACAGATTGAAAGATATCCTTCCCAATTTTTTTCTAGAGAATCAAGGTGGCTTCTTGCAAGGCAGACATAGTGTGGACAATCTCATCTTAGTCCAATTGGCGATCCATTCAAGTCTGCATCGAAAAGAAAAGGGTATGGTTGTCAATCTTGATCTAGCAAATGCCTTTGACCGTGTTAGACATAGTTTTGTATTGGATGTTTTGCATAAGCTTGGGTTTGGGACCAAATTAATCAATTAGATTTGGGCTTGTATTTCTGAGCCCTGGATCGCCCCTCTAGTGAACAGAATGGTGGTTGAATTCTTCAAAGCTTCGAGAGGACATAGGCAGGGGTGTCCTCTTTCACCTCTCCTATTTGTTCTCCAAGATTTTGTCCTTAGCTTTTACCTCGACAAGAAGAAGAAATATCAAGAGATTATTGGTCTGAGCATAACAAGAGGATTAAAAAATATTAATCACGACCTATTTGCTGATGATCCTCTGTTGCTGGGTGCAACCACTGTGCTCTCGGCATCTAGATTCAAAGGCATGTTCGATGACTTCTATGAGGAATCTGGCAGTAAAATTAACAATGGGAAATGTCACATATTCTGTGAGAATACTTCAGTCACCTCTCTCAATGCCATTTCCAGATGTTTTGGGTTTGCTACCTCCTCTTCTTGAACTTCGTTTAAGTACCTTGGGCTTCCTACCTTCCTCAAGGGCACCTTCAATAGAGATTGGCTCCCCCAGCTAGAGAAATTCAAGATCAAAATTCCGGCCTAGGGCTTCTCCTGGCTCAACCTTGTAGGTAAGTCAGTGCTCATCAAGGCTATGCTCAACAGTCTCCCTTTATTTCAATTCTCTGTCCCATTGGCTCCTACATGTATTCTTAGGAAAATGGAGGGTTACATTCACACTTTTTTTGGGAAAGAAGGCAAACAGAATGAGAAGAAAACTCCTCTCATCAGTTGGGACAAAGTCTCCAAGCCCCTGATGGAGGGTGATTTGAATTTCAAAAATATCTTCTCCCAAAATGTAGATATGGGAGCTAAAATTATTTGCAGGATTATCGCTCCCAATCCTGGTTGGGCACAACTAGCATTATGGAAGAAGTATTTCAAAGGGCAGAGATCTCATTGCCTTGATAAACCTCTCCCCCAGATTAGATCACCCTTCCTTAAGCTCTATGCTAAAGCTATCCCTTTGGTCAATTCCCATGCGTGTTGGATTCCTGGAAATGGCAAGCGAATTAATGTATGGGATGATTGAATAATGAAAAATACCCCTCTATCTGAGAACAACTCTCTGCGATCACTACGATCGTGGATTTCCAACACTGGGTTCACCACGCTATGGGACATTTCATCCTGGAACAACTGCATTTCCTCTATCTGGAAGCATCTATAGGTGGCTTTGGATCTGAAGAATGATTTCTCACTTCTATTTTCTCTTTTGAAGGGCATGGCTCCAATTCATGCGAGGAGAAAGGATATTTGAAGCTGGGGCTCGGTGTCGGGTAGCTACTCTATGGTGCAGGGCTACAAAAGGCTGCTAAATCAACCTCATTTCCCTCTGAATCTAGCAACTGCGAAGGGGTTCTGGAATCACACTTCCATTCCTAAAGTCAAATTTTTTTGCTGGCTACTATGTCATAATAAAATTCTGACAGAATACAGATTACAAGAAAGGGGATTTTATGGACCTTCCGGATGTATTTTTTGTAGAGAAAATGAAGAGAGCTCCCGCCATCTTATGCTAGAGTGTAAATTCACAGCAGATATCTGGCATAAGATCAATTGACCTTGGAGAAATAAATTGGCTTTCCCCAACTCCATTAGTGATTTGTTTTCAAATTGGTTGCTCATATATCCTGGACCCTTTCTGAAAAATAATTTAATCAAAGCTGCCTGGACCTCCCTTCCAAAAATCATTTGTTGGAAAAATTTTCTTCAGAGGAACAAGAGGATTTTTAGATATAAAATGCAAGATGTTAAGATTTTTGTTATCAAGATAAAATGACAGCTGAAAGAAAGCCTAGGAGATCAGATGGATGATTCAAACTTAAGTCAGTAGGATATTGAATGGGGTGCCATATTCGACCTTCATTTCCACAAATTTGTAAGGCCATCCATCGCACCCAAAGATTGGAAAATAAGAGTTAATGAGAAATAATTCTCTGATTGGATCATCAAGTAATCGATACATTCCCTCTTCTTTGACAGGGTTGCCAAAGGCAATCCAAGAAAAGCCAGTGCAGGAGGAGTCATAACGAATTTAGAAGGAATAATTGTGCATAGTTTCACCTGGGGCTTGGACCACAACACCAACATTCAAGCTGAAGCACTGGCTCCCTTCCAAGGCCTCAAGCAACTCAAAGGATTTGGCATCATAGAGGTAAATGTATTTGGCAATTCTCAATCCATAATTAAAACTATAGTGAACAATTCTGTCCTGACAGATCTAAGGTTCACAAGGCTAATATCAAGAATCAAAACTTTGGAAAAATCTTTTCAGAGGTTGAATTTTTTCCATGTGCTGAGAGAGAACAACAAGGATGCAGATTCCGAAGCCAACAAAGCAACCCTCCTCTCTATTGGCACCCTACTAAGGGATAGTGACAAAGCATGGGATATCATTCCTTAATCTATTAGCTTTCATGTTTTATTGCATTTTATTGAAGGAGTTTTTTTGTATCCACAAATTTGGGAAAATTACGGAGATGGATTCCATTGTTGCACGTAAGAAGCTCTGGTATATAAGCATATGTGTCATGATGCTATTGGTAGGAGAGAAAATTTGGGGGTTGCCCCTATACTTTGTAATCCGATTTGAGGTATTCATTGCAAGATTCTAATATATTCCAATATCCGTTCCTATAAAAAAAATAATACTAAATATTAATATAAATTTATAATTTATTTAGTTTATTTTTTTTTACAAGAACTATGTTTTTTGATACTTAACATTTACTAGTCACTTAATATACAGTGAAACTACTATTCCTGTATTAAAAAAAATAATAATGCAATATATTCTTAAGTTACTCATAAATTTTAACTTATTAATTCAATTCTCCAATTTATTCAGGTAATATTCTTAGACATAACCATAATGTAATCTCACCAATTTCAAACATAATAAAACTATATAAATTTTTAAAAATAATATTAATTAATTAAAACACAACTAAACCAAATTTAATATATATATATATATATATTCATATATATATATATATATATATATATATATATATATATATATATATATATATATATATATATATATATATATATATATATAACTCACTTATATTAACAATAAAACCCAACAAATACCAAACTAAACCAAATTTCATATTAGTTATTATATTAACAATAAAACCCAACAAATAGGATTACGTTACCTACTACTTTGGACTTAGGGAATATACAATTCAAAAACCAAATGCTACTATTAACCATCAATGCATTCTATAATGTCTGGAAACTTCAATGAATAAATAAGAAAAAAAATGATGAATTGCATGATCATGTCATTAGAAACGGTTTCCTTAGTTAATTGCAATATTTTATTATTTCATTATTTTGTTTGTGAAACTAAACGGAAAAGTAAAAATTCATTAATATTAATATTAACTATTTATTTTCCAAAATTAATATTTATCTATTTAATAGATTATAAATATCAATATAATATTTAAATTGATTAAGCGGGATGATATAATTTTACGAATCACTAACTACAATCTTGCATTTCTACAATAAATATTGTTTTTATTGTTTATAAATGATGACCGCAGCAAAAATAAAACTTACCACTATTACCTATATGTTTGTTTTTCCTCGAAACAATTTTTCGATCGAGTTATTTTATATATAAATCTTTGTAAATGATGAACATTGAAAAAATAAAGCTAATGAATTATTACCTACAAATTTGTTTCGTAATTGTTAATCATGCCAATTTTCAATTGAATTATTAGATAGATTTCCTTAATAAGAGTTATAGATATTTTATCAAAAAAATATAATTGTATTTTTGAATTATTTTTATGTAGTTTAATCATGTGCAATCAATTGCTAATTGTAGGGAATTAGTGGATATGTTGTATCTCAAGAAACAATCTCTTGGTTGTGGTAATGAATCAATACTTAAGACATTTTATAAATGTATGTCACAATTACCATATCAAATGGCCTTTGTTTAACACCCTTGGAATTCAATTACTTAATACCCTCAATTGTCTCATATAATGAAAGCCTTCACAATGCCATAATCTGTTGATATTTGAATGGAATGAAAAGAGGAACTGCAAGAGAAACTCAAAATGATACGCTGAAAACACAAAATCTACCACTTTTAAGTTTCAGAGGAAATTCGTGATGGAAGAGAGAACTTAAAATGATATGTTGTAAACACAGAATCTATCACTTTAAATTTCTATCAAGAGTTTATGAAGAGAGAAAAGATGAGGTGAAGGAGCGCAAATTAAGTTTATTTAACTCTTAATCACAAATGTAATTAAGGGATTGGCTGCTACATTACTTCACTTCATTCAAAGAGGAATAGCCATAGAGTGAAACATGAAAGATGTATCAACATCAAAAGGTGTAGGAAACTTCATCTTATTTCATTAATTTCTAAGAGAATTCAGCCATAAAATAACAGTCATCCAAAGGTCCAAAACTTAGAACCCTTTTTTTTATTTCTATCTCCTTAAATAAATCAGAGTAGTTCGTAATGGCTGAACTTATTAAACTATTCGGCTTCCTAAACTGTTAAGATTACTTGTGCAATTATAACAAGAAAACAAATTGAAACTTGGAAATATGTTTTTTTTTGCTTAATCTGATGTTGCTAATGCATCCTCCCGAAGTGTCGAAGTGGCCTTTCTGGTCGTGATGCAGTGGATGCACAGCTTTATAACGACACCTCCACGCCAGACTTGATCCAGTTGTCGTGCTCCTAACAGTGCCGCTATCCTCTTCTTTTCCCAACTCTGCTTATGCCACCGTGCTTTAAAACACTTTCACTCGTATAACCTGCTACTCGACTCTACCTCTTCTCCTTTGTTTTGCGTCGGGTCACTTAGCTAAGTTTGTCTACCGTGTTTTGCCTATTTATTCACTTCCAAGGCATTTCACCGATTTCACATTATAACACTCTTTTCTTCCTCCGAAATGGTTTAACACATGAAAATTACTTACTTCTAGATGTAAAAACCTTTGCAATTCACCTTCGAAACCATGTCATATCCACCTGCACATCGCACTTCGAAGACTTTAGCAATTATCTCTCGCGGTTATCCTTTAAAATTTGTAACTTGCGACTTGCAAACCGGCCCCACCACATCGCATATCACACTTCGACGCATTTAACATTGACCTCAACACTTATTCTTTAAAAATTGCGATTTGTGATTTGCGATCAGGCCCCACCGCATTGCATGCACTTCAGCGCTTTTAACATTTACCTCCGCACTTATTCTTTAAAACTTGTGATTTGTTATTTGCGATTTGATCTTTGTCATCTATCTCTTCGGTCTAGTTCTATGCTTGATCCTAACCATCCGCTTTTCCCTTTGCACCTCCTCTAACTCTCTTAAGTGTTTAAGGGAAATGTGCCCTTTATTTGCCTTTGGGAAATTAGTTTGTTTGCGCCACGGTATAACCCTCCTGAGCTTATCCGGTGTCTTACCTCACTGGTCCCTCTTGAGCTTGCGAATGAGCCCGACTCAACCTTGTTCAGCGTGAAATGCTCTGAATGCACCCATCAGTCTGGATGTTGAAATTTTATGCACGTGAATGAGCCCAACTCGACCCAACTTCACATCTCATCATGTAATACTATGACACACAAAATTTTACATTTTCTATCATATATGCTTTTGTTGGTGTTTTGAAAAATATTTCAAAGGTAAATGCAAATGAGCCACAACATTTGGCTCCTCTTAGGGATAGTGCATTTTCCCACGGAAGCGCTAAGAACCGTAGATTAGTGCCTTATCCATTGGGCATGTAGTCAAATATTACTTGGTGACATATGAACAATGAGCAATCCAGTATTTACAATGGTGGAATGATGACTTTTAATACTGGAAATAATGCTTTAGATACTTTCTGTTCACAGGTAGCTGCATTGTCTCTCCATCTAGATCTTCCAAAATAAGTGTGTTATTTTACCTTGGCTCAGAGATCTTGTATGGACCATACTAGAGAGGGTAAAATTTACCATGTTTCCCCTTTTCTTCTCGTCTAGTGTCCCATATTAGTACCAAATCTCCTTCTTGAAAGAGAACTTATTTTTCTTTTCTGTCAAATATGGACTTCATATTTTCCTGATAAGTAACCAAGTTATCCCTAAATTTATTTCTGTTTTCACTTGATTCGATTATTTTGTTCAATCTCCTTACTAGAGAATTAGGTTCTTCATGAGTTTCTTGAAGGAAAGAAATCACTTGTTTAGCTAGCTAAGTAGGAAGTAATGCTTGAGTTCCATAAACTAGTTCATAGGGGCCTTTCAAGTAGATCTCTTAGTAGTGACTCGAATTTCCTAGAGGGAAAACTTTAACTTCATGTCCCAATCCTTCTGATTTTCAGCAATTGTCTTCTTCAAGATCCTGACCAATGTCTTGTTTGAGGACTCTTCCAATCCATTCCCTTGTGGATGATATGTTGTGGAATGTGATAAGATTACATTATATGTTTGACATAAATTAATGAAACGAGCAGAGTTGAATACCTGAGCATTATCAATCAAAATTTTGACTAGACGACCGTATCTGCTGAAGATGTTTTCCTCCAAAAACTTCATCACTACATGGTCATTTTCCTTCTTCGTGGGTATTGCTTCAACCCATTTTGTAAAATAATCAGTGGCAGTAAGAATCCACTTGAACTTTCCACTTGATGGTGGATTGATCTCTCCAATAAAATCCAATCCCCATTGCTTTAAAGGCTCTCCAATAAATACAGGGATGAGAGGTAATGGAGCCATTTTTTTTTTTTTTCAGCAAACAAATGGAACTTCTGACAACTTTTGACTAGTCTATAAACATCTGCAAATAGGGTTGGCCAATAGAAGCCTGACTTGAGAATCTTATGCGAAGTGACCTTCCAGCTATAATGTCCTCCACATAGACTTTCATGATATTTTTTTGTGACTTCAATATATTCTCCTTTAGTCAAACATAACAAAAAAATACCAGCAGGATCTTTCCAGTATAGCTTTGCTTCTATTACAACATATGGATGAGACTTGAGCTTGAGAGCTCTGTATTTTGTTCGATTTAGTGAAGTTGGAAAGGAAACGAAACACAGGAAGTGCATAATATCCTTATACCAATCAGAGCACAAAAAATTGTATTAAATACCTATTTTGGACTTGATTTGACCTTCTTCATTAGCAAATCCATCCATTGGTGCCAACAGATTAATTTCCAAGCCTTGAAAATTTGTCTCTGTCAACAACTTCGCTAAACTATGTCCCTTGACCAGCTCGGTGGGTTTGATGTCCAAATCATACTCTTGGATTTTTGCTATCCACTTCCCCCTTTTTCCTTCAACATCACTTTGGACCAGCACGTCTTTCACAGTAGAATTAGGAACATAAGAAGTTATTGGGGACTACAACACATAAGTCCTGAAGTCCTTCAGTGCTTTGACCAAAGCATATGCTTGTTTCTCCAGAATATTATATTTGAGCTTAGCATCTATAAGAAATTTATTGAAAAATGCAACTAGGCGCTCCTTATTGTCTTCATTTTTCTACAGCAACACAACAACAATAGTAGTGGGGGATGGAAATGAGAATACCTGAAAGGATTTTTGATAGTCTAGACTAATCATAAGTGGAGCTTCCAGTAGTGCCTCCTTTATTCTAACAAATGCATCTCTTGCTTCCTTACCCCATTTCACTTCTAGATTTTTCTTCAGCATATATGTTGTACTTCTCATGATCTTAGCATAATGGGGCACAAACCTCCTCAGAAATTTTATTTTTCCTAGGAATCTCTGGATATCCTTGTTGCTTTCGGGTAAAGGAATAGTATGAATGGATTCCACCCTTATTGGGTCAATATCTACTCCTTGTTTAGAAACTATGTGACACAATAACTTACCTTCCACTAAGGAAAATAAATATTTCTTGGGATTTAATGACAGACCAAAATTTCTGCACTTTTGAATTTTTTTTGCAAATGCTTCAAGTGTTCATCATTTGGCCTCAACAAAATAGTTAAATCATCCAGATATATAACTACAAACTTTTCACCAATGAAGGCTATCTTCATGGCCCTCTGAAATGTTGCACCTACATTTATAAGGCCAAATGGCATCCTTGCGTACATGAAGGTGCCCAGGGTGTAGTGAAAGTTGTCTTCTTCTGATCTTCTTTTTCCACTGCTACCTGATTATACCCGGAAAATCTGTCGACCATAGAAAACCTCTGAGCTCTTGTCACCTTTTGTAATACATAATCCATTTTTGGAAAAGGATAATTATCTTCTAGAGATGCTTGGTTCAAGTTCATGAAGTCTACATAGTGTGTTATGTCTCCATTCTTCTTTCTTACAGGGACCAGATTGGAAACCTACTCTTAGTATCAGAGAGGGATTATAATTTTTTCCTACAATAGTTTCTTCACTAGTTTTTCAATTGGAGCTAACAACAAGGGATTGATCTATTTGAGCTTTCGTTTGTGTGGTTTGAGCCCTTCCCTCAATCAAATATTATGTTGAATAATTTTTTTTCATATGTTTTCAGGTCTTCATACGACCAGGAAAACACATCCATATACTTCTTAAAAAGATCAATGTATATTTCTTTGTAGTTTTTTGGAACCCCTTTGAACAATTTCACTACTTTAGGCTCCTGCTGAGTTCTCAGATTACAATCTTCGATCTCTTCTTCTTGATGTGTTTTCTTCGAATCAACAACAACATCATTAGCATAGAACAATATTTCAAGGAGAACCAACCCTTTAGGGAGTACATTATCTTTCAATTGGATAATATTATGTTCACCTATTTACTGTTGATTGCTTGAGGTTTATTATTTATATTCTCTGCTCTATTTGTTCTTCCTCTTATTCTATCTCAGCATCTTCAAAGTTTCCAATCATTGTCAGGAATTGAGTTATACGTTCATCATCATCAAACACCTGTCAATGTTTCACATTGTCAGGGATAGGAGGTCTATATCTAATTTCAATTTTGTACCTTAGCTGGGGATTTATGGGAGGTTTGAAGGTGTTGGCTACAACTGCTAAAGAATAGGCCAATCTATTCTCCTCCTTCGGAATATACTGAAGATTGAAGGCTTCAAAATAGTTTTCTATCAGATCCCAAACTTCATTCTTGTATGACCTTAATCTTGGATGCTTGGTTTGAGAGTGATTCTTGATTTTCATTAATATCTACTCAAAGTCACCATAAATTGAAATACATTGAAAAACCATCTATTTAGCAAGATGAAGGCTTGAGATTAAGGCCTCATAGTCAACCACGTTATTTGTCAAATCAAATTATATTTTAAAAGAGAATGGCATGAGGTTACCTTTCGGTGATATTAGCAAGAATCTGACACCCGCGCCTTCCTTGGAGTAGGCACCATCAAAGTACCACTTCAAAATATTCTTTGAGTGTAGCTCGTTATTTACAAGTGCTGAAGAGAGATGCTTCTCTATGTCTTCAACAAAATATGCATCTTCATGCAACACGAAACAAGAAATATCTTATGTTTCTTTACTATAAATGGGTGAATTTCATGCATCTTTCTTAGAGGTGGTCTTCACAAAAAATGTTTCCTTGTAAAATCTCGTTTATTCCCCATTAAAAATAGAAATGATAGCATAAGTGAAATCTAACTTTAATACACCTCCCAACTTAGCTCCCCGAGACCTTAACAGGAGCATTCCAAACCTGGCTGGGATGTCAGCAACCACTACATCCATGAATCTACTCTTCGCTGAGATTTGTGCAACAAAACTTCTACATCTTTAATCAACCCAACACATTTCACCCTTTTGGAATCAAATGAAAACAAATCCCTATAAGGTTTGGTAATCTATAGATTAAGTTCCTTCATAACATACAATGGCATGAGGTTATGGGAGTCTCCTGAGTCTAGTATGCAATTATGTAGAGTCAAATCATGAAGCAACAGAGAAATATAGAAGGGTGGGACAGAAGGATCTACTTCTTCTACATGAGGGCCAAAGGTGACCATTGGATTTTCTTCTTATAGGTTCACCATGTCACTCATATCTTCCACCTATGTGAGAATAATAAACTATGAAATTTATTTCTTGTAAGATGGTATTTTAGCCAATTCTAGAAGAGGTACCTAAATTTTAACCTTCTCCAACTCTTTGGCCAAACTGAAGGCATGAGTTTGTTTAACAACTTTTTCGAGTTCTTCTTCACTCTTTCTAGAATCTTCCGCTTTTTGGGTAAAGGAACAACTTTCTCCAGAATATTAGCGTCAAATGATTTGTCTTGGGAATATTCAGCTTGTTGCACATTTGTTATCTTAAGTGATTTTTTGGGTTGTTTCCCATTACTGACCTGCTTCAGAGGGTCCATTTGTCGTGGAGTCACCATTGGAGGAGGAATGGAACCTTGTTGTTCACCTGCATTATCCTACACCCTAGATCTCTTTCTAGACGTTAAATCATAATTTTTATGTAACTCATATTGCATGAAGTCTATGAATTTTCTACAATATTCATCCATCTCATCTTGATCAAAATATACCTCAGATTCAGCATATTCTCCCTCATAATCTCCCTCTTCATCCTATTTTATTATGTACATAGTAGATACCTAATCCCCAGCCTCCATTTTCTCATGTTCTCCTAACTCTGCGGATGCTGCCTCTATATGCAACGATGCTTGAACCTGGTCTTGATCTCTTCTTTCCCTCTGCAAAATTTACAGGGGATGTCTTTTGAATTGAGGGTTGAAGCCCCCTCATTTTTGTTGTACGTGACTTTGGGAGTTTTTATTTTCCAATTCTATCTTAGATAGCTTATTTGTCAAATTTTTTATCACCCTTTCCATATCTTCTATCCTTAGATCTTGCATTGATTCTTATTTTTCTCTCCCCTTCTCTTGGGCTGGCTGTTTCCCTTTTTCCTTTCTAGCTGCAGTCATATTAGCCTCAATCTCTGAGGCATATGTCTGTATCTGCTCAAGAGTAGGGGCTCTTATCTCTCTCAATGTAAAGCTAAAATCAACCTCAAAAGCCCTAGCAAAACCTACCTTTGCTCCTACATGGGGGGCTTCATCTCTGCAGGTAAACTATTGTACAATTTGTTGAATCTCTTTATAAAATCAGAAATGTTTTCATTAGGATTTCTTTTAATTGCATTAAACTTTGTAAATGAGTAACCATGATCTCTCTTCTCTCCCCATCTCCGAGTGAATTGAGTTTATAACTCTTCCCAATCATTTATGGAACCATTTGGTAAACCTTTCAACCACTTCCTAGCCTCTCCACTTAGAGATTCCACAAATAGTCTCATCACAACATGAAGATGTTCTACATTTAAATTCTCAGCAAAAGTACAAAACAAGGGAAAATGTTGTTCTGCAGTTACTTCGTCTTCTCTAGTGAAACGAGGAATTAATTTGAGGTATTCTTGAGGCATGGAATTCATTGGTTTGAATATTTAGTGGTGCATATCTATCCATTAAGAAAGCTGGTGCTGCCATATTAACGACTTAGTTAACTGGTCCTCGGGTGGTTGAGGTTGATGAACCTATTGTGAAAGTGGATGAAGGTGGAGGTAAATCTTATATGGGGGTATGCTAATGGATAATAGCATAGGGACCAATAACTATATGTGTTTGAGCTTGAGTGGAGGTAAAAGAAACATAATCGAAGGAATGTTCTTCTAACTGAGGTTCTTGAAAACAAATGGGTATGGAAGGGGTATCTTGTTCCAAGAAAGGGATTTCTTGGAAATATATTCAAACAAAGGGTTATGATAATTTCTACTAAGAGCAAGAAATTCAGGATCAGGTATTAAAGGAGTTTCGGGTTTCTAAGCCCTTTTAGAAACCATCTTTATAGATCTAGAAAAGCACAAAATATCTACTGTGAGGTATCTAATCTCGTGTGAGGCCTTCTAGAAGCCAAAATTTTGAAAATAAAAAACACTATTGAATATTTCCACCTCACTAAACAACTAGAGGAAATAATGCGAAAAACCCAAAGAAAATAAACTTCGTATCTTCGTCCTCGGCAACGGCGCCAGAAAATGTTGTATCTCAAGAAACAATCCCTTGGGTGTAATAAGGAATGAGTGTTTAAGACATTTTATAAATGTATGTCACAATTACCATATCAAATGCCCCTTGTTTAACACCCTTGGAATTCAGTTACTTAATTCCCTCAATAATTTGATATAATAAAAGCCTTCACAATGCCATAAATTGTTGATATTTGAATGGAATGAAAAGAAGAACTGTAAGAGAAACTCAAAATGATATGATGAAACACAAAATTTACCACTTTTAAGTTTTAGAGGAAATTCGTGAAGGAAGAGAGAACTTAAAATAATATGTTGTAAACACATAATCTATCACTTTAAAGTTCTATCAAGAGTTTATGAAGAGAGAAGAGATGAGGTGAAGGAGCAAAAATTAAGGTTATTTAACTCCTACTCAAAAATGTAATTAAGAGACCGGCTGCTACATTTCTTCACTTCATTCAAAGAGGAATATCCATAGAGTGAAACAAGAAAGATGTATCAACATCAAGAGGTGTAGGAAACTTGATCTTCTTTCATTAATTTCTAAGAGAATTTAGACATAAACTAACAGTCATCCAGAGGTCCAAAACTCGGAACCCTTTTTCTTTATTTCTATCTCCTTAAATACATCAATGTAGTTCATAACTGGCGAACTTCTTGAACTATTCAGCTTCTTAAACTGTTAATATTACTCGTGCAATTATAACAAGAAAAAAAAATGAAACTTGGAAATATGCTTCGTTTTTCTGAATCTGATGTTGCTGATGCATCCTCTCGAAGTGCCGAGGTGGCCTTTCTGGTCGTGATGCAGTGGCTGTACACTTCTGTAACGGTGCCTCCATGCCCAACTTGATCCAGTTGTCATGCTCCTAACAGTGCCACTATACGCTTTTCTACCCGACAATGCCTATGCCCCTGTGCTTTCAAACGTTGTCACTCGTATCAGCTACTACCGGAGTCTTCCTCTTCTCCTTTGTTCTGCGTCGGGTCGCTTACCTGAGTTTGTCTACCACGTTCTTCCTATTTCTTCATTGCCAAGGTGTTTCACCAGTTTCACGTTGTAACTCTCTTTTCTTCCTCCAAGACAGTTTAACACAGGAAAATGACTTACTTCTGTATATGAAAACCTTTGGAATTCACCTTTGAAACCGCATTGCATCCACTTGCACATCGTACTTCAAAGACTTTAGCAATTATCTCCTGCGGTTATCCTTTGAAATTCATGAATTGCGACCTGCGATCGGGCTCCACTGCATCGAATATCGCACTTCGATGTATTTAACATTTACCTCTGCACTTATTCTTTAAAAATTGCGATTTGTGATCAGGCCCCACCACATCGCATATCACACTTCAACACTTTTAACATTTACCTCTACACTTATTCTTTAAAACATGCAATTTATGATTTCTGATTTGATCTCCGCTATCTATCTCTCTGCTCCATTTATGTGCTTTGATCCTGACTGTCCGTTTTTCCCTTTTTTCCTCCTCCAAATCTCTTAAGTGTTCAAGGGAAATGTGCCCTTTCTCCGCCTTTGGGAAATTAGTTTGTTTGCTCCACGGTGTAACCTTCTTGAGCTTATCTAGTGTCCTATCGCGCTGGTCCCTCCTGAGCTTGCGAATGAGCTTGACTCAACTCTGTTCGGCATGCAATGCTCTAAACACATCCATCAGTTTGGCTCTTGCACTTTTATGCATGTGAATGAGCCTGACACAACCCACATTCACATCTCATCATGTAATGTTAATGTACCAATCTATAAATCAAAATTCTTCTATGACACACAAAATTTTACATTTTCTATCATATATGCTTTTTTTGGTGTTTTGAAAAATATTTCAAAGGTAAATAGAAATGAGCCACAACACGGTACATAATTGAATTATGTGTAACTAATGAGTACTCATTATACATATTTTTTAGTAGACATTTTTTTCATGTATTTTCAATTTGTTTCTTCTGAGTAGAAATTTTTTCCATATATTTTCAATTTGTTTACATGCAATTTTACTAAAAGATATGCAGTTATTAGATACATAATTCAATTATGTCTCTATAATAGTCTACATTAAATAGTTGAATAAACTTACAAATAAAAAATACAATTAACAAAAATAATTTTCTTTTTTCCTTTAAAATATTTTATTAATAAAAACTTATTTTTAACCTTAAAAAATCCTCTAGTATTTCTCAAAAAAAATTAAAAATATATATATAATATAATTTTTTTACCAATGAAATATATAGGAATGTCACATTAAAGTATCACTTAGAAAAGCATACTCGAACATTAATATTCAAGGTTCGACACATCACGAGGATTTTAGAGGAAATTGTGTAACTATTATATTATTGTTATTCATCTCAATTCGTAACATTGGATGAGCATGACATAATAATAAGAATTATTGGATCATTATTTATGGGGATTCGAATAATAATTTTTTAAATTTCAGCATTAGATGGATTTTTTTATTAGGTTTATAAATTTATATTTTAGTATTTGTGCTTTTATTAAAATATATTTTAAAATAGTTTTAAATATTTTTATTAGATGTATAGTTTTTAATGGTCTAATAATAATGTATATTATTTTACTATTCGTTCATCTATATCAAAAATATATGGAAAATGTTTTAGTAGATTTTTTTGAAAAATGTATTTTTTTCTGAGTATCAATATTTTAATAACTATTAATACAATTAAATTAAAAATTAAAAAAAATAAAAAAAATCGTAATAAAATTATTTTGATGTAGTTTAAATATTTGATGACTTCAACAAATTTGAATTTTATTAATGTTAAAGATGTTAAACCATAGACTAATAGATATTAATATTAATAAAAATAGATCATAGATAAATATCTATTAGTATTAGTGAGAACATAATTCATCTAACGAATTTCACCATATGAGTGTTAAATTACAATATTAAAATATTTATATTATTAATGAAAATATATTTCATTAAATAGATTTTACGTTAAATTATAATATTAAAATATCTATTTTATTTAAAAAGCACATTAAACCAAATTAAATTTAACTCACTCTTATAATTACTAAATATATTGACATTTCATTTAAATATAATTATAAAATTACTAATATTAAAATTACAATTATATGAGATAAATGTTATTTTGGATTAATCATATTATAAGGATTAATGTTTTTGGGACAAGGTGAAAAAAAAATCCATTTGATAAATAAATAGTGTGGATGTATCATTATCAACAAGAACGTTGAAAACTAGCTCTTAAAAACTAATCGTTATTAGTTAGTTAGTTATTATGGAATAATAATAACATATTGTTTATTAATTATTTATTAATACTTTTTATTAAAAAATAGTTGAATGTGTTCATAAAATGATAAAATAAATTCATTATAATATGGAAATAAAGGTAAAAATAAATATTTATTTAAGAATAAATTTTTTTAATTTATTATAATAAATGTTTTAAAATATTTATTAATACAAACATAGGAACAAATAAAATAAAATATAAAATAAAAAGAAAGACAAAGACAAATACTTACTCTGAGCATAAAACATACTAGATAATTACATCAACAAAATCTGTATAATATAATTAATTTGGAATGACATTTACCTAAATTATACATCACAAAAGTCTTAAACAAACTAATTTAAAATATATATTGGTTAATCATGAAAAAATTAATTCTCATTAAAAATTACAATCTAAATTCTCATTACAACTAACATGCTAATATTAAAATAAAAAATATATATTTATTAACCATGAAAAGGGTTAATAATTAAAATATAAATTCTCATTAAAAAAAATTGATAATCATTAGTTTTTAATTGTTATTTTCTACGAGTTTCGTACATTCTCCTATCAATTATTTTCCGAGCTCCTTGTCGAGACTTTTATTTCTACAGCACAGATTATCATGGCTAGACTTAAATGCTCGGAAGTAACTTATAAAACCCTACCCGCTCTCCTTTACAATGTACAAAGAACGTATAAAAGTGCTAGTTAATTAAGTTCTGAACTACACATGAGTGCTTTCTTTGGTTATTATATTCACATATGTATTAAAAAATACGACCAACCGATCACTTCGACTATTCCAAAGAATTTTAATTATTTTATGTGTATACAATTGTATCGAAATCATCGATTTGCTTAAAGTGGTGTGTTGTTACACGAGTTTAAAATATGGAGATTATGGTTCAATAATTTATTACAAATTGCAAATTTGTTTATTATATTTTAAATATTGGAGTATATGGTAATATTGAAAAATCCTAGACCAAAGACAAAAGTTCACTTTCCATATAGAGCCACGATCTTTTATTAAAAATTGCAAATTTCCATATAGAGCCACAATCTTTTATTAAAAATTGCAAATTTGTTTATTGTATTTGCAAATTTTTTTATTGTAATTTAAATATTAGAGCATATGATAATATTGAAAAACCCTAGACCAAAGACAAAAGTTCACTTTCCATATAGATCCATAAGATAACATAGTATTAAGATAATCAAAATTAAACATAAAAACACTAAGAAGCATGTCTATCCAACATGGGAAGTGAAGAGAAGAACTAGAAACCAATAAAACAGACACATAATATAAATTGTGATCACGGATCAAAATTAGTGACGACAACTTAGATGAGATCTTTGTTGTCACCAAGAATGCCTCACGTTGGGGATGGGATTCCAAGGTGTTGTTCAATTTCATGCATCCTTTGATCCAACTCCTTCATATGCCAATGTAGATGTTCAAACAAATGGACATCTCACCCATCCTCTTGTTGGTCGAATAAGGTTCTTCTGAAGAACTTTGTTAACCAATATACATTTATTTTGTGCATATATCGTTGAAACACCCACAGGTATGCCCAATACTCATTACTGAGTCTACGATCTCATCAAATACCTCCATGTCCGAGCATTGGTGCCTATAAGAGGTTCCTTCCTGCTCAACACCAATAAGCTCATCGTGGATGGGGCCAAGACTGAGCTTGCAAAAGTGTGCGACAATATCATCTAAGTGGTGGCACATGTGTGTGCTTCCCTTGTGGACTTGTTCTTAGCACTAAGGTGTTTTCTTGTAGATGAGGCCTGTGGGTGTGCTAACGAGGCATGGAGGAGACACCATAAAGGATTAATTAGAATAGGGGTAAGAGAAGCGATACATGAGATTTTGAAGGTTAAGGGGGGGCACATGGTGAATACATGGGTGAGAAAATACAGTGTAGGAAAAACTGTGATTGAGAGTTATAACCAACAAATTCCAAGGAAAGTTGGAGGAAATTCGACTAGAGAAGGAGCAGAGCAAACAATACAGTGTCATATGGTGAGAACGCCTAGAGGCAATTCCACATAGTAGTTTCCAAAATACTAAAGTAAACAAATAACATGGCCCATTGAAAATAAGCAAAGAGAAAATGATAGGAGGGATAGAGAAAAAATATATAACGAGAGAGAGAGCATAAAGTTGGAAAGGATTTCTTGGCCAAGAGTTGTCCTACAAAGCTACATCCAAAACCTTTTTCCAATAAGGAGGATTGTTTACACCTTATATGCATAAGATCTAGGGTGCAAAAGTTTCTTGTCTACTGCCTAACCTACAAGAGGAAAGTAGTCACAGAGCAAGAATTAACCTTCTAATATTTTGGACATTACCATCTACACTATAGTTTCACATGAAAAAAGAACAAACCATGCCACTGAAGTGGTGGTTTCCCAATGGAAGTTTCCTGTTGTTTATAGGTCGAGGTTTGAAAGAGCAATTTGACAAAGAATTTCAATTGGAGATGACTTGGGCCACAATCTATGAGATGATTTTATTGTGTTGTTGACAACCTGCATCAAAACTATGTTAGGTCTATATGAGAATGTGGGTAGCCATACCATAATTTAAAATGAATGGTACTTCATACGAGTGGAGTCTCGACAAATAAACTATATTCATTTATTGCAATCAACACCTAAGTGTGGAGTGCTCAATCATTTAATGCTATGAATGATAGATTGCATATGGAGAATTGGAGTACCAAAACAATATTTATTACAGGGGAATTTTTTCATGTCCTTCAGTCCTTTAGCCAAGCGAGATAGAAACAACCCAACCCCCCTCCCCACATCCACCCCTTTTTCTTGAAAAGCACCCAATGTGAGGCTAGATGGTCTTTCTGGATACATTACCAACACATTGCCTTGAGTGGAGAGTTTGACAATAGGCTCCAAGTGGAAGAAACTTAGGATGAGGAATCGAGGCATATATAGTTAGTAAAAAAAAAAACATCAATTTTTTTCCTATTTACCAAATGTGGGAGGGAATTATAACAAAGATGTCAATAATTAGAGAGGAAACCTGAAAGAGAAGTTATTCTAGTCATTAATTATTGGATACTTTGTGCATCAATGTACCATTCTGGCTTCTATGTAGCATTTTCAAAAAGAGCTCATAGGTTCCTTCCATAAAGAGCTTGCTAAAGCCTTGAGATTGCGTCATTTCCAAACATGAAATATAATCCATGAGCTCAGTTGCATTATTGTTGTTAAGGCTCAAAAATCTTGAGTATATGTAAAGAGGCCTGCCACTATGGTCATGCATGGTACCACCATATCCTATTGTTCTTAGGTTTCCTTCAGACGCTTCATCAAAATTAATTTGATGAAAGAGAGAGGCAGGGAAGACCAAGTTGAAGAACTAGTAGGGGACTGACAAGGGCACCAGAAGTCAAGAATGGAGAAGGATGGGGGGATAAGGTCTCATCTATGAAGGAGCCTATGTTCACTACCATTATCCTTCTATTCGTTGCGACACTAGGATGGGATAGTTTCTTTGATGTTACAATGGATGTAATTATGGAGGGTATATAGGGGAATGGACTATCCTTGAAAATTCTTTTGTTACACTCTTTCCATATTACCCAAAGTAGGAAGACGAAGGATAATTCCCCAATGAGGTTAATAAAAATGTTTGGGAATTCTTGATTTCGCTAGCTTGTGATGATATTTAGGATATTGGAAAGGTCACTCTAATAGCGAGCTATTGATCAGTGGTTGTCATTTATGTCAACCCAAGCAGCACCAGGGGCTACACTAATCTTGCATGGGAATTTTGACCTACCAAATTACTATATTCTGGGTCAATAATGTTTTTTATGGTTTCTAATTTTTGAGATGTTTTCGTTCATATTGGCACGCCACGTAATTCTTCACGGTTTGAGAGACATTCATGTTTGAAGTTAGTAACCCTAGTTAGTGGGCTAAAACCCCATGAGGTTGTGCCATGAGTCATTAAAAAGTAAATAATTAATAATTTTTAAGCTCCTAAAATCCCTCCCACGTTCACTTGTTAAATATCCTCTCAACCTAAGCATTTATATAAATTGTGATCCTCATAACCTCCTCATGCAGGGATTTTTCTACCTGAAATAGGTTGTCATGGAATTTGTGCTACAACGTTTGCTACAAAGGTTCATAAGTTGAAATTTTTATGAGGCAAATTTGAAATCTTGACAAAGCTCCTGTAAATATTTCAGAACATGGTGCACAATAGTTTTGGAGAGATGATCTATGGAAGTTAGGGATTTTGCAGGCTCCTGAACTTCATCTCAAAGAGGTGACCTTGGGAAAATCATCATAACTCTCTCTCTAGGTATCGGATTGGAATTCTGTAAAAAGTGGCAGATAGTGCACAGACTATAGTTTTCGATGTATCAATTTCAGACCCAAATAAATAAATAGTGACACGTGTCACTCCGTACATGTTCGCTCTACTAAAATAGTCCATAATTAAGTAATTGTGAGAAATTGGGCATAACTTTGTCTTGAATAATCCAAGTTAGGTTAGACCTGTGGCATTGGAAAGAAGATTGAGAGGAATACTATAGGACTTAAAATCACATATTGGGGATTAGAAATAACAGAGATACACCAGATTCAATATCAAGCTCGTAGAACGCAGGAAAAAGATGGATCATGTGTTGTCAAGGGCTGCAAAGGACCATAATTTCTAGGGCAGAAAGGAAAAGCAAGGTGTAGCAGAGGGCAGCATGGGAAGAGTAGAAATAAAGGTGCATAACAACAACAAGAAGCTCACCACATGAAGTCTTCAAGTGGGCAGCACTAGATACAGTCATTGTAAATGTATCATTGTACTAAGTCATTGTAAAGGCATCATTGTAAAAATTGTACAGGTGTCTATCTGCCAAGAGTTGTAGAAGCAGTGTCAAGAGGTCTAGAATCATCATTATGTGGTTGTGTCATATTTGGGGTTATGTTCTAGTGTGTCTTCTTCTTCTACATCATTATATATCATTGTAAAGTCGACCATTTTCCCTGGTACAAGAGTCCATTCTTCTTTTATTCTTCTATAGGGTGGTAGGGTGGTGCTAGGCTAGTGGATGAAGTCACCAACATGTTCAAGCCTGTGAAAAATTTAGGGTGTTAGGGTGGTGCTAAGGTGACTTGTAGCTCATTGGGTTTTGGGGCATTCATTTAACTGACTACTGAAGAATCTCGGGCATTGGAGCGTCCATCCAGTGGGAGATGGAGAAGAATTCTTTTCTAGATTCTAGGAAGTTGGAGCTTTATTTTCAATTGGAGTTGAATATTAAAGGATTATTTGAAAATAATTGAGGTGGTTTTTGTCCCGGAGTGTTTCCACCTTAAAAAATATGTGCATTTGTGTTCCTTTTTTTTACTAATATCATTGTGAAAACACTGATAATAATTGAAGATTAACTAATGCTCTGAAAGATTAATAATAATACTAATTGAAAAGAATACTTGCCCCCTCTCTTATTATTTCCAACAATTGCTATTAGAGCTTGGTTCCTTCAATAATAGTTTAACAGCTAGAAGAAGGTCATGGAGAATACCAAGAATGGTGTACCTTTGTTCAATGAAAATAATTATGCTCTCTGGAAAGGAAGAATGGAGGTCTATCTCTTGGCATAAGGTTACGAAGTATGGAACACTGTTCAAAATGGATTTGAATCAACCGCGGATGAATAAGGTAAGAATAAATTTGTAAATGATGAAAAATCAAAGAATATTATTATTAGTCGACTTATTAAATCTGCTTATCATAAGTTTTTGGATTGTAAAATCGCCAAAAATGTATGGGACAATCTTGAGAATATATATGCAGGTGACTCAAATGTGAAAGAAGCAAAGGTTCAAATCAACAAAGCAAAATTTGAGCAACTCATAATGAAAGAATATGGAAAAATTATTGCATACTTCCAACACGTTGATGAAATAACCAACACTCTAGAGGTATTGGGAGAGCCTGTTGATGAGAAGACTATTATACGAATGATTCTTAGAACATTAATAGGAAGATTCAACCCAAAGGTATCGGTCTTAGAATACAGTGAAAATCTTGAAAAACTCAGCAAAGAGGAATTACATGGAGTTCTCATAGCATATGAAATGAGACTTGATGAAGAAGAGGGTACTTTGCATCTAAAAATTGTGTTTGCTGAATCTAGGAAAACCAATAAGGACAAACAACCTTCAAAGGCAAAGACCTGCACCTGCAAGTGTGAAGAAAAATAAGATATCTTATCATCTGATGAATACAGTGACAACGAAGAAAAAGCCAATTAGAGAGTATTGTTTATGGCTAAGCACAATAAACAAGAGGTATCAAACAACGAAGAGGAAGGGTTGACCATAGAAGAATTTTCTAAGGAGGCAATCAAGCTTATAAAAGAGCTCAAGGTTGAGAATATCCATTCCAATACTCTTGAAGAACAAGTTCAAGGTCTCAAAATTGAAATTGAAGAACACAAATGTATTGAAGAGTCACTTCAAAATAAGTTGGAAGAAAGAAACCAAGAAAGGGAAGCATTAGAAGCCAAAGTAGTCTCATTGTGTAAGGAAGTGAAGAAGGGAAAAAATTTCCAAAACTATGCCAAAAACTCAAGGGAATTGGAAGAACTCATCAACAATCAACGATCTTACAACAACAAAACTGGCCTCAGTTACAAAGAAGAAGAAGCAAAACCTTCTACAACAAAATGCAATGAATCTATGAGATCTAACATGCATGTAGACTTCATTGGAAAATATTTGCAAGAAAAACCTTGGAATCAAATCCCCGACGAAGATTTCCATCCAGGTACCAACATATTTTTCATGGCTATTTTTATTCATGTGGAAAATTTGGTCATAAAGATGTAGAATGTCACACGTACCCTAGAAACCAACACAATTCCAGGAGTTTTGTCAAATATGAACCTCCCAGGGCTCAACGAAACATCAATAGATTTGAAAATTTAAGAAATAATATTGAATGTTACAAATTTCGAAACTTTGGACACATAGCCAAATACTACAGACTTTAAAATCCTCCAAAAGAATATTTGAATCCATAGAACGAATGAACATAGAAGAAGAAGAAGATTGATAATTGTGCTCTCGCTCTCAAGGCTCAAAACAATTAATATGTGTGATATGTTGATAACTGTTGTTCAACGCATATGACTAGAGATAGAAAGAAATGTGTATATATAAAAGAGAAGAAGGATAAAACCGTGTCCTTTGGAAATGATGGATCTTCAAATGTTATAGGATCAGGTACCGTCACTCTCAGAATCAAAGATGCTCTAGCCAAGCGTGTTCTATTGGTTGAAAACATGAATCACAATCTGATCAGTGTTGCACAAATGTGTGACCAAGGACACACAATACTATTGAAGAGAATGATATAATCTTTTATAGCAATGATGATCAACTAAGTAAGAAATTTGCTACAAATATGCAAAAAGAGTTATAGATGTATTTACTTGGTGAGATGACATACTTCTTAGGGATTTAAATATGTCATAAAGAGAAAGGAATATCTATATGTCAATCCAAGTACATCAAGGAAATGCTCAAGAAATTCAAAATGGAAGATTGCAAACTCATCCTTACTCCGATGGTAACAGGTTTCAAATTGAGCATAGACAACTCATCTAAGGATGTGAATCATAGGTTGTACAAATCCGTGATTGGTATTCTTCTATATGTAACAGCCTCTCGGCCAGATGTTATGTAAGTAGTTGGACAAGTAACAATATTCGAACCAACACCAAAAGAATCATATATTATTGTTGTAAAAATAATTCTTCGATATCTAAAGTGAACAATAGAATATGGCTTTTGGTATCCCAAGGGTAAAAATCTCATTATTCAAGCCTTTATAGATGTAGATTGGGCAGGAAGCATTGATGATTGTAAGAGTACTTGTGAAGCATTTGAATATCTTTGCCAGAAGCTTGGGATTCTCCCAAGTTCTCATTGGATTTTCCTTATTCATAAAATAAATGGGGACTAGAAGTGTGTACAGGTCCATAGGATGGTTGTGTGTCCGAGGGAGTTACCCTTCTCCATTGATGTCAAAGGGGGAGAGAATGTTGTAGGAAGAGGTGTCATGATCACAGGGGGAGTACCCATGTTGCCATCAATGCCAAAGGGGGGGATTTTTGATCAGTGGTTGTCATTGATGTCAACCCAAGCAACACCAGTTTCTACCCTAATCTTGCATGGGAAGTTTGACCTACCAAATTACTATATTTTGGGTTAATAATGTTTTTGATGGTTTCTACTTGTCGATATGTTTCTGTTGATATATGGCATGCCATGTAATTCTTCACAGTTTGAGAGATATTCATGTTTGAAGTTAGTAACCCCAGTTACTGGGATAAAACCCCATGGGGTTGCGGAATGGGTCATTTAAAAGTCCATAATTAATCGTTTTTAAGCTCTTGAAATCCCTCCCATGTTCACTTGTTGAAGACTCTCTCAACCTAATTATTTATATAAATTGTGATCTGCATATCCTCCTCATGCAGGGATTTCGCTACCTCAAAGAGGTCATCATGGAATTTGTGCAATAAATTTTTTTATACGAAGGTTTAGAAGCTACAATGCTTTTGGGTCGAAGCCAAAATCCCGAGGAAGCTCCTGTAAACATTTCAAAGCATGGTGCACAACATTTTCTGAGATATAATCTGTGGAAGTTACAGTTTTCGTAGGTTCCTAAAGTTCATCTCAAAGAGGTAACCTTGGGAAAATCATCATAAATATCTCTCTATGTATCATATTGGAATTATTTAAAAAGTGGAGGATAGTGCACAGACTGTAGTTTTTGCAATATCAATTTCAGAGCCAAATAAAGAAGCAATGACACGTAGCATGCTTTACAAGTTCATTCTACTGATTTATTCCATAATGAGGTCATTGTGAGAGATTGGGAATAAATTTACCTTTAAGAATACAAATTAGGTCAAACCTATGGCATTATAAAGAAGACTTATAGTACTACTACTAGACCAAAAATCACGTATTGGGGATCTAAAATAATAGACATACACCAGATTCAATATCGAGCTCCTAGAAGGCAAGAAAAAGCTAGATCATGTGTTGTCAAGGGTTGCAAAGGACCAAACTTTCTAGGGAAGAATCAAAAGGAAAGGTGAAGAAGAGGGTAGCATGAGAAGAGTAGCAATAAAGTTGTAGAACATCAACAAGAAGCTCACCACATGAAGTCTTCAAGTGGGCAGCACTGCATACAATCATTGTAAAGGTATCTTTGTATTAAGTCATTGTAAAGGCATGATTGTAAAAATTGTGCAGGTGTCTATCTGCCAAGAGTTGTAGAGGCAGTGTCAGGAGGTCTAGGATAATATTTAGGTGGTCGTGTCATAGTTGGGGTTATGGTCTAGTGTGTCTTCTTCTTCTACATCATTCTATATCATTGTAAAGTGGACCATTTTCCCTGGTACGAGAGTTCATTCTTCTTTTATCCTTCTATAGGGTGGTAGACTGGTGCTAGGCTGGTGTAGGAAGCCACCAACAGGTTCAAGTCTATGAAAATTTTAGGGCGGTAGGGCGGTGCTAGGGTGAGTTGTAGCTCATTGGGTGTTGGGGCATCCATTCAGTTGACTACTGAATAATCTCGGGCATTGGAGCATCCATCCGATGGGAGCTCGAGAAGAATTATTTTCTAGATTCTAGGAATTTGGAGTTTTATTTTCAATTGGAGTTGAATATTAAAGAATTATTAGAAAAGCATTTAGGTGGTTTTTGTCCCGGAGTGGGTTTCCACCTTAAAAAATGTGTGCATTTGTGTTCCTTTTTTTTACTTCTATCATTGTACAAACACTGATAATAATTGAAGATTAAATAATGCTCTGAAAGGTTAATAATAATACTAATTGAAAGGAATTCTAATTCACCCCCCTTTCAGTATTTCCAACATGAGCGACGCAATCTTCTAGCTTGGTCCATAAGCATGAAGAGAATGTATAGTAGTTGAGTAGTTGTTTAAGGTTTTCTAGATGTAAAAGATAGAGTGGGAATCTAGATAGTATTTGATAATTTCACTTTTGAATGTTGTCCCCAATTAGTCTCTTATTCTTCGTGAGGATCCATGGAAAGGAGGAAATATTTGGCCAAGTGTGCTACTTCCAAATTTTGAACCAAACCTCATCATTTTGTAATGCTTGATGGGAAGCTTCTAGACAAAAAGGTTTGCATATAGAAAAGGTTCCTTTTGATGTGTATCCTTGAAATTTTTTTCCTAGCCAAGTTGATAAGGGGATGAGCCTTTTTTGTATATTGCTTCAAAATCATTGCCATGGGATGCCATGATTTTAATGGTATCCATTGTCGCCATTGCAGGCTCATATCAATATTTTTCCAATAATCAACAAATTTTTCTCATTCTTGAGTAATCATATACACTCTCATCATATATACTTGTTATTGGTAACAAAGTTTAGGAAGTTGTTTCCATGAGTCTTCCTAAAATAAGGTTCTATGAATATCTTTAACTTCCGAAAGGTAGTGTTGTTGAATTAAATGCATTCCTTATTTTTCAAGAGACCATATGGAAGAGCCGGGGAAAAAATGTGCATTTGTATCACGTGTTGAGAAGGTGTATGGAGAGAATATTTAAGGTTCCATATGATTTTCCATAAGTTATAGCCTCTTTGAATCCATCTACACCATATTTGTTTCTCCTAATACTGTCATCATAATCAAGGAGTCGCACAGCCTAAGTCCTCCGTTTAGCTTTGGCTTCTAGAGTTTATCTCAAGCCACCAAGGTTCATTTCCTTTCCATATGGGAGCCACCGCAGAGGAATGTGTGCTAGATATAGCAATATTCCTACCAAATCGAGGTCGGATCCATAAGCACTAAACATAAATAAATGGGTACTTTTAGCAGTACTAATCTTCCAGCAATAATGAGGGAGTATAAATCCCAACCTATAGTTTGTTGTTGAATTAGGATACTAATTCCTTCCATAAGTTCCATATGAGGGAGATAGAAATTAATGGGGTACCTAAGTATTTTTAGGGGAGCTTAGTTTTTTGAAAATGAGTATTTTGGAAATATGTGTCTCTACTGGAGTTGAGGTGTTGAAGAAAACTTGAAACTTTGTCTCATTAATTTCCATCCAAAGGTGAGAGAGAAGTGTTTCAATATTATTGTAAATTCTCATATTTTATCGAAATTTGGGGTACCCATACCCATAGTATCATCGAAAAATTGTCTATGGGTTAATGGAAGATCATCTGAAAACACGCATGGGCCCTTAAGATTATTTATTAAAACAACTACTTTAAGGGATCACTCCAAGCCTCTGACTCCAAGAGTGAAGAGGAAATGTGAAAGTGGATCCTTTCCAAATACCATGAGAGGATTTAAAAGGGGTAGTCGGAGATCCATTAACTAGAATGGAGGAAACATATGAAAGTAGGTTGCTAGTCAATGATGTGTAGTCACTAGTAAAGCCAAATAAAAAATTAGAATTGGATTTTATTAGGACTAGAAAACCAATTTCGTTTTGTACCTGTCATTGATACTATAAAGCTCCTAATTATCTAGAAAATACTATCATATATGATGTTGTGCACTAATTTCCAATTTAATTTGTCAAAATATTTTTAGAGGTCAAGTTTAAGCAGCATTCTAGGTTTCATTGTGAATTTTAGAGAATATATGGTTTCTTGAGTGACCTTCAAGAAAGATTTTGTTCTCCTTGAAAAAGAGGTTGGTCATGAAACCTTAGCTAAATTGAGAGGTGGGTGGGGGGTGAATCAGTTTAATACATTCATGGACATTTAAAATTTTTCTTTAAACTTATTTACACCTTCAATTCATAAGCAGCTTAATACATAATGAATCAACAAACTTAATGTGTGGACATCAAGTAAATAAGCAGATTAAAACATTACATCAACAAATAATCATCAAGCACATAGACAATAGATATAAGTGGAAACCCATAAGGGATAAAATCACATATTATTATTGTTGTGATGGAAAGGCAAGCTCCAACTCCCTCTCACCACTGATTTTCTATAGGATCCAACCTACAAGGGGACACTACCTCAAATTTTGCAACCTACAACTTGCAAGGAAGATCCAACTCCCATCTATTTTCTACAAGATATGACCCACAAGAGGCTCCTACCTCAACCAGCTCCAACTGGACATCTATCAAGCTACAACTTGAAACGAAAGCACCAACTCCCATGTATTTTCCTGCATCTATAACCCATAGGAGGCTTCTACTTGAACCAGCTCCAATTGGACATAGATAAAGCTACAACTTGAAATGGAAGTAAGAAGTCACATGCATTTTCTACAGGCTACAACCTATAGGAGGCTCATATCTTAACCAACTCCAACTGGAAAGTTATCAAGCTACAACTTGAAAGGATACTACAATCCCCTCACTCAACATAAAAATGATATTCTGATTTACCTAGATATCAACTTTGTTTTACTCCTTCACTGATGTCTTTTCAGCCTTCATATCTGCTTCATATCAGTTTTAGATGGGCACAACATCTCTATCAACTCTCTCTGATTCTTTTACACTCCAACCTTCTGCAGCTCTCTTACATTCTTCTGCTTTCTTCCATTCTGTAACTTTCTAACAAATATTCAACTCTTAAATTCTACTGCTCCCACTCACTTTCTCTATTTATTCTCTCTTCCTTTATGCACACTGATATTACCTGTTTTATACCCATAACTACATGAATTTTTATGTTCTGTAGGAAATACAAAGTGAACAAGCCTGTCTCTCTACCTTCCACCCATTCAATTCCTTACCATTCAGTTGAGGCTATTACATTAAAAATAATCATTACAACACTCATTGGAGTTTTGGATATGCCTATGGAGACTTTCCTTTTCATCACAAACAACATAAAATAATTAAGGAATTTACATTTACATTTACAACAATATTTCAATTCAACCCTTTCAACTTCTTTATTTTCTGTTCATTTTTTCTTCTCTACCTGTTGTCCCTTTGTCTTCTCTGCCTACTGTTATATTTCTAACTGTGCTATAGCATTACTGTGTTAGCCCAACTTGACCCAGTTATTATGTTTCAAACAATGGTACTCCTTTTCCGACTTTTCCTATTATATTTAACCGCAATGTTCACCATTCTCTGCATGCACTGTCGGGTCTCTTTGCCCGAGTCATTTTTCCATGCGTTTAGGTCTTTTATGTGTGACCCAAGTCAACCTATGCTTCCAACATTTTCTTCATAAAACCGGTGCAAACACTCTAAAACTGGACATGAAATATGTTAATATTTACCTCTGAACTGCATCATGTCCACTTCACAAATTGCACTTCGCAATTCGGCGTTCCATATATTCTACGTTATAATCTTGTTTTCCTCCTCTCATGCGATTTAAAACAGGAAAATCTTTACATACACATTTGAAATCCTTTGGTTTTTTACTTTGAAACTACATCGCATCAAGGCTTCTTTATCACACTTCGCAACTTTACCAATTCACAGATTTTTCAATACTTGCGATTCTATGATTTCACAAATTGCAGCGAACTCCTGGTCACACGTTGAACCTTAAATCATATAACTTGTAAAACATTAACATATAAACATAAGAATCGCTGATTTCGATGTGCGGTATGTAGGCCAGGTCCATGTCATCTCCACGTCATCATGCCATGTCACCTTGCCACGTCACTTCCACGTCATTTCCATGTCACTGCCACATCACCATAAATTAACTGTGATCTGTGGGGTTGGGGCCATGTCATATCCCACATTAGCTTGCGACATCACTGCCACGTCATATCCACATCACTGCCACATCATCTTTCCATGTCATCGCCTACACTTCGGATTTCGCATTTTCTGTGTCTCTGTTATTTTGTGATACTCCTACAACCGCAATTTGCAATATGCGATTACATTTCATCACAAACCAAATTACTTACTCTGCAAGTCTTTAACGATAACATAAAAACTTTATGATGTGAGAAATATCATGGGATTGCGACTTAATCTCCACCGTTGATCAAAGCCTGGATCTAACGGTCCTCATGGCTCTTTAGCTGATCTACTTCACATCGCAACTTAAATTACTTACCATGAGTGTCTTAATATGTAATGATAAAAGTCGCATTTGCGATATTCTGTTGGTTCTGTGATTTATTCTCCGTCGTTGATCTATGTCGAGATCCAATGACCCACACTGTATGTTAGCATGAGAATTTACCTTGCTTCTCTTTTATGAGTTTTTCTACCTTAAAGGAAACCTCCCTCATGTTGGGCTTCCCCTTAGGAATTCTCATCTCATATGTTGTTAGATTCCCAAGTAATTGGTTTCTGCTTAAGGTTTTTGATTTTGTTGTTTCTTATATGGTAGAAATCTTAGGATTAAACCGAGATGGTAGAGATCTCAATATTTTATGGACTAAAACACTTTCTTTAATTTCTTCTCCTAGGCCTATCATGATATTCACAACTTCTGCAACTCTGGAGAAGAATGCAGCTATATCTTCATCTTCATTGATTTTTAAGCTTTCAAACTAAGTTTGATGTGCTTGCAGTTTGGCCATCTTCACGTTTGTATATCCCTCATGAATGTTTCCTAAAGTATCCCAGATATATTTGGCAGTATTATTGTGCATTACTTTGATAGATCCTCATTCACTTAGATAGCTCAAGAGTGCATTCATTTCTTTTACATTAGCTCTGAAATCTATTTTGGCTTCTTCCTCATTGTTTATATCCTTTGGTGCATATTTTACTTCCACAACAGCCCAAACTTATATTCCTAGAGACATTAAGTATGACCTCATTCTTATTTTCCACAAAGCATAGTTTGTGCCAGTAAATAATGGGGATTTATTTTTTGAGCATCCTTTATGCTACACATTTTGGGGACCTAGGATCTCCTTCTAGTCATTAAACTGAAACAGAAGGAACTTGTTTTGATACCAATTGATGAACCCTTACCTAAACTGAGAGGGGGGGTGGGGGGGTGAATCCGTTTAGTACATTCATGGACATTTAAACTTTTTCTTTAAACTTATTTGCACCTTCAATTCACAAGCAACTAAATACATAATGAATTAACAAAATTAATGTGTGGAAAACAAGTAATTAAGAAAATTAAAACATCACATCAACAAATAATCGTCAAGCACATACACATAAGATATAATTTGAAACCCATAAGGGAGAAAACCATATCTTATTATTGTTGTGACACAAAGGAAAGGTCCAACTCCCTCTCAACACTAATTTTCTATAGGCTCCAACCTAGATGAGGATACTACCTCAAATTCTCCAAGCTACAACTTGCAAGGAAGCTCGAATTCCATCTATTTTCTATGGGCAACGACCCACGGGAGACTCCTACCTCAACTAGGTCCAACTGGACATCTATCAAGCTACAACTTGAAATTGAAGCAGCAACTCCCATGTATTTTCTGCAGGCTGCAACCCACAGGAGGCTCTTACCTCACCCAGCTCTAACTAAACATTTATCAAGCTAAAACTTGAAATAGAATCACCAAATCCCATGTATTTTCTACAGGCTACAACGTACAGGAGGCTTCTACGTCACCGAGCTCCAACTGGAAATTTATTAAGCTACAACTTGAAAGGAGACTACAATCCCCTCAGTCAACATGAAAACCATATGCTGATTTACCTGGATATCAACTGTGTTTTACTCCTTATTTATTGTTGTGGTTTTAGTCTTCATATCTTCTTCATATCAGTTATCGATGTGCACAACATCTCTATCATCTCACTCTAATTATTTTACACTCCAACCTTATACAACTCTCTATGATTATTTTACACTCCAACCTTCTCCAACCCTCTTACATTGTTCCACTCTCTTCCATTCTACAACTTTATAACAATGTTTATCTCTCTTCAATTCTGTTGCTCCCACAAACTCTCTATGTCTTCTCTCTTCCTTTATGCACACTGATATTACATGTTTTATATAGATAGCTACATGACTATTGTATTCTTCAGGAAATATGAAGTGAATAGGCCTGTCTGTCTTCCTTCCACCCATTTGATTCCTTACTCTTTAGTTCAGGCTATTAAATTAGAAATCATCATTACAACACTCATTGGAGTTTTACCTATGCATACAGAGACTTGCCTTGGCATCACAAACAATATAAAATAATTAATTAATTTACAGTTATAGTTACAACAATATTTCAATTCAACCCTTTCATCTTCTTTCTTTTCTGTTCATTTTGTCTTCTCTGCATACTGTCCCTTTGTCTTCTCTGCCTGCTGTTATATTTCCAACTGTGCTGGAAGACTACTATCTTAGCATGACTTGACCCGGTTATTACGTTTCAAACAGTGCATATATACCCTTCTTTTTCTGACTCTACCTACTATATTTAACCTCTATGTTCACCATTCTCTGCACGCACTATTGAGTCTATTTTCTCGAGTCCCTTTTCCATGCGTTCAAACCTTTTCTGTGTGACCCGAGTCGACCTCCACTTCCAACGTTTTCTTCATAAAACCAGAGAAAAAACACTAAACCTGGACACAAAATATGTTAATATTTACCTCTGAACCGCATCGGGTCCGCTTCACAAATCGCACTTCGCACTTTGGCATTCCATAGAATTTATGTTATAATCTCCTTTTCCTCCTCTAATGCAATTTAACATAGAGAAATCTTTACATTTGGATTCGAAATCCTTCGAATTTCACCTTTGAAACTACATCGCATCTGGACATCTTTATCGCACTTCACAACTTTACTAATTTACAGATTTCGCAATACTTGCGATTCTGCGAAGCATTAACATATAAACATAAGAATTACCGATTTCAATGTGTGGTATGTGGCCCAGGTCCATGTCATCTCCACGTCATTGCAACGTCACTTGCACGTCATTGCCACGTCACTGTCACGTCATTGCCATGTCACCATAAATTAACTGCAATCTGTGATGTTGGGGCCATGTCATATGCCACGTTAGCTTGCCATGTCACTACCATGTCATATACATGTCACTGCCACGTCATATTTCCATGTCATTGCCCGCACTTCGCATTTTTCATTTTCTATGTTTTGGTTTTTTTGCGATACTCCTTCCACCACGATTTGTGATATGCGATCACATTGCATCCCAACCAAACTAATTAACATGGAAGTCCTTAATGATAACATCAAAACTTGACAATGTGCGAAATACCATGGGATTGCAACTTAATCTCCATTGTTGATCAAAGCCCAGATGTATCGGTCCCCATGGCTCCTTAGCTAATCTTCTTCACATCGCAACTTAAATTACTTACTGTGAGAAGTCTTAATATGTAATGATAAACATCACATTTGTGATATTCTATTGGGTGTGTGATTTATTCTCCGTTGTTGATCTATGCCCATATCTAATGGCCCATGCTATATCTTCACTCCGGTTTGCCGACTTTGCTTCTTTGGTTGTGTCCGTTCATTTATTTATTGTTGTATGTAGAACACCTGACTCGTTCACAACGCTTCCCACGTTCATGACTTGACCCGCTTAGCATTCATGACTTCACCCAATATGTTCATGACTTGACGCAGCTTGTTGTCTTTGTTTCTTTTTCTCCTTTTCTACCTTTGTTCCTACTTCTCTTTGACATCATTATAATTTTGGTCTTACTCCTTCCTGTTCTTTTGCCATCAATGGAAATATTTCCAATAGTGCCCCCCTTTAGCATTGATGGCAACACATCCACCAATACTCCAATAATTCCTCTAAGAATTCCTCCAATACTTCCTCTCCCTTTCATTATGATAAGTGGTATTCTTATTTAGCTTGCTTTTCCTCCCCCTTTGACATCAATTGCAAAGGGTTACATTTTTTCCATTGTGGTTTTCATATTTGCATTACTTCTTTCTGAGATATGTATATATTCCTTCTTCATTCTTTCCTTTTTTTATTGTATGCCACTGCATATGCCATGTTAGTAGAATACTTTGGAGAACATTGAAATTTTAGGTATGTACACAACAAATTGATATCACCCAACAACACAGACTCCTTGAACTTTCATAATGTTGGAAGTGATGATAACGACACTCCATATAACGAACTATACTAGACTGTATAATCATAGGTAGACCATTGGAATAATACAACCATAATGAGGATGTTCCTGTAACACCCCAAGTTCTATGCTTTTCAAATGAGACATTTGAACATAAATCCAAAGGGGAGTGGACCCCAATGGATAATTATTGTATGGATGTGGTTAACTATTTAACTATGAAAAATAAATAAAATATGGTGTATGCACTATGACCAGATGAGAAAGTGAGATCACATGCCTAATCCATGAGGTGATGGAAAAGGAAAAGACTTTCCCCAAAATATTTCAAAAATCCTTGAAAGAAATTATTTCTAATTTAGATTTTCGAGGAAAAATCTAAATTTCCCCAATGAAGAGGAGTAGTTGGGAAGAGGTGAGAAAAAGCTGGAAAAGCTGAGGAAAAGCTTAAAGCAGCTTTAAAGAGTCCCAAAATGGGAAGCCTAGGCTAAACAGGAATAAAAGCATCCTGAAATTCTGGACGCAGAATTGGAAACGGGCTTTGGGGAAAGCACAACTTAAATAAGCTGCTCCAGAATAGATTGAGGTTAGTCTGTTCTGGGAGGATCTCAGCTCGGGGGTGAGTTCTGGAGATAAACGAACTCTAAGGTTGGGAGGACTGGTCATAGTAGAGGTATGCATGCATAATTTTGGAGATTTCTGTAAGTCTGTATTAAATATATCCCTGTTTTATGAATTGTGATGTTAGGGTTAATTATGCGATTTATGAATTGTTATGTTATGGTTCTTTCTGCAAATTTTAGATTGATTATTTTTTCAGTAACTCCTGTAATCGCAAACTAAAGCTACTGATAGCAGAGACAAATGGTTGGATTATAGGGATGAGTACCTTGTAGTAATGAAGTTAGAGATGGTAGATCAGTTGAACAGCTAATCTAATAACTATGTACAGGTGTAGCTTGCTGTCTTTTAAAGGAATATTTAATTACTGTGTGTATAGACAGAAAATGTTAACAAAACAGTACCCATGAACAGCAAGTACCAAACAACTAAACCTATCATAACAATATTGATGGCACAGAATTCCCTGTAACCAATAACAGAAAGTAGAAAACAACAACCCTGTGATAGCAGTATGGGGTTCAGTATGTCAGCTGTGTTACAATGGAAAGAATTGTAGAATTAAGAATTTAAATTATTCTATTACATGTAAGTGTAAACATATGAAAGCAGAAGTTGAATCCTAACTAAGTACGAGGTTCTAACACTAGGAATTCTAAACTATCCAGTTCAGTATTCTTTACCTCCATTGGATTGAAGCAAGAGGATCTGTTTCCTAGTTTTCCCATGGAGTACTTGAATCTGCACTAGCGTGTCAAACATGTTGAAGGTTTGGTAACAATAAAGTAAGGGGAGAGTCCTATTGAAAATGTAATTGTGTGATAAAAGTCTGTGTGAGAGAAGATTTTAAGCCTGGTTAAAAATACTAGGAAAAGAGCATCCATTTACCTTCCATATAAACTGCTGAGAAAGTGGTTGGAGCAACGAAGGTCAACTGAGTATAGATAGATGTATACGTGGACGCATACATCTATACCTTGATGCTGAAACTTTAAAATGCTGAAAAGTCTATAAGGCTTACAAACTAGAAAGTTTGAGGAAAGGCCTATTAATCAGCTAGAGTTGGACAAAACGCTGAAAGAAAAAATGACCTGAGAAATACAAAGTAATATACATATATAGATATATAAGTCTACTAGATGGACTGAGAAGAGTGGAGGTCAAGCAAAAAAAAAATATTCTCATGGAAATTCTTATATTTCCATGGCTGCCTATAATTACGAAAAAGAAATTTAATACCGGATAACAGTATGTATTTGTAATTGATTCAATAGAATTTTTTAAATGTTATCTGGTGCATAAAGCAGAGCATATCTGAGTTTATGTTATATGGGTAAGAAGCTGGGTCTGGGAGACGTGACAAATGGTATCGGAGCAAAAAGTTCAAAAAAATTGGGCAAGATATGTGCTCACAAAGAAATAATAAACTGTTATAAATTTTATAAATATTAAAAATATTACTTCAAGTATAAAACATCTTGGATATACTTTCAGGTATACTTGCAGGACAATCACTTATCCCTGCAGAAATTTAGCTAAAACACGGGGGGAAAATCATGTACTCACACAGAAATATTTGTTGTTGGAAAACTTTTGCTAAAGTTAAAAATTTTGAACAGTAAACAGTCTTGAAGGATATAGCTGCAAAACGTAACCAAAGGAAAGCGTAAATGCTTCTAAACAGTAGTCTAAGAAATTGGTATGTGCACAAAACTAATATGTTTTAGAGTTATATGGAGTTTATCATGTGTAAATAAAGTTTTTCTGTAACGAGTTCGTTAAAACTTTGGGATGTTGAGTTATTCGATGTCCATACATGTAACATATTGTGATGAAGTAGCAACATTTCAAAAATTGTGTACTGGTATGGGAGTAGTATGACGAGGCTCATATACTAGATCATCCTTATGTAAAAGAAATTTCAGTATTCATAAAGTTAAGATACTGAAACCATCTTAAGACAGCAGAAGAGAGTGATGCTGAGGTTAATGTAGAGGAAAGGTGAAAATGGTACTACCATGAATATGCATAATTTAATCCCATATGTCGAACGAAGACTGCAAGTAGTATAGAAGAATGAATTTCTATTTTTAAATTGCTAAACTAAGTGTTTCTTACTGTGATGGAAAACAATAGAGAAAACAGTAGTACCTAACTGATATATCATCTAGCTGGCCTTATGGAGCATCAGAAATTTCATATATAGAAAAGGGTAAGGGAATATATAAAAAATATATTCTATAAATGATCTAAACATATATGTAGTTTGAACTCTTGTTAAACCCCAAAGTAAATCTACACTATAGAAGGGTTATAGCACTCATATTTTGTATTTTAACTTCAGCTCTAAACCTTGAAGTAAACATTAGGGTAATGGAGTTTAACTATGCTCAAGGTATATCCCTAATTAAACTATCGAACACCTATACATATATGCATTTAAAAACCAAAAGTGTATATATATTACCAAGCATCGAGCTTTATACATATTTGATCTTATTAGCCTCGGCTACAAATGAGTCATTTATATATATGAAAGTTATATGTTACAAGGGTGATATATAAACGCAAATTCGATATTTCAATGATATATGTCTAAAAGGAGGATATCAGAACGAATCAATGAAATATACATGATTACTATCGCTAATGGAATGCAAGTATAGTGAAATTATAATAATGCGTGGTTAATAATTAAAAGACCTATATTCAACGAAACTATCGAACTGTAGTGACAATGATGCATCACGGCACGGTGGGGATCAGTCCACGTTAATTAAAACGAACCGTGGTGAAAAGTAAAACGACAATACGATGTGTAACCAACAGTTCTAACCATAATCATTACGCAATCGCAGGGAGACCTTCACAGTTTTAACAAGAGTTATTACGAGACAGACTGGAGTTCTAAGGGGCCGAATATATGATTCCACCTTCTGCAGTTGTTCCGAATATCATGAATGGAAAAAATTAGTAAAAGGCCAAAAACAACTATATGACGGGGCGCAGTGTTAACAGGAATAGAAATCTCTGAATCTGTTCCTGCAAAAACCCAAAGGCCGAAGCCCAGCACCCTGACGAGAGTAGAAAAACAGAAATAATACGATTTAAAAACTGTGAGAAGTATTTATGCGAGGGCGTAATACGTTTAACTCTGCCTGTTTAACAATAAAACGATTTTATGTGGGGAACTCGGTAATGCGGAATAGATCAAAACATAATGGATTTGTTATTCATTACAGTAAGGATAGAAAAATGATTTTAACGCCGAATCGGCTAACGCCTAAACAAGGAAAAGAAAAACAAATGATAACCATTACTTATTGCCACGACCGAGATCCGTCCGGCTCGTCTTGGATGAGGTGATTTGTGCGACCTCGAGTCATTACACTTGCGTAAACATTCAAGCTAGGTAAAATAGGGCGTGCCTGTAAATGTTAGCATTGTAATAACCATAGAAAAAAAAAACAAAGGAAAATCGTTCAGTTAATAAGGGACGTGGGAACTTTGGTACTGGCCACGAAAACCTTGGGACAAATCTGTTAAAAACAGAATAAAAGAGAGAGGAAGTGGCTGGAAAAGAAGTCTGTGTAATAAATGAACAGAAAAAAAAACGTAGAGCCACCATTACTCTCGGAAAAGCAAGAAAGGCAGAGTAGCGAGGTGCTACGGCCGTTCAAAGGATATTGGCTGAGGAAAGTCCCCGGGCCAAATTTCGCAGAAAATTTCAAGCCCGAAAGAGTAGATCGTCGCTTTGGAGAGCATCTGGCGCCCTAGCTGGCGGGCGGAAACGCGTGTAGAGCCTTCTCTTCCAGCTGATGCTCGGCGGAGTAGCTGGCCATGCGCACAGCGATGCAACTGGTCGAACTGATCGACTAACAGAAGAGGGCTTCAGAACTTCGGGTGTTTTGGGTGAGGGGGAAACTCTGAAACAACAACCCCAATCGATATTTACTGGGACACCTTCTATCCAAGATCTCTGCAAATACAGTAGCCGATTTAGGGTTTATACGTTCGAGAAATTAGGAGCGCAACCACTCCCAAATACTCGAACACATAACACATTGCATGCAATATCACACTCAGTCCCTTCTCACGTCTGGGTATAACGAAAGAGCAAGCGGGTTTAAAAAAAAAAATTTGGGGCAGAAAACCCTAATGAATCTCATCCCTACAACTGGCACGAGATTACACCGTCTCACGCGGATCCAAGAAAGCTCGGATACTGGGAATGGTACACCTTGATGTGATTTCACCGCAGAAAGTAATGCAGGAGTTGGAAAAAAAAAAAAAATTAATATCCCAAGCGACTGTAACAATGACAACGTGATTCGAACTACCGACACTCCGTCAGAGACTTGGGTAGGCCGCAAGCCCTTGTCAAGACGCCACGCATGTAGTTTGAGAATTTTACGGGGCTCGAGAAGGTGATTTGTGAGCTGAATTCCTCAACTAGTATGGACATGAAAATTTATTTCATCATAGAGACGTGTAAGAGGGAGAACCTTCAGCTCCACGACGACATAGTCGCGCCGACGAGTGCATGCCCAATATATTATATGCAAAAACGATATGTCGACGTGTTATTGAGAATGAGGTGGGTGCAATCATATCATCAAATGATATATACAAGTGTTTGCAGCTATACAAATTTCGTGCTAATATAAAAAGGGAGTTTTATAAATATATATATATAGTTGACAAATGGTATGCCTTCACGTATTAAAGGGAATGTGTTATATAATGTAGGGTTATAGTATTGATGTGTTATATAAAGGTAGGGGTTATATAATGTTATCAAAGAGCGTACTCTATATATATATGGAGAAATGAATATATCTTTAAGAGCATATAGAAAAGACTATAGTTAATAAATATGTTAGTTAAGTATGGCATCATATGCTTTTGAAGGAAAAAGTGCTCTTGGTGAAATTAAATACCTTTTCAAATTAAGTTGAGGGTGAGGTTAGGTGTAAAAGGCTAACATGTATATAATTACTATGCATATATATATATAGATGTAGGTATGTTTACAACTCATAGTAATAAAGGATAAAAATATGTATGTGTCACATAATATTTGCAAAGTACGTGGTATAAATATATGTGGTATATATATGTGGATCCACTATCTTAATAAGAGGTATATTACACATATGTTTGGAGGTTAGAAGGACTCAAATGATGTAGTTGATAAATATATATATATATCTAGGTGATATATGTATAGAACCCAATATCTATGTATTGAATATATATATATGTCTTAGATGGTGTTATTGAAAAATATATAGGGGGAATGGTCAATGTATTTAATAGAAGAGAAATATTAGAGAGTAAATGAACGTTAGTAAGAGTGAACTAAAGTTAAATTCTTGAACTCATTATTCAAGGTGACCAGTGGTACTTCTATATGCACATGGGTTTAAATATAAAGGCTATTAAGAAGGAACGGAGTTCAGACAACCATGTTCCTAACTATAGAATCCAAGTATATATAAAAAAAATAAAAAAAAAATAAAAAATAAAAAATAAAAAATAAAAAAATAAAAAAATAAAAAAATTTCTTAACTGGAGGTATGACAAAATCAATACATTTTATGATGAAGTTAAGTAATTTATTAAAACTGGTGTCCATGTATAAACAAGAAGGTGAAGAGTAAGGAAATAAATACATGATTCCAAGATAGGAAAGCACACTATTCAAATGAGTAATTAAATTTCACTAGATTGTGGAAAAAAAAAAAAAATTTATACACCTATAAACCCCACTAGAGTGTGGTGAAATTGAGTATAAGTAATTATGTGGGCAAGAATATATATATCTATAGGAAAATAACCTTCAGGATAAGGTTAAGAAATGGATATATGTAATTAAGACTGAAGTTAAAAGTTGGGAGTGTTAAAACAACTAAAATAGAATTTTATTAATATTCGTTATAACAATAAGTTGATTTGAAGCATGAAAAGCTATAAAGGAATAATTGTAGGGTGATATATGTTCCTAATATGTTATATAATACTATGTGTTACCATATTTATTGGAACAAAAGAAGAAGGAAAGTTTATATTGAATATATAGAGAAAGGTGGATAATAGGAAAAGGACAATTTATATTTAATAGAGGTATGTTAAATATAAGTTGTAAATTCTTAATTAACTATTAAATATATATATATATATATATATATATATAATAGTAATAATTATCATGAGAAATGATAGATTAAAAGGAAACAAATTGCACGTGGGACATAAGTTAAATCTACAATTAACATTATAAATATAGGTGATCTTGTTATATGTTATAATGTTAACTTTGTTGAGTTGTATGAATATAATATCTTCATACATGATAATTTAGTTCAGTTAGTAAATTTCCAACTTTATACCCACGGGATTAAGGGAGAAGAAAAAATATTGACATTGGAAAAACTTCCAAGATGATTTAAGTCATGACTAGAGTAATTTGTAATAAGCATATTTTAGTTCATGCAAAATAATGAAGTGGTAAGCTTAAATACGAGTTATAAACACAGTTAAATAGTTGGTTTTGTAATTGTGGGCCCTTGCATATTAGATAATATAACACAAATTCATTTCATTGAGTATGAATGAATGAATGAAGGGATAAATCAAATTTTCCCAGGTGGGCTAGCTAGGGTAGAATGGAAAACCTATATAAACCATGGATTGATTTTTAATGATTAGTGAAATTCACATATAGATATAATTGGTGAATCATCATTGGAATTAATAAAGCATGAACATACAGTTAAGAGTAAATGGAAAAAAATTTCTAGTGATTCTTTGAAAAAGGGGAAACTGTGTCAAAATTACTTTTGACATTATCAAGTAGTAATACTTGTGAATGTGAGGAATCATAGTAATTACATATATCACTATAAAAGAAATATGTATTCACACTATAAAATTTTGTTGGTGTAAATTTTATTAAATTTAAATTCCCTGAGTTTTAAATTCAAAATAGGGAAATAGTGTGAAATCATACAGCTACCAACTGAGAGAAAAGAGAATGAGATGCATTTGGACTTGGGTATGGGGGAAACCCATCAGATCCAAAATTATTCATGTATGTTTTGAACTAGTGGATACAATTCCTAAAAGAGGTTAGAGGAAAAAATTTCATGTGTGAAGTAAGAATTGAATTATAGAGATTATTAATGAGTCTAGTTATTACTAATTAAATTGATTGACTAACAAAAGAAAACAATGAGAAGATGCTGAAAGTACAGCGATGAACTGAGAAAGGGTAAACATAACCATGCATATGATACAATTGTTCTCTTTCATTTATGAGTACTAATGAAAAGTTGTAAAATTGTTTAGCCAGGTGTGTAACAGGAAATTGTACACTCCGGAAACAAGGAGAAAAAAAGGTGAAGATAAATCACCTAGAAAATCAATAAAAGCTGAATTGAACCAAGTTGAGTGAGGAAAGAATCTCACTGAAAAGCAAGAAAGGATAAGTAGTGCACTAAAAGTGCACTAAACTATTATGAACCTGAACGGTTTGACTAATAACTGAATTTATTAAGTTTATTGAAATGCAGAATGTTGTTGTGGATTATCAATTGTATGTACCTAACATTACTTACATTGGTATGAATTGTGGACAGAGAAAACAGAATAAAAGATCTTCCAAACAGACTTCTTGCAAAGAAGTAGGAAGAAAACCAACTGCATAAAGCATCAGTAAATAGAGTGGAAGCAGAAGAGTACTCTGCTGGAAACTAATCAAGGACGAAGAAGAAATCTTTGTCACAGTTGAAAAATCAACGTTAAAGTGTAACACCGAGGAAGGTGGTGGAAAGGAGGGAAACTAATGGCTTATAAACTAGCCCTACCATTGCATATTAAATTTCATGATGTGTTTCATGTCTCCTTGTTGAAAAAAAAGATAATAATAATTTTTGTACATGATGCTTCTCACATTATTGATTGGAATGTGGTCCAGGTGGAACCAGAAAAGGAATTCCTTCCAGAGCCGCTTCAAATATGAAAGCGGGAAGAAATTGTATTGCGAAATCGAACAGTAGCTAGAGTAAAGGTGCAGTGGAGCACTTTACTGCTGAAAAGCTACATGGAACAGAGAAGCTAAGATGATGGAAAAGCATCCATATTTATTTTAAAAATAAACTAAGTAGATAATTGTCAACACCGAGGACGGTGTTTGTTTTCAGAGGGGGAATATGTAACACCCCAAGTTCTATGCTTTTCAAATGAGACATTTGAACATAAATCCAAAGGGGAGTGGACCCCAATGGATAATTATTGTGTGGATGTGGTTAACTATTTAACTATGAAAAATAAATAAAATATGGTGTATGCACTATGACTAGATGAGAAAGTGAGATCACATGCCTAATCCATGAGGTGATGGAAAAGGAAAAGACTTTCCCCAAAATCTTTCAAAAATCCTTGAAAGAAATTATTTCTAATTTAGATTTTTGAGGAAAAATCTAAATTTTCCCAATGAAGAGGAGTAGTTGGGAAGAGGTGAGAAAAAGCTGGAAAAGCTGAGGAAAAGCTTAAAGCAGCTTTAAAGAGTCCCAAAATGGGAAGCCTAGGCTAAACAGGAATAAAGCATCCTGAAATTCTGGACGCAGAATTGGAAACAGGCTTTGTGGAAAGCATAGCTTAAATAAGCTACTCCAGAACAGATTGAGGTTAGTCTGTTCTGGGAGGATCTCAGCTCGGGGGTGAGTTCTGGAGATAAACGAACTCTAAGGTTGGGAGGACTGGTCATAGTATAGGTATGCATGCATAATTTTGGAGATTTCTGTAAGTCTGTATTAAATATATCCGTGTTTTATGAATTGTGATGTTAGGGTTCATTATGCAATTTATGAATTGTTATGTTATGGTTCTTTCTGCAAATTTTAGATTGATTATTTGTTCAGTAACTCCTGTAATCGGAAACTAAAGCTACTGATAGCAGAGACAAACGGTTGGATTATAGGGATGAGTACCTTGTAGTAATGAAGTTAGAGATGATAGATCAGTTGAACAACTAATCTAATAACTATGTACAGGTGTAGCTTGCTGTCTTTTAAAGGAATATTTAACTACTGTGTGTATAGACAGAAAATGTTAACAAAACAGTACCCATGAACAGCAAGTACCAAACAACTAAACCTATCATAACAATATTGATGGCACAGAATTCCCTGTAGCCAATAACAGAAAGTAGGAAACAACAACCCTGTGATAGCAGTATGGGGTTCAGTATGTCAGCTATGTTACAATGGAAAGAATTGTAGAATTAAGAATTTAAATTATTCTATTACATGTAAGTGTAAACATATGAAAGCAGAAGTTGAATCCTAACTAAGTACGAGGTTCTAACACTAGGGATTCTAAACTATCCAGTTCAGTATTCTCTACCTCCATTGGATTGAAGCAAGAGGATATGTTTCCTAGTTTTCCCATGGAGTACTTGAATCTGCACCAGCGTGTCAAACATGTTGAAGGTTTGGTAACAATAAAATAAGGGGAGAGTCCTATTGAAAATGTAATTGTGTGATAAAAGTCTGTGTGAGAGAAGATTTTAAGCCTGGTTAAAAATACTAGGAAAAGAGCATCCATTTACCTTCCATATAAACTTCTGAGAAAGTGGTTGGAGCAATGAAGGTCAACTGAGTATAGATAGATGTATACGTGGATGCATACATCTATACCTTGATGCTGAAACTTTAAAATGCTGAAAAGTCTATAAGGCTTACAAACTGGAAAGTTTGAGGAAAGGCCTATTAATCAGCTAGAGTTGGACAAAACGCTGAAAGAAAAACTGACCTGAGAAATACAAAGTAATATACCAATATAGATATATAAGTCTACTAGATGGACTGAGAAGAGTGGAGGTCAAGAAAAAAAAAAATATTCTCATGGAAATTCTTATATTTCCATGGCTGCCTATAATTACGAAAAAGAAATTTAATACCGGATAACAGTATGTATTTGTAATTGATTCAATAGAAATTTTTAAATGTTATCTGGTACATAAAGCAGAGCATATCTGAGTTTATGTTATATGGGTAAGAAGCTGGGTCTGGGAGACGTGACAGTTCCATGTGATATAGACAGTTTGCTCCAAATATACTTCAGTCTATATTATGATATGCATCTAAGATATATATCAGTTAAGGAAGATTGTAGATTGAATAAGTCTTCTTCTGTGTTACACATTTGCAGTACACATCTATTCAAATATTATGATGCAGGAATATATCTCTTTTATTAAATGAATATACACACTCCATCATTATATTACTGCTTTTCGATGTTCTACATACATAGTGGGTGTTGCTTTATGTTACACACAAGCATTGATTTATGTTCACTTCAACATTACAAGAGTGTAGTAGGCCATCGTTATGATTGCAATGCAGACTTCATAAGATATATGAGCATTGTTGAGGTAACACTTTGAAAATCATAGAGATTATATGCATATGCTACAAATTGATGCTATCCCATACTCATGAGAATGTTGGAAGGCATGTCACCATAGAATGTTTAGTACTTTTGTCCCATACTGCTTGATATTGGTGATATGTGCGAGACTTCTGAAGATATAACCACTCCAAGTCAAAATCCCTTGATGTTTCAATGAGTCCAAATAGGCTTTACACTTTAATGTAAGATTAGACAATATCTTTCAATATAAAAGGCTCAATGACTTTAATACTGAAAAGTTACATATTTAAACATAAAACCTTCGAGGATTGGTACATTCCATGCATTGGAAAATATTATTAACAACTATACACTTTTATTTATGACACAAGGGAGTATGTAGCTCAATGATCAACTCTCTGGAATGGTGAAATATCAGTTATTCATTTCTGCTGAAGTAAGATATAGATGAATCAATAATAGACTCTTTGAACTTCAATAGCAAGATTAGCATAGATGTCCCATCATGCTTTAGATACTTCAATTGTTCTATCATAATGATCTTCATCAAAACATCTTCAATTTGTTTAATTGATGTCTCAGCAAATAGACTTCACACAACTTTATGAATGATCTTTAAGTAAGAGGCCTTGAATATATATCTGTACTGACTTAAGGAAGGCATGCAATCATATCCAATAATAGATACTGCTTCAATACTCAATATAACACTTCAAATGAAAAAAGATAATGATCCTTTGGCACTTCTATTGACCTTTCCATGCTTTAATAATGTAGCTCGACATTCTCCAACATTTACAATCAGAAGATACTTTGCAATAATCAGAGAAACTAGAGCTTAATCCACATATACTATAATGTTGATAACCTCGGGGACTACTTCCTTGATGTATTTCTGCCATACCACCACCACGATGCTTACCATGATATTCTAATCTTGAGGACCTTTATCATAACACTACTCCAATAATATCACTTTTCTTATTCATCCTTCTTAAAATAATTTTGTTCCATTATCAACACTTATAGTGAAACACAGAGTGTAATCATCCTCTTAGCTTCCAAGTTCATGAATGATGTTCCCTTTACCACCATGGCTGCTTTTTTCTTTCTCTTTTTCTATCAATCCGTTGGTTGTCTCAAATTAGCATTGAATGCTTCAAGTGTCCTTGTTCCTCTATAGTTCTCTGCTAGAGGAATTGTCCTTTCCCATCTTGAAAATTTAGTTGTTCTTATTCCAAGTAGCTCTTCTTTGACAACTCCTATGGGAACCTTTGATGAACTGCTCTCCCCATGAGATGTTCCTTCTTTTCTATCCCTAATTGTATATCTATGTTGCTTGCTCAAGCAGCTCCCCCTGAGGCTTTGATGGATTCAAAATTTCATTAAAGTAATAAGCTCCCCCTTTTTATTCTTCTTCCATACATTGTTGGGGTTCCTCATAATCTCTGCATTTCTTTTTTATTCACAGTTTGGTCTGATTTAATTTGGTTCCATCATCTATCTAGAATCCTTTACTGTATATGGCATCCTGCAGTCATTTGCTTTGTGGCCACACTTGTGGCACACATAACATCTTATTTTTCCTAGGTACGTTTGAGCTGACGTATAACTTTTTGTGCTCCTTTTTGAACATAATTTACATTCAAAAAGTTTATTTCCAAATTCATTTCATGCATAACAGTAGCCTTGGAAATGATTTGTGTACCTGGTGAAAGGTTGTCCTCTCCATTTGATTGCTTGAGGTAGTCCTTCCATCTATTGCATCCTTTGTTGATTCAACATGATTTTCTTTGTCTTACATTGAGCTGTTGCATGTCCATATTCATTGCATGAATAATAGTAGCTTTGGAAATGATTTTTATACCTGCTGAAAGATTTTATTTTCCATTTGCTTGCTTGAGGGGGTCTTCTTATTTGTTGCATCTTTTACTAGTTAAAGTTGATATGCCTTGATTTACAATGTGCTGCAATATGTCTTGGTTTATGACAATATGTCTTTCTTATCCATCACGATGAATTCAAAGGTTCCTTCTTCATTGGAGGATTCATCTGAGCTTACAGATGCATTTTTGTCTTGCTGAGAATAAAATGATTTTATATTAAATTTCTTCCCTTTCTACATATTGTAGGATTTTCTTTTCTCTTTCCCTTCATACTGATTCTATGTTATCTTATTGATACATTTTTAGGCATAATGCCCCACTCTTCCACAATTAAAGAACTTGAATGGAAGTTTACCTTTGTACTTGCCTATGCCTTTATCCAATCTTCTGACAAATTTGGCTTCTTCTTCATCGATGCATGCGCATGTACCTTCCTTCTCTTTTATGAATTCGTCTACCTTTAAGGGAGCATCCTTCATGTTTGACTTCCCCTTAGGAAGTCTCATCTCATTTGCTATTAGGTTCCCAGGTAATTGGTTTCTCGTTAAGGTTTCCGAGTTTTTTGTTTCTTCTATGGTAGAAACCTTAGGATTAAACCTAGATGGTAAAGGTCTCAATATTTTCTAGACTACAAAACTTTCTTTAGTTTATTCTCCTAGGCCTCATGATATTCACAACTTCTGCACTCTCAAGAAGAATGCAGCTATATTTTCATCTTCATTCATTTTTAAGTTTTCAAACTGAGTTCTATGTGCTTGCAGTTTGGCCATCTTCACCTTTTTATCTCCCTCATGAATGTTTCCTAAAGTATCCTAGATATATTTAGCAGTCTTACTGTGCATTACTTTGATAAATTATAACTCACTTAGACAACTCAAGAGTGCAGTCATTGCTTTTGCATTAGCTCTGAAATATTGTTCGGTTTCTTCCTCATTTTCCATATCCTTTGGTGTGTATTTTTATTCCACAACAACCTAAACTTCTATTCCTAGAGACATTAAGTATGTCCTCATTCTTATTTTCTAGAAAGCATAGTTTGTGCTAGTAAACAATGGGGATTTATTTGTTGAGCATCCTTTTCGGCTAGCCATTTTGGTGACCTAGGATCTCCTTCTAGTTGTTAAACTAAAATAGAAGGAACTTGCTCTGTGTTAGACAAAAAAAAATCCTTCTTGCGAACAAGAATGATCTCCCTAGTATCCTAAGGATATCTAGAAACAAACAACCAAATGTAAACCATTTTCTCTAGATCATTTTTTATTCAGAATTATTAATTAACAAAGTATGAGGACATGCCCCTACCTAAAGTCCAATGCTTGTTGTAATATTTAATCCAGTTTCTCCGAAAGATGTCAATTCAGCATGAAAGACCTACAATCAAAGACAAGAAAAAGGATTAAAGAGCACCTGCAAGATATAATCATTCAGAAACACTAATCTATCTCAGTGATCAAGGAATCCAAGAATTAAATTACTCAAAGAGATATATGAAAAACTTAATGAGAAAATAAAATCCATTTTTATTAACTTGTATGATAAGAAGTAACCTTACAACCTTGACGCCTTGATGTTATACAGGTTCTTCTGGGGTCCTGAACAGTCGTTTCCTCTCGGTTTGATAAGCCTTCTCCTCTCTGAACTAGCATGAATCTATGAACATGAGTATGTAGTCATTCTCATGCCAATGATGCCAAGTAAAGACAATATTATTTCTTCATCAATTAACCTCAAAAAAACCAATTTCTAAGTAGCCTTGAGACTGAAACATGATCTCAATTTATAGCAGAAGGGAGGTAGTTTCAGTTCTAATAAGAAAGGATTAAATTCCTTTCACGAAGGGATTAAGCTCCAAATACCAAGGGATAGACTCCTTTAATGAATGGATAGAGGTTCATGAATGAAGGGATTGAAGCTCGACCATATTACGCTTCTAGAAGCCTCCAGCTGGGAAAATATTCGACCAGCTAGGTTTCTATAACTTACTTTTTCTTTAATTTTACCTTTTACGTGGGTCTACAGTTTTAATAACCAGAACATATGGGATGTGTCGCAGGTTATAGACCAAGAAACTGTGGTACCACAGGGAATGTTTAGGAAAAGTGTGGAGTTACGATTTTTAGGGTTTTAATGAGCTTTTCTCCAATTCCAAGACTTGGTTTAGGAACTTTATGATTTTGGACCTCTAAGGGAGCATAATATAGGTAATTATGACCCCATATAGATAGCTAAATGTCATGGTGACAAATTTTAGTGTAACAGTTTTCCCCCTAAAGCGTGAAGTCTGAAGTAGTTCTGAAAAGTGAAGTGCTTTATCATTCTGAGGATTGGGCAGCATGCATAATAGTTGAAACCTATAAAAACATTTAATGCAAACATATATATGTATATCATCACTGAGGTAGGAATTCCCATAATCAAATCAAAATTAACTACATGTTTTGATACATAAATGATTTTAGAATTACATTAACAGTAGATACATCATGGACGCAGCCATATGTCATAAGTATTCTAAAATTTCATGAATAATAAAACTCCTCACAACCTGGATGGTGGAAACTAGATCTAGGGTCTTGATTTCTGCTTCCCGAAATAGTACGATTCTACCCATGCGATTGATTGTGTCGAAGTCAAACATGGTAGAAACCACTTGATTACCAGTAAATGATGTGAACCATTAACAAGTGTGAGAGAAACCACCAATAATGACAATGGCTTTCAAAGTACTCAGTACAATCCATGAAGTATGAATGAATGATTTGAAGTCGAACACTTCACAGAATCATTCGATCGAAGGTCAATGATGCAACTTGTCATCGAAGGTGAGAAACCTACCATTAGGGCATGCAGATCCCAAGGTACTGATAGGATTCTAGATCAAATTTCAAGACGATGAGATGTTTTCAATAGAAAGTGACCCGTCGTAGGAAAGCCTACGACACAAAACCATCAGATCAAGTTTGAAGAAATACTTGCAAGGACTGACTCAGGGATGGTCAACGCGAGTGGAGACAAATTTTCATAATGAATGGTTTATTTAAACTATCCTCTTGAACAAATAATGACACTGCATATGGTTTGGTAACAATTCACCTAAAGCTAATACCCAGAAACTGGCTGAAGACTTTCAGTGTGGTTTGATTAATTGTTGGCAAAAGAATTTTCCCAAACTAGGTATGAGTGTAACAAAAGTGTCATGTTCAAGAGTGGTATACTGCTTTTTGAAACAAATTGTGACAACTAGATTCATTTTCTCTCTTTTTCCCCACCATTTATGTCAAGTACCTCTTTATTTTTGAGAAGCTTGAGGAGGATAGCATTTTCTTGTTGTGTAATATCAACCTTCAGATGAGTCCAACTTAGTATTAAAATAAAACCCTAAGAAGGAGTGTTTCATTCTTGTTTGTAATTAACAGGTCCTTTACTGTTAAGTTTTAATGAGTCCAGTATAGGTGAAACTCGGTGTTTTTCAGTTTTAGGGAGTCAGAAGAAAAACTTAAGAAAACTCTGTGGGTGTATTTTTTTGTAAATTTAGTCTCTCAAGCCTGAAAAAGGATAAAATAATGCAGGAGAGAACTCTATTGACCATTATTAGTTAACGTATAACTTTTTCATAAATATTCCTTTTCAGTCCGGAAAATGGGTAAAATTATACTGGAAGGATGATTGTTCATTTCCTTTAACAAGTTCGAATAGTCAAAAACTCGATAATATTTTCTTGTTTAGAGAGTCTGAAAAGGGCTTAAAAGAGAACTCTAGTGTTTCACTTTTTTGTAATTTCCAAGAGCCCAAAAAAGTGATAAAAGAGTACTCATCATCAAAATAATTCTTTTCACCTTAAAAGATATTTTCTGCACATAAACTCGAAAAATTAAACAATACATGTTTCCAATAAGTAATAATTTTTTTAAAAAATAACTCTTTCAAGTGGAAAATAGATAAAATAGTATTTTATTCATTCAAAAAATCTTATAAAAAGTAATTCAACAAAGTCATTTTTACCTTTTGTATTCAGAGTTGAAAGTTGAGAGCCCTTGGAAAAAACATTTCTGGAGGTGAGAACAGGAGAACTGACTGCTCAAATTGAAAATTTTCGAATCCAGGTAATCTACAACACTCTTATCTTCAATTTCATCCATTTGAATTTGCTTTTATGGCTTTGAAATCATTTTTGGAGGGGAAAAAAGGTTCAAAAATCCGCTCTCAGTGGTCCGCAGGTGATCCATTGGTGACCTGCGGACCTCGATAATTTTCCGAAAGGAAAATTATCACACTACCATAGTTTTAATGAAGTGTTTGTGTGGAGGACCACACTGTCTTTATATAAAAACTACAGAGGCACCGTGAGAAAAGGAAATTTATTAAATTTTCTCAAAAATAGCTAAATATTGCCACTCTAAAAGTTTCTGACCTTCAAATGCGTCCATTTGCAGATTATTCCACCATGTTGGAGTGGAGAGAACGTAAGCATGAAGAGCTATATGATGCGACCACAAATAATCCAGCCACAATGCGCGTGCTGAGATGTTGTGGATTGTATAAATTTTGGGAAATTCAGGGCACGAGGGCACAAGTGGAACTAATGACCTAGCTAGTGAAAATATGGGACATCTAAGAACAATGTTTTATCATTGGTGATCACAAGCTAGAACTTGAGCTTGAAGACATTTAATTTCTCACTAGTTTATCCAAAAGAGGTGAACATATCTCTTTGTTTGGAGTTAGGAAAGGTGGCCTGCCTATTGCTAGCTATAAACAAGAGTTCTACAGTGAAGAAGCTGATCCCAAAGACAACCATATAGATATAAAGACTATCCTATGTCTTGATCTTAAAGTCATTGCATTTACCGTGACTAGGTTGTGTGGGAGCATAGTTCCACATGTGGCTACCAAATCTCAGATGCACACACCAGTTGACTATTATAGAAGTACCATTTTCAATTGGTGTGAAGGGGAATTAGCCAATATGAAAGGCCAATTGACTAGAGAAAAAAACTCAAAGTTGAAAAACTTTGGGTATGGTTCCATCTTGGTTTCTTTTGCTTTGGAGAGGATTCCATCCCTCGCCCCTTAGCTGGTCTCTGTTGATCATGGTAAACCTAGAGAGCCGCGTATGGTACGCTAGGTTGCACTAATGTATCACCATGGTGGCAATGGTTGTGTGGTAGTTCGATTCATTCCAACATATTTTCATTGGCTACAAAACCAAATCTTCACTATTGAGGATTTCCCGTATGCAGGCATAGATTTTCGAGGTGATCTCGAGATGTCCTTACCTCCAGGGGAAATATGGGATGAATCAAGTAAATGAATCATTTTGATGTGTTTTGATTCTTTTTTTTTTTTTTTGATAGTCCAATACTGATAACAAAATTTTAAATTCAAATTTTGGTCCACGAAGGCCAGCCACTCTCCGCCACTTCGAAAGGAAGCCAACATAGCCTATTGCACAGCCACAAAATCAAGCAACATAAATCCTTACTAACTTGGAGCAAAACCTAGAGAGGTTTACTATAGATATCTCGGAGACATCGACGGACGATATTCCTCTTTGTCTTTAGAGACACATTACTAGTGTTCCTGGCCAGTTCAGGATATTCCTGCGCAGGGTGGCATGGGCGATAGTTTACTATCATGGTCATCACCACGGATAGTGGATGATCATTGCACACTATTGTATTTTATTTTTTGTATCACAATATTTCATATCATAAGGTGTTTTAAACCTATGATCATAGACGATGTAATATTTTTTAAAACACAAACTCCTATCTATGATATTACTACTTTCTCTAGCTATATTTTTCAACACATATCAAATGTTGTTTTGGTTTACTGTTTTAATGCTGCAAATGTATATTTATAACATTATTAGCTAATGCATCAATCAATTTATTTAAATTTCTTGGAATGTGTTGATATTCGATGTAATCAAATTTCCTTTCCAAGAGACGAACATTCAAAAATAATCTCAATAACAATGGATTTTTAATCGCGTATATTATTTTTAAATGTAATACAATAAGTTCTGAATCTAGCCTAATGATCAAATTCTAAATGAAAAATTAAATGGCATCAGATAATAACTCAGTCACTGCACTATATTCTACAACATTATTCGTTGTTTGACCAAGGCTTACCCCATGCATAGAAATTAATTCATTAATGGGTGAATAAATAACCCAGGTTAAGGAAGAAATATTCCATGTACTACAACATGCATCGTTAGCAAAACCAATGTATGTTTGAAGGGATTTCGACATCTGCAATATCAAGAGTAATCAAGATAAGCAGTGATAGTAGAAAGAGTAAACTTAAACTAGACACACTCATCTAATTTAAGGCATATAACTAGAAAAAATAACTAATGTACAAGTGAGATCTTCACACAAGAATCAAGCATAATATCTCTTCAGATAAAGTCCATTTCTGGGTTTATCTAAAGAGACCCCCGTCATAATTAGTCAATTCATAAACCCCTTTTGCAAGCACTCGCTTGACAATGTAAGGACCATGCCACATTGGTTCAAATTTCCCAGCTCCTATTTTATCGTTAGCTTGATCATATACCAAGACTAGGTCACCTTCTAAAAAAACACGAGGTGTAACACTTCGGTCATACTGAGCTTTAACACATTTTTTATGAGCTTCGGCTGCTAATGCAGTGGTGCGTCGAGTCTCATCTAATTGTGCTAAGTACAAAAATCATTTTTCATCTTCAGAAGTAGCTGCTAGTCACTCTATGGCTAATTGGAGTGACAGTATTTTGCATTCAATAGGTAATGCAACTTATAAACCGTAAACCAGTTGAAAAGGAGTGAACCCTGTTGCAGTTTTTGCTGAGGTTTGATATGCCCAAAGCATTGAAAAAATCATGGTATGCCAATTCAATTTATGAATTCCAATTATCCTTTTAATCATGGTGGTTAAAACTTTAATAATGGCTTCAACCTAACCATTAGCCCGTGGGTAATATGGAGTAGAGTTATCATGGCGTAGGCCGAGTTGGTCGGAAAGTTCGGTCATCATTATGTTTTGAAAATGACTCCCATAATCAGTGATAATAGCTTGGGGTACACTGAAATGAGAAATTACATGATTGAATACAAGCGTAGATACAGTTTTTCCATCTCCCGCAAATGTAGGCATCCCCTCGGCCCATTTGGTAAAATAATCTAGCGTGAGAATAATATACCCATGCCCCCCGCCCGAGTGAGGGTTACATGTAATGAAATAAATGCCCCATTTTGAAAAAGGACCGCTAGCAATTATGGGGTGAAGAGGAGCCGGTGGTGCATGCATCTTTCAATCAAATATCTAACAGTTGTGGCATTTTTGGACTACGGGAATGCAATATTTGAATAATGATGGCCAAAAATAACCAGCGCGCAATATCTTTCAGGCTGTGGCATACCCAAACATATGACCACCATACACTCCAGAGTGGCAGTCATTCAAAACCCTTTCAGCCTCATTATGAGTTAAACATCGTCAAAATATAGAATCCGCACCACGACGATAAAGTGTGTCTCCAACAATATTGTATTGCTGATATTGGTAACAGATCTTTCGTCGATCTGAATGTGAAATTTTAGGCCGAAAATTTTGGGTGTAGAGATAAATGATGATATCTCCATACCATGGATCTAATGTAGTGATAAGAAACAAAGATTCATTAACAATCGAATGCTCTACCACAGTTTCTGTCTCAGTATTTGGGAAGTCACACATAAGTTCTACGAACACCAATAATTTCTTTGAGTTTGATTTTTCGAATTATAAATAAAACTCCTGAAGGATAACAATCCATTTAGAGTATTTTCCCCAGAGTAATTGTTTAGCTACAATGTACATCATCGAGTTGCAATTATATATCATAGTTTTTTTTTGTAACAATATGTAATGACGAAATCTCTAGAAAGCTTGTGTTATCACTCAGGCCTTCCTTGAAGTTGTAAGAAAAGGAAAGAAACCCAAGGTAACCACTAACCAACCTTCAGATGCAGAATCTAGCCAATCTGCAACCAGAGAGGGCTCTCTCTTTAAAATTTAGCTTTGTTTTATAAAGTATTAGGCTAGTTATAAGTCTAGGGGGTTTTGATTTTGTTTGAAAGGTGGAATCCCCCAACTGAGAGCAAGGTTGAAGATTTTTAGTCCATTGGGCTATGGAGTTGAAAGGAGGCTTTACTGGATTACTCTTCTACACACAATATGGCTTTGCAGGGCAAGATAGCCAAACAGAGAACAATTTTTAGAAATTAAAGTGAATGGAATGGATTTTGGAGGGATGAAAGGAAATTAAGAATCTTTCAACATGTTCAAATAAAGAAAGTGAATGATTACAAATAAAGAGCAGTTAAGAATTCTTTACTATAGTAATCAAAATGTTTAAACCAGCGAAACAAGAGCAATTAAGAATTCGTTGCTTATAACCAGTTTGGAAGAAAACATTTAGAATATTCACAATTGAAATCAGAGTACACTCAAGTAAGTTCTGATTTATTATTTTATGTCAAATATTCAGAAATGGAACACAATGATATTATAAACAGATATAAAACTTAAAACATATGATAGAAAAGACTTATTGAACTATAGTTTGACACATGAATCCTGCAAAAAGTCTTGAGTTTCAAATCATCATCCAGCAAGCCACAGATAAATTTCTCCAAAGAACTTTTATTCCAAAAACATCAATGTCATAGCAAAGTAGTAGAATCCACTCTCAATACTCCAATTGAGGGAGTATTTATACAAATTCTAAACTAAAATATCTTGAAAAAAATATCAAAATTGGTTCACAAATCTATCCAACTATATTACATAAATAGAACTTAAGTAAATTACACTCAAACTAATGCATCTATTTGGCACTATTTTTTATGGATAGGTGATGAAAAAGAGGGGAATTTTAATTTGATCCAACTCTTAGTTGATGATGAGGCATCCAAGTCACTAACTGCTTCCTTTCTTTGTGCAATTCTGCTCCAACAATTCTGAAAACTTGGGGTCCAATGATATCTTTTTATTTCTCACTCCGTAATAGATATGTAAAAAGTGAAATAGGTTATTGTAGATCAATATGTTGGTCAGATAAACCTCTTTCATTTTCCTAACATTCCTCTCCAGCTTTGCACAATAGGCTCTGCAAAAAGATGTGTAAAACAAAGTTTTACAGAGTTTGAAAAATAGCCTATAAAGATGTTCATGTATCTCTCAGTCTGAAATCACTGTGAAAAAACTGAGATAGGTTTTTGTAGATGGGTCTCTTAGAAACAAAAAATACCTTCAGTTTTGTAATATGTATTTCTACTTGGCCATAATATTCTCTGCAAAATGATGACTTAACAGGAATTTTCTGCAAAAATTGCTTTCAAACATTGTTTAATATTTCCAAAACCATAATAGATGTTGGAAAAGTGAGAGAGGTTTTTGTATATGATCCTATTAAGAACACAAAACTCCTTCAGTGTTGCAAAATTCATCTCGGATTGGTCACAATATTTTCTTCAAAACAATGACTAAAATATGAAATTTCTGCAAAAATGTTCCTTCTTGTTGTGTTTTTCATCTTTTCACCTTTTTGTTCTTTTGACTGTTTTACTTTCAGTTTAAGACAAAATTCAATGTTGGTGAAAGTATTTTCAGTTTTGTTTAACATTTTACTACCTCTGTATTTACTTTTACTGTTTACCTTTGACTGCTCTGTAACTTTCTTTTGACCTTTCACTCTGACTTTTACCTGCTACACTTTAACCACTGATACTCTTTAACTGTTATGCTTTGACTATCAATGTGTGGTTTATGTTTTTACTATCTGTTTCAACATTAAATCATTTAATATCCTGTTTCCTTCACTTGTCTTTCAACTGTATGTTTTATCTTCCATCTATGTTTGAATAGATTTGATAACACTCTTGGAGTAAACAAGTCTTACGACTAGTATTAAGATTGTTTATCCAAGGATGTGGTCTTTTGATCACTTGTAAAACAAAACAAATTGTTAAGAAAGCATTGGTTTGCAGGGGAGGTCGAAAAGGTTTAATTTTATTTTGAGAGGTCTGTGGAGTGAATCTAGAATGATTTTTGGGAGGTAAACCATGCTCGAATTGGTTAACAGAGGTTTCAGGTGGTGTAGCTGGGTTATAAAGGGTTTTACTACATGGGAGTCTGGTCGTTCACTGTGCATGTGATAATGAAAAAGATGCGGGGTTTTTGTTTTTATTCATAAAGTCATAGGTGGCGGGGTTTTGATTTGATGACGTAAGCAAGTACGTGGAAAACGTCGTGGGGGATAGGTGGTAAGTGGTTTTTTCTGCACCGCTTTTGGGAGCAGGTGGTTTTCCGCGATTCAGCAGCGATTCCATTGGTTGAATGACATGTGGTAGGGACACTGTTTGGAAATCGCTCGGATTTTGCGCGTTAACGCTCGTACAGAGGATGGCTAGCGGAATCAATGGGAGCCATCGATCTTGGAGGGGGTGATCTGACAGTTGTCGGGACATGGAGATGGCAGGGAGTTTAACGAGTGGGGCCGATGTGAATTAATGGTTAATTAATCATTTCAGGAGGTTTCTTATTGGTAGAGGTTGGTTATTAATCAATCTTAAGGATTAATTAATCCCATGTGAAAAACGATCGGGAAATGTTAAATGGCGCGGGGATGAATTATTTCAAAGTTTAATTCAATTAAAATTTGGATTTATTTTTTATTTCAAACATGTTTTCATATGTTTAAACCTTTTTCATATATTTTCTTAATATACGGTAATTAAATCAATATGGCTTTCTTACCATAGGGGGTGGGAATAGAATTAATGTTATTTTTTAGCCAAAGGGCATATAATGTAGGTTTTTATTTGAATGTATGGGGGTTAAATACTTTGGCTAAAAGTATAATATATGGGTTTATGGGATATTATAAAAAAGGAGTTAAATATAATAGGACAAGGTCATTTTTATGGGAGTTAATACATAAATTAGAATTAATATGACAAAGGGACAAGGTAAACTCAAAATACTTAAATATAACCAAGAAAGTGAGAATTCAAAAGTAAATAGCATTATTATACTTTCATCACTTAGACTTAGAATAAAATGTGATTTTGAGGGCTTTTCATGGAATATTGAAGGATTTTCCTAAGTAAAATGGAATTTTACATAGGAAAGGATTAAGAGTGAATGAGTATAATGATGAATAACTTCAAGTACTTAGGTATTTTCAATTATTGGGCCGAGGGTCCAGTCCCTCCAAAAGTCAAGGAAATGCCTTGAGCCCCTTTAATCTTCAAATTCCTTAGCACTTTGGGGAAATTAGTGAAAACTTTAGGGAAAAAGTGAGAAGGGAAGTTAATTATTTTCACTTTGCTTTACTCTGTAATTCTGCCAATGTATTGTTCTGTCTTTGCACTTGGTGATGAAAGTAAAGGATTAAACACATTTAGCACCATCATTCATCACATGAAACTTTGCAACACCATCTACCTACCCTATCTACTTTACTCTACCATTTTCTCTTCTTTATTAGGGTGCACTTAGGCTGGCAAACCCTTATCAATCTTCTTTTTCTTTTACATGGCAAGCCTACCTAAGTCTACACTTATTACATCCAAGAGCTCAAATTAAACTGTTGAGCTTATTTTATTAACTCTACCTAACTACTAATCTGCCAAGATTAAACTGTTTGGCCAGATATTTATTCTCTATTCTACAACATGAAATTGAAAAATGAATGAGTCAAGTTTAAACAGTTTGACTCTTCATAAATTGTGGCATAAAAATACAAGTTGCACACAATTGCTTATTACAGAAAATGAAATAGTAGTAGCATTTAAACTTGCTCACTTTCCTGGTCTATTTTGTTTGGGGTTCTTTCTTTCACTTTTTTAACCATTTTATTCTTTTTACCCTTTGATTTTTTCTTTTAGGGTATACCCTCTTTACATTTTTTAAATTTTTTGATTTTTTTTTTGAATTTTTGATAATATGGAACACCTTTGCAACAAGAAAAAGATTTGACATATTGCATAGTTTCAACAAGTCAATCATGAAAAATGACACCTATTGGTATAGGAGTCTAACAACTTGAACTGTTGCAAAGGCCAATTTCTCCACATGCAAATATTTAATCTCAGTTGTATTGAGATTTCAACTTAGATAGTAAATCACATGCTCATTGTGGAATTCATCCTCTTGAACTAATACCATTCCAATGGTAGAATCAGAGGCTGCTAGGTATAAAAAGTAATCATGGTTGTAATTTGGTGGATGCAATAACGGTGCATGGGTCAACACATGTTTTAAAGCATAAAAATATTGATCAGTGATCTCATCCCAAATAAAATGAAAATTCTATTTAAAAAACCTAGTAAAACCTTTTGTTAACTCAGCATAGTTCTGGATAAATCAACGCAGAAAATTTTCTTTCCCTTGCAAACTTTAGAGTTGGAGAAGTGTGGAAGGAGGAGGTAAATTTATAATAGCCTCAACCTTCAAAGGGTCAACACGAATGCCTACTTTCAAAACAATGAATCCCAATAATCTACCATATTGCACACAAAAAACACATTTGTGGGGATTCAACCGGATCTTATAATGCCTACATCTCATAACAATTGCTCGTAAATGAGTAGGATGATCTTCCCTGTGCAATAAATGAGCAGGTAAATCATCGAGATAAGGCTGAAAAATGTGTTTAATGTCATGAAAAGAATAATACATTTCCATTTGAAAATTTACGCCAACGTTCTTTACTCTGAAAGATAGTTTATAGTAAGAAAAATTTCCCCAAGGAAAATTGAATGTTGTTCTTGGTTGATCAGTAGGGAGTATGTTTATTTGATTGTATTCAAAAAATCCATCCATAAATGAATATTTTTCATTTCTGGCACAATCATCAATGATTTGGTCAATATAGGGAGTTAGATGATTGTCCTTAGGACAGGATTTGTTAATATCCCTATAGTCGACACACACTCGTATAGTTCCTTGTTTTTTATTAACAGGAACGATATTAGATGTTATGTCGCTATATTAATAGTTTAGTCCCTTATTATGTTAGTGTATCCCCCCTTATTGTTATTTTCGTACCCCTGTAACCCCCATATTTCCGTTATCGTTCCCTTACATTATTATTGTTAGGTCAGCTAGGATTACATTTTGGCCCCACTAGGATTATATTGTGGCCACATGGACTCCTATATATGGAAGGAGGTTTTGGTCATTTGTATCATCAAAGAATTGTTCATTCATGTAATGTATTGGAGGTTTCCCCCTCGAAGTGGCTCATTTCTAAGGTGTTGATATCACTTTTCTTATATTTTTGGTGCTGGTTTCACAACATTTGGTATCGGAGCTTTGGATTCTAGGGTTTCGCTGCTCCAAACAAATCATCATGGAATTTTCGCTATAACATTTTTTCTCTGAAGGTTAAAAAGCTGAAATTTTTAGAGTGCGAAGCTGAAATCCTAGGGAACATCGTCACAAAATTTCAGAGCTTGGTTTGTAGCATTTTCAGAGATATGATCTGTGGAATTTAGGGATTTTTGCAGGCTCCTGAATTTCACTTAAAAAGATCATCGCAGAATTTTCGCTATAAATTTTTTCTATGAAGGTTCAGAAGCTGAATTTTTTAGAGCACAAATGTGAAATCCTGAGGAACATCGTCGCAAAATTTTAGAGCTTTCTTTGCTACATTTTTGGAGATATGATCTGTGGAAATTAGGTATTTTTCAGGCTCCCGAATTTCATCTCAAAGAGGTGATCGTGGGAAAAGCTTCATAACTCTCTCTCTGAGCATCAGATTGAAATTATATAAAAAGTGACTGGAAGTACAAAGAATTTAGTTTCATTTCTATAAATTTTGGATCCGAAGGAGGAAACAGTGACATGTGGAAAGTCGTACAAGTTCACTCTACTGAACTAGTCCATAATTAGGTCATCGTAGGAGATTGGGCACAACTTTGTCTTAAAAAATCCAAATTAGGTCAGACCTGTGGCATTTTAAAGAGAATTTAGAGGGCTAACTCAGTGCCAAATTTCATATATTGAATATCCAAAATCGTAAAGTTAATTAAGTTTGAATATCAAGCTCCTCAAAATCAAGAAAAAGGTGTGTATTTTGTTTTTAAAAGTGCATAACGTTTGTTTGCAAAGTAGTTTGAACTGATTCTAAGGGCATATTTTAGAATTTTTATTACTATTTGGTTCTATAATGCCTCCAAAAAATAATTCCATACCCATTAATCCCTCAAAAATCTATACTATGACACATGAAGAGGAAGAATTGCAGTATCAAATATCAAAATTACGGTACCAAGTGCAACAAATTTAGATCTTACGAAGAGCAACAGAAGATGACATAGATGGTTTAAAAACATAAATGGAGGCTATGTTGGATGGTTTTAAGGATTAAATAATAACTAATATGGATGATAAATTAGTGGAAGATCACATCGAGCATCAACAACAAGTTCTCCAACTCTCAAAGGATAACCTAACTTTGGTGTAGAATCTAATGAAACAACAGGAAGATCAACACCACATAGAAAGAATTTCGGAAGTAGTCACCGAAACAATAAGTCTACAAATACAATCAATTTCAGAGTATCTCAGCAAATGGAAGAACTTTCTTGTAGAAGATTCCACATGGGAGGATGACAACTTTATATAGAAGCATCAAGAAATAATCAAGCATTGAGGACAACACTTGTTTGAAGGAGAGGGGCATGTTAAGTCCCTATATTAATATTTTAGTCCCTTATTATGTTAGTGTATCCCCACTTATTGTTATTGTTGTACACCTGTAACCCCCATATTGTTATTATTGTGCCCTTACATTATTATTATTAGGTCGGCTAGGATTACATTGTGGCCCCACTAGGATTATATTGTGGCCCCATGGACTCCTATATATAGAAGGAGGTTTTGGTCATTTGTATCATCCAAGAATTTTTCATTCATGTAATGTATTGGAGGTTTCCCCCTAGAAGTGGCTTATTTCTAAGACATTGATTTCTCTTTTCTTCTATTTTTGGAGTTTGTTTCACAACATTAGATACCGGATCTGTTAAAGGAATTGGATAAATAAAATCTACTCTTAGTAATTTCTCAACTTTGGCTTTAATAGCAGCAGCTTTTCGTGGATATATCGGATGTAATATTTGCCTCATAGGTTTAGCATCCCCGTAAATTTTTATTTAATGAATGAAAATGTTGGAATCAATTCCTGGCATTTCTTCATAAGACCAGGCAAATATGTCACAGAATTCTTGAAATAGAGCTTTATATGTAGTAATTTCATCTAACGTACAAGAAATGCCTATATGAATGTTTTCAGTAACTCCTAGTTTAACTAATATGTAAATGGGAACCGTTGAAGAAATATTTCCCAAATTAACTTCAGAATCTAAATTTGTAATCGATATTGGACTCTGGGGCTCCTTGACTTAGTCAATTGTAAAAATAGATAAAAAAATATTTTCAAATCTATCAAGCTTAGGTAAAAATGATGATCTACGATGGATATCGTCCCATGGTAATTCATCTATAGACAAGAATTCACGAATGCTTTCATTAGTATAAAACACTTGTTGAAAAGGGTCAGGAATTGATGTTATAGCTGAGCTAGATGGTGAAAATGATTCTTCATTTATCACATTCATTGGATCAGAATCAGTTCATGGTGGACTGGAAAATGACTATACTTCTTGATATGTTATCTCAAAATGACTCAAAGGCATCGCGCCATTGAAAGAATTCAGTTCTGACTCTAAAGGCACTATCCAAGGATCAAATGGAATAGTGCTTGATGTAATCATATTGATATTAGCAATACTACACGGTATGTTAGGTGGAGGCACAGAAAAATTACCCATTAAGGCAGAATATTTGAGTAATTCTACTCCAACATCCTCATAAGGGATAGTTGATTTTCGAATATGTTGAATACTATCTGTAGAAGTTGGGTTTGACGAATAATATGAGAGCTGAACGATTTTCATAATCTTTCCTTGATGAGGAAACATGATTAATTGAAATATGGATGACATGAAAATGCTCATAGCATAAGACCAACTTTGACCCAGAAAAAGGTTGTAATCCAGAGGGGCATCAACAACTTCCACATCTAAATTAATAGTTTTACCTTCGAGCTCTATAGGTAGATCCTGTAAAATTCCATATGAATGGAACCCTCTTCTAGAAAAATATTTCAGGATGTTCAGGGATTAGTTAAGTGTTAGAGAACCAAGTCATTTCCAATAGTTTAATGACATAATACAGATATATGCTCCTTGAACAATTACAGTATGAAAGCAACGTCTTTTTTTTACTAGTACTGGAATCTGAAAAGCCATTTGGTGAGGGAGCCATGGTGTAAATTTTTTTAAATACAAGACCATAAGGTTAGAATCCTGAAGATCTATAGCTCTAATAGTTGATAAGAGTAATTTCCTTTGTGAGGGACATGATTGCAGCACTTCTAAGGCTGACATTGCTGAAGGAGATATTTCTAAATCTTCAACAATGTTGTAGTTCTGAGCAGATCTCATATGTGGATTGAAAAATGATTTCTGAAGTACACCTTTAGGAGGCAATTTAATTACTAAATTAGGATTGGGTTTCTTGATATGAAGTGGATCAGAAATCAAAGGAGATGTATCTGGTGCTAAATTAGAATTTTCTACTTCTTTACCAATAACAAGATTTTTATTTCCATAGTCTTGCGATCGAGTCGCAACCATTACTTGAGACATCATCAAAATATCTGCTAATGTATTAGAAGAAGATCGAATCATTTTGTGATCTTGTACAGGAAAAGCATCCTTCAAGACAGCGGGCATGTGCGAATCATTGACGAATTTAGATACCTCAGACCTATGCGTACATTCTTTGGTGAAATGATCCTCGTCACAAATAAGACAAGGATAATGAGGTTTTTGTTTATCATCAATGAGATCATTTTTCTCAGTTTTTTCTTTGGGAGATGAAGTCTGTTTACTTTTACTCTTCCCTTTCTTCTTGTTAGACGAATCTATAATGTGAATGTCGACAGAATTTTCAAGGGAAGAATCCCCTTTTGGTGAATCAAGTAAAGTTATTATAAGAGAAGTAACCTTTGAAGATTTCTTCTTACTCTTAGTAGTACTAACTATACCTATTACACTATGAGCGACATGAGACCCTGAAGGAGTTGCTGTTATTTAACCAGGACATGGTAAATCTTGAATTTTCTTGTACAAAGTACCTGATTGTGTATATACCAAGTCAAGGTACTAAGCTTAAGAAATTACTTGTTCTTCTGTAACAACTCCTCCTTTGGCCACATCTTCAGTGATTTTTTGGAGTAATGATTTTATAAACCATTCTGGAAAGATCTGATCCAGAATAAAAAAATTCACCAAACGTCTTCTACATCTCCATTCATGTATACGATCTAATATGCATGTAGACGTAGATTGTTTTAGTGAAGTTAATAATTCTGTGCCATTGTCGTATCTGACTGGCAACTGAAAATGAGTTAAGAAGGCAGTTGCTAAAGCATTGAAATTGTTAAATAAGCCTCATGGTAGTTCAATGTACCATTTAGCTACTAATCCTATCAACGTTCTCTAAAAAGTCTTAATCGAATGGAATCGTTCAATCAAAGAGTTGGATGCACACCAGAGGTGGTAAGTCATGACATGGTTAGAAGGGTCCTCTCCTGATTTTCCTTCAAAATTTGGGATATCACTGGGAAACTTATTTGGCTTTGGCGGCCAATACAAAAGATAATAGATGGGATCATTTGTAAGGCGCGATAAATCAAGTAAATCTAAAGTTTCTATGAATGGAAACTGATGGTTAGGATCCTACTGATTAAATTGATAATCTTGTGAAACTATACCACTTCGAGGAGGAGGATATCCAGGATAGCCTGGAATAGCCTGTGCATTTGGAATCAGAATGCCCCCTAGATAACTAGGATTAACCGGACCATATTGGGGTTGAAAAGGTGTTTGATATGCATACCTAGGATGCGACTGTTACTGGTATACTAGATTTTGTGGAACAGGTCCATATTGATATTTTCCTTGATACGGTTGATAGATAAACTAAGGTTGGTTTGTTATAACTATACTTGTACCAGTCTATCCTATAGGCATCTAAACAGTAGTCTCAATTGTAGGTCTAGGCTGCTGAACAGAAACTTGAGGAATCTGAGCCGATATTTGAGGGGCAGTAGGAACAGGAGCTACAGATACTCTAGGAATAGGCATGATAACTTGAACAGAAGTTGGTGCAACAGTTTGTGGTGGAGTTCTAGGTGTACTCAGACTAGGCTACTAAACAGGACCAGATGCAGGTATTTGAATTGTAGGCTAGACTGTTTGTTGGGTTTGATTATAACCAATTGGTTGTCCAGGTTGATAATAAGGTACTTGCACATTTGGCTGAAAATTCTCTTGAACTTGGGATGGATCCCACACCATATTTACTCCGAGATTTGAGGGTCCCTTTGAAGGTTGTAGATAAGAAGGACCATAACCAGGTTGAACATATGGCTGATAATTAGTTGGATAATTTCCACCTACTTGTAACAATTGTTTTTCCTAGTAGAACTGTTGTCCTAAAGGAGGCTGTGGACCCTGAGTTTGGTACTGACCTTGGGGTTGATATTGACCTTGAGGTATGTACTAACCTTGAGGCATGTACTATCCTTGGGGTTGATATTTACCCTGAGGTATGTACTGACCTTCAGGTTGCCCCCCAGGCAGTAAATTACTAGCTTGAGGTTTCCCCCAGGGAGTAAATTACCACCTTGAGGGCTAGGGTTTGGAATGTTTCCAGACATCATATAAAATTTTTCACTATTAAAAGTTCTGGTATTTGATTCATTTGGACCAAATGATAGTATATGTTTATCGGGAAAAGGAGATGCCCCTTATAAATTCCCAAAGAGCGACTAGTATCCTGCAGGAACATATGAACCACCATAAAAATATGTTTCTGGAGATTTAGAAAACATGGATGGCTCACCAGGCATGTTTAATGGAGGTCTATAACCTCTTGGTGTATAAGGAAAAGGAATCCTGGGTGGCGAATAATTTAGACCAACATTCTGTAGAAATTCTGTCAATGAAGAATACAAAGAATCTCGTCTAAAAGGACTATAAAAAATCAATTCACGTTCTCTAAGATTTAAATATTCCTGAGTTGAAGGAAGGACAACTTCTTCTTCAGTGTCAGTAACTTCTTCAATACTAATGAGACTAGGAGGAAGATCTTTTGTGATCTGATCCTTCATTCTAGGTGAATCAGGATGACCAGGGGTTCGAGTAATGAACTCTAAAGTAGGCTCAGACATAGTAGGTTCAGTTTCTGGCTCAGAAATTTCAGGTTCAGTAGATGATAATTCACTTGTTGTAGAAGCAAGTTCACCTAGTTAGGAAATTGAAATTTTCTGAGGAGTATACTCTGTTGTTTGTGGTTGATCTACTTCATAATGAGGATGGATAGTTATGGATGTTTCTTCCTATTCTGTTAATCTAGTTCCTGATGTTTGTCCTTTTTTCAGATTTAAATCTTTCTAATTGGCTTGGTGTATATTCAGGGGGTTTCCTTGCATTCTACGTGATTGTCTCAGTAATTCAACCACGATTAAAACTTTTAATCACACGCAATTAAAGGAAATTTCAATAAAAAATCCTAAAGTATCTAGGGAAACAACTAAATTGATCATATGCCTACAAAATCTAAGAGATCAAACCATGAAAAAACAATAGATTCTCACACTAAAAACATTAGTTGGTGATGAAATCCAACATCATAGAATTTTAATGCAGAAATGGCGGTTGGAATAGTTACCCCAACAACCTGCTTAATAAAACAGACTAGTGCAAGTTTCTCCACTTAAACCATCTCGAGTGAAGATAAACCTCCAGAGATTCCAATTGAGTCTAGTTGACGTATGCTCTAGGTATAGTGGACCTTCCCTCCACCGTCACCTTGGGAAAGAATCCTAAATTTTATGGCCATGAAGTCACCAACGGAAACACAGATACCTGGGGGGATAGTCTATGATCTAATATACATGCAAGGGTAGAGTAACAAGCTCAATCCCCTTGAAGGCTCCTTGACATAATCCAAGGTTTAATGATAAGTGACCCTAGGCTCCTCGAAAATGGTCTATCTAAGGTTTACCATTTTAATACGTGCACATTTTCTATCTTTCCCAATGAGATAGGTATGATTACCTCACTGGTTCAGACATGATCTCATGCTTAATTCCTTTAGGAGGAGCTTCCCAAAGCATATATGCTACAATTGGATTTTCCTACCAAAATATTTACTACTTGTTTTTTTGAACTGCCTTGGAAATTTAATTACAACCTATTCCAAGACACTAGCCTAAGCTATGTTGGTGGAAAAGAGCTTTAGAAAATGAAAAAATTTCTAGATTGATTTTAATTAAGCGTTAATTTTGGTTTGGTTGTTTCTTATGACAGAAGGTATGGAAGTGAAACTTCGATGATATGTAATGACCCAACTCAAAAATACACTAAAATGCATCTATATGACAAACAACTGATTTCTTTTCAATGAAACCTATTTTAGAGGAAAGATTTGAGAGTCAATAATTTTCAAAACATAAATTCTTTCTTTGATAAACAAGAAACTTTGAAAAAAGAATATTTTAGAGAACTCAATTTCACAGAAAAAATATGACTTGTTCAAAATGAAATTCCTTATATCATTCAAATCAGAAACTAGAATCAAACTTCTTCCATAAGAAAACTAAAACTCTTAAAATCATAAAATTCAAAACTAAAAGAAAACTCTAATCTAGAACTCTATCTAAAAAGTTTCGAGGACATTTATGCTCAGTTTGTAATCTAACCAAGAACTTTTTGCTTATCTCAGCAAGAAATCAAAGACATCCAAAAATGGGTTTAAAATGAAATTCAGTCCTTATCAAGCTAAAAAGTTTTCTAAATTTTCAAATGAAAATAAAATAAATTTTTCATAAAAGAAAGAGTTGCCTCAAGTTCAATGGATCAAGAAGAAAATGATAACATACCAATTAGTTGAGCTATATAAAAAAAATTTATTCAGAGCAACAAGAAGACAGGGTAAACACTTACTCATAAAATGCAAATCATCTGAAAAGATCACTTCAAACACAGAAATTGCTGAAAGAAACTCACTCAGAAGTCTTTGACAGTCAAGCAAAGTTGGGAAAATTACAAAGAATCAAGTAATTGGATTCTAGAAAACAAAATTTTTATTTTTTCAAAAATTTTCTAGAAGTCCGCAGTTTTTAATGGATCAAGGTGCGGTACCGCACTAGTTTTCACAAAAATCTGTGAAGTCTACCACTCTTTTTTTAAACAAAAAGTGCAGAAGACTAGGAAAAAATCAAGAAAAAAAAAATACAGATTTACAGTCAAGAATCCTAATGAGTTATCTACCCAACCCAGTTTTGAACTAATCAAAATCAAAGAAATATTTCAAAAGTCAAACTGAAAATTAAAAAAGAAAACTAAGTTCATTAATCCCGAGTGGAGTCACCATTTTGTTAGATGGACAAAATCCTTCTTGCGGACAAGAACGATCTCCCTAATATCCTGAGGATATCTAGAAACAAACAACCGAATGTAAACCATTTTCTCTAGATCATTTGTGACTCAAAATTATTAATTAACAAAGTATATGGACATGCCCCTACCTGAAGTCCAACGCTTGTTGTAATCTTCAATCTAGTTGCTCTGAAAGAGGTCAATTCAGCATGTAAGACTTGCAATCAAAGAAAATAAAAAGGATTAAAGAGCACCTGCAAGATATAATAATTCAAAAACACTAATTTTTCTCAGTGATCAAGGAATCCAAGAATTAAATTACTCAAAGAGATATATGAACAACTTAATGAGAAAATAGAATCCATTTGTATTAACTTTAATGATAAGAAGTAAACTTACAACCTTGACTCCCTGATGTTATACAAGTTCTTCTGGGGTCTTGAATAGTCGTTTCCTCTCTGTTTGACAAGCCTTCTCCTCTATGAACTAGCATGAATCTATGGACATGAGTATGTAATCATTCCCATGCCAATGATGCCAAGTAAAGAGAGTATGATTTCTTCATCAATTAACCTCAAAACAACCAAGTTCTAAGTGCCTTTGAGACTTAAACATGATCTCAATTTATATGAGAAGGGAGGTAGTTTCAGTTCTAATAATAGAGGGATAAATTCCTTTCATGAAGGGATTAAGCTCCAAATACCAAGGTATAGACTCCTTTAATGAAGGGATTGAAGCTTGACCAAATTATAGTTCTAGAAGCCTCTAGTTGGGAGAATATTTGACCAGCTAGGCTTCTATAACTTATTTTTTCTTTAATTTTACCTTTTACAGGGGTCCGTAGTTTTAATAAGAAGAACGTGCGTTATGTGCTGTAGGTTATAGTGTAAGAAACTGTGGTACCGTAGGAAAATACTACGGAAAGTGCGGAGTTAGGCTTTTTAGGGTTTTAATTAGCTTCTCTCCAATTCCAAGACTTGGTTTACGAACATTTTGATTTTGGACCTCTAATGGAGCATAATATAGGTAATGATGAACCCATATAGATAGCTAGATGTCATGGTGACAAATGTTAGTGTAACAGTCTGATACCAATTGATGAACCCTTAGCTAAACTGAGAGGGGTGGGGGGGTGAATCAGTTTAGTAAATTCATGGACATTTAAACATTTTTTTTAAACTTATTTACACATTCAATTCATAAGAAACTTAATACATAATGAATCAAAAAACTTAATGTGTGGACAGTAAGTAATTAAGCAGATTAGAACATCGCGTCAACAAATAATCATTAAACACATAGACAATAGATATAAGTGGAAACCAATAAGGGAGAAAACCACATCTTATTATTGTTGTGATGCAAAGGAACACTCCAATCCCTCTCACCACTAATTTTCTGTAGGCTCCAACCTACAGGAGGCTACTACCTCAAATTCTGCAAGCTATAACTTGCAAGGAAGCTCCAACTCCCATCTATTTTCTGCAGGCTATGACCCACAGGAGGCTCCTACCTCAACCAGCTCTAACTGGACATCTATCAAGCTACAACTTGAAATGGAAGCACTAATTCCCATGTATTGTTTCATGGCTACAACCCATAGGAGGCTCCTACCTCAAACAACTCCAACTAGACATCTATCAAGCTACAATGTCACACCTCCCGTTTCCAACAATTTTTATATTTTATTTTATTTATTTTTATTTTTTATATATCATGATGATCTAAAGTCTATTCCACATCTGAATAATTCAACATTTCTTACTTTCTGATTTACACATCAATTATAGGTATTCCCTTTAACACCTATGGTATTTAGGGTCAAGACCCTTAACCTCTGGTTTTAAATTATGTTTATTATACTAACCATTAAGGTTTTTAACTCCATAACCCTTCCTTCATTTTATTAATATATATATATATATATGCTTATTATACATATATATATAACCACGAATTTCCAACATATATATATATCCCCGATTTTCCAAAATATATATATATCCATGACTTTTCAACATATATATATATATATCGAATTTAAATCTTTTCCATGTCCTATGGTTACCACAACCGTAGCTTCACGATACCTCCTACGTCCTATAGTTATACGATCCACCATTGTTAACGTTGATATAATTTATTTGTTTGTTTATTGATACTATGAGTTGAGTTGGTCGTATTGCGTTATGAACGTAGTGTCCTCCATCAAATCCGAGTGTTGGATACGTTTTGTGGCTATACTCTTTTATGACCCACTGGTTCTTACCTAGCTGTACTCGCATGTTACTTTTCTATATGCATATGGATTTGATTTTATTAACCGTGTGTGTATGGAAGATATATATAATTCAGACCTTGCGTATGAGATTTTTACTTCTCTTGCAACTCTCAGTTCAGTAAGACGTCGACATCAATTTAATTGTTATATGTACGCATATCTTTGGAAATCTATGATTCCAATTTGGTTTATGGCTTCTGGGTTACAGAACAGCCTGTGTAGTTAATACATTTCAGGTCCTGGGTACGTTGAGCTTTTATTGAGCCCCGACCCCAATGCAACATTCAATTCAAGTGTTGATCCATGGTTAAACCGTCGGATTTGAGCCACCTGTATGGATTGATCACGTTAGGGTTTTCGGTATGTTTATTATAAAGATAGAGCCGTAACTGAGTTTTTCTTTCCGGTCACTTTCTCCATTCTTCCAGCTAGCCATAGCGATGGCAGCTCTGCTGGGATTTCAGGCGTAGAGGCTTTATCCCGCCGATGGCTATTCTCCTCTTGTCGATGCACAGAGGTAAGCTCACGGTATCGTTTTTGATGATCATTTCATGGTTTATTATGCATGCTGTCATTTACACAGGGTGGTCTCGTTTTAATTCAGGGTTTGCATTCCCGACAATTTTTTGTACTCTAATCCTTCTCCCCATGTTTCATTCCAGTTCAACGTTGCTACGGTTAGGACTTTACGTTCTCGGTTATCATTTTTCCAGGACTTCTCCTGTAGTTTGATAAACGTTGCGTTTGACAAGATATTAAGGATTTCGGTGATCCTCGAGGACATTTTCCTTGCAATTGTGTGTTCAGGACGTCGAAATTTCTACCAAGTAAGACTGTATCGATGTTGTGATCTCCGTTCCTCCTTTCTGCGTTTTCATTTAAATTTTTGGGTTTAATCTATTCACCTGATCTGCGCCTAACTCTTCCAGGCATCTCCGACGCAGGCGTCTCCTCTCGGATCTTCGCATTTCCCAGGTAAAGTTTTAAGTTCTTATTTAGAGTTACGTCTTATTCTATGTACATTTCTCAGGTCTGGGTTCGAATTTCATTGTGGACATTTTTGGTTTCTTCGGCTAATACACATAATGTGCTCTTTTACTCGCAGGTATGGTTGATATTCTTCGGCGTCAATATGAATTAAACCTCATCGTTCCTCTATTCACTAATGGTATCTACTCTCCATATCTTTTTCAGGGCGGTACGCGTGAGCCTTTCGGCTACTGGCGAAGTAGTGGTTCCTGAGGAACATTTATATATCTTGTATTGTTTATTTTTCATATATATATCTAGTCCTGGGTGAAAATTTTATCTCCCAAAGGGAGTTACCCTTTTTTTGTAAATGGTGCATACGCAACATCCTAGACTGTCAGACGCTCGAACTGAGCGGGATTTAGCCATGTGGGCGATAAGAATTTCCGGCTTACTTCTCAAAATTTCTTTTTAAAACTAGATCTGTGCTAGCGCTGGGTTTATGGTTTTGTTTCTTTTGTTATACGAACTCTATCATTACTATTCAGTATTAATTATTGGATTCTTGGTTTTATCCATATATGCCTCTGTTACATGCCATCGTTCTCTCAAAGCGACCATATATAACTTTGGTTATTAAATTAACAAAAGGGCCAGTTATTACAATTCTTGATATGGTAGGCACATACCTCGTATAATATAGATGAGTACTCTATCATGCGTAGAATTTTAATTTCTATCACTGATGTAAAATGTATTCCTGCAATGTGTAATGGTTTTCGAATTGAAGATTTCTTACTGTGTTTGGTTGGCTACACCAATCCGTATCTTTTAGTGTTTAATGCGAACATGACATATATAAAACTCTGGTTATTATCTCGTTACGATTTCTAGTCATATGACGTTTTTACCAGTAGCAACTTTTATGTTAAATGTTGATTCTAATGTTTACTCTGTTATATTAGTCAACATTATTAAATCCCTCGATGTTTCCCTTCGAGGTATGGATATAGATAAGTGTATCATGACTTCAACAGAAATCCGTGATGGAGTTCTGTGTAAGTGAAATATGAAATACAGTTGCAAATCTATTTCAACATTTAATAATTTCTCAACTATAGTTTCAGTCCTTGTCTCTCTATTTTGTCACTTCGTCAACATGGAGATCTTGCATTTATATAGTTCTTTTCCAGCACTCACACATAAATTTCTTCTATTATTTGGCTAGCAGAGTTCATTCTTATTGCATCCATTATGAACTATGATAATATGTTTGAATCTCTTGAAATTTTGATTTCAGAACCACATACAATGTAGTTTGTCTTATGTTCAGATTTTAATAAATGAGAGTCTGGTGCATCTAGTTTTAATGAACCTTCTCTTATTTTAAATTGCAGAAGCAGATTAAAGTTAGAATATAGATCATCTTGGGAAAATATGTATTCTCAGATTTGAACCAGTTATGGTTTAGAAATTCTGATAATTTCTTTCCCTAGATGTGATTCCCACAACCATACAGAGGTTGAAGATAATTCTACTGAACTTCTCTTAAATGTGTGGAATATTACTACATAAAATCTGTACCTAGATTTCTCCTTTTGATGCAACATAAACTCTAATTCTACCTCTTATGGTCAAATATAAATAAATAGGTCTAAGGTAGCATTCATAAGTCTAGTATGCAATTTCATCAATTATATGTAGCCAATTCATACCTTAAGAAGTAAAAACATAGTTAAATTTAGAGACATACCACTATTGAGATTGACCAACCTCCCAACCTTAGAGTCCTTTTGTCTCCCAGAACTCACCCCCGAGCTGAGATCATCCCCCTTGAACAGATCAACCCCTAATATGTACAAGAGCAGCTTATTTAAGCTAATTTTCCCCAAAGCATGTTTCTAATTCTGCGTCCAGAATATCAGGATGCTTTTCTTCCTGTTTGCCTAGGCTTCCCATTTTTGGGATTCTTTAAAGCTGTTTTATGCTTTTCCTCAGCTTTTCCAGCTTTTTACCTCTTCCCAACTACTTTCCTCATCATTGGGGAAATTTAGATTCTTCCTCAAAAATCTAAATTAGAAATAATTCCTTTCAAGGTTTTTTTTGAAGGATTGTGGGGAATAGTTTCCTTATCCATCCTCATGGATTTAGCAAGTGATCTCATAATTCTCATTTTTGGTCAATATGCACACCAGTATTTTATTCATATCCTCAACTTAAATATTAAATTACATTCACAAAATATTTATCCTTTGGTGTCCACTCCCCTCAGTATTAAAGTTCAAATGTCTAGCTTTGAAATTCCAGCACATAAATTGGGGGTGTTACATATTCCCCCTCTGAAAATAAACACCGTCCTCGGTGTTGTTATTTAACTACTAGAGTTCATTTTTCAAACAAAAATGGATATCTTTCCATCATTTCATCTTCTCTTTCCCAGGTAGCTTCTTCAACAGTAAAGTGCTTCCACTGCACTTTTAATCTGGCTACTATTCTGTTTCTCAATTCAATTGCTTCCCGCTCCAATACTTGAAGCGGTTCTAGCAGAAACTCCCCTTCTGGTTCCACCTGTACAACATTCCAATCAACTATGTGAGAAGCATCATGCACATATCTTTTTAATAACAAAACATGAAACACATCATGAACTCTAACATGGGGTAGTAAGGCCAGCTTATAAGCCACTGGTCCCACCCTTTCTAATACTTCAAAAGGACCACAATATCTAGGGCCTAGTTTCGCACAACTTCCAGCATAAAGTGTGCTCTTTTTGGGTTTAATACACAAATACACATGGTCCCCCACTTTGAATTCTTGGTGCACTCGTTTCTTATCAGCATAGCTTTTCTGGCGGTCTTGTGTTGTCTTGATGTTTCTTTGTAACTATTTAACAATTCTTTCCATCTCTTGTAAGGCATCGGGTCCCAACATTAGTTTATCCTCTGGTTGACTCCAGCTCAAAGGAGTACGACACTTTCTTACATAAAGTTCCTCAAACAGACTCATTTTGATAGAGGATTGGTAGCTGTTATTATAGGAAAATTAGGCTAAATGAAAATACTCTTCCCACTTTGATGGTCTATCCATCACATACATTCTCAGCATATCCTCCAAAATTTGATTAGTCCTTTCTGTCTGCCCATCGGTCTGAGGGTGATAGGAAGTACTAAAATTCAACTTAGTACCCATCCCTCCAAATAGTCCTTTCCAAAAGGCTGTTGTAAACTTAGCATCTCTGTCAGATACAATCACCTTTGGAACCCCATGAAGCCTTACTACCTCCTTCAGGAACACATTCGCTACTTGAGTTGTCCCAAAAGTAGATTTCACTGGTATAAAGTGGGCAGCTTTTGTTAAAGTGTCTACTACTACCATTACAGAATCATGTTGATATTTGGTTTTGGGTAATCATGTTATAAAGTCCATGGAAACTGTGTCCCATTTCCATTCTGCAATTGGCAAAGGGTTTAAAAGACCTGCTGGATGTTGATGCTCAACTTTCACTAGCTGACATTCCCTGCACCTGCTTAAATATTCTGCTACATCTCTCTTCATTCCGGGCCAGAACAACTTATTTTTCAGGGCTGTTAACATTTTCTGATATCCTGGATGTCATGCATATGGTTGTTTGTGATATTCATCCAGAATTTCTCTTTTTAAGGACTCTACATTGGGAATATACAACCTGTTTTTATAATAGATCAGCCCTTTTTGATTTTGAGTGAAATCAGTTTTCTCCTTTTTCTGTAGTTTCACCACGAGTGTTTCATAGTTTAGATCTTGATGTGCTACTTTTCTCACCAACTCTTCTATTTCAATCTGAACACTACTTCCAATGTTGTTTATATTCTGACAAGCATTCCTGCTTAATGCATCATAAAATTTATTTTCTTTTCCCTTGATATGTTTTATGTCCATATCAAATTCACTTAAAAAGGACAGCCATCTGGCTTGTCTTGCATTCAGATCAGTTTGGGGAAAGAAGTATTTGAGACTAATATGATCAGTCATCAATGTAAACTTTTTCCCCAGAAGATAGTGCCGCCACATTTTCAAAGCATGGATAATAGCTGATAATTCCAAATCAAAGACACTATAATTATGTTCATGTATTTTCAGTTTCCTAGATTCATAGGCAATAACTGAATTTTCCTGCAAAAGAACTCCTCCCAACCCCTCTCTACAAGCATTTGTACATACAACAAATTCTTTATCAGGATCTGCAATTTTCAGTATAGGGGCTGTGGTGAGTTTTTTCTTTAATTTATCAAAAATGTTTTGGCATTTTTCAGTCCACACAAATTTACACCTTTTCTTTGCAATGACGTAATGGGATATGCTATGGCAAAGAATCTTTCTACAAATCTGTGATAATACCCTGCAATCCCCATGAATGATCTTACTGCTGAAACATCAGTTGGTACAGGCCATTCTTTTATAGCCTTTATCTTTTTAGGGTCAACTGCGAGGCCTTGTTCAGAAATAATATGGCCCAAGTATTGAATCTTATCTTTATAAAATTCACATTTGCTGAACTTGGCATATAGCTGGTTTTCTTTTAGAGTTTGCAACACTATCCGCAAATGTTCTCTATGTTCCTCCTCGTTTTTGGAGTAGACCAAAATATCATCTATGAACACAAGAACAAATTTATCCAAGTACTTATTTAACACATTGTTCATCAGACACATAAATGTGGTAGGGGCATTTGTCAATCCAAAAGGCAGGACTACAAATTCGTAGTGTCCATACCTGGTTCGAAAAGTTGTTTTGCTGATGTCTTCTTTCTTGATTCTGAGCTGGTGATATCCAGTTCTTAAGTTAATCTTAGAAAAGACTGAAGCTCCTCTCATTTGATAAAAAAGATCATCAATTCTAGGTAGAGGATATCTATTCTTAATGGTCAGCTTGTTCAGTTGGCGATAATCAATACACATCCTAAAAGTTCCATCTTTCTTTTTCACAAATAAGACTGGTGCTCCCCAAGGAGACACACTTGGTCTGATATAACATTTATCTAGCAATTCTTGCAATTGCATTTTCAGTTCCATAAGTTCAGGAGTACTCATTCGATAAGGGGCTCGGGAAACAGGGGTTGCTCCCGGCACCAGATCGATTGTAAAGTCAATTTCTCTTTTGGGGGGAAGATGAGGAATCTCATCTGGAAAGACTTCCTTAAACTCCCTTACCACCAGTAAATCATTCAACAAATTTTCTCCAGTTTTCTGTTCTACCTCCTCCACATGTACTGCATAAACTTGGTATCCTTTTCTAGCTGTTCGTTTTAATTGTAGTGCTGATATTTGTCTCACTGAAATGGATTTTGGTTTTCCTTTTAGAGTAAAAGGTTCCCCTTCTTCATCCACACAATGCAGGGTTTTATCCCAGCAGTTCATCAGGGCTTTCTTCTTTTCCAGCCAATCCATTCCTATCAGCAAGTCATAAGATCCTAATGGAAGTATGTTCAGATTTACTTCTGTTTGAAAACCATTTAATTGGATTGCTGTTTTGGGCAATTTATGTGTTACCTTTCTCTTAGTTCCAGTGGCCAACTATACCAACCATGACTGCTGAAATTTTTCAGGTTTAAGATTACATTTTTCTACAATTCCAGGACTAATGTAACTCAAAGAAGCACCCGGATCAATCAAAACAGTAACAGGTAGGTCAGAAATCTTACCCTCCATTTCCACCATGGTTGCTTGATGTTCTGCTTGCCGATTTTCCAAGGCTGCACTGATAGTTGGTATATTTCTAGCTATGTCATTTACTGTTGTCGCTTCTCGATCCCTCATGATCATATGAATGTTTCGATGAGGACAGTCCCTCAAAAGATGGGGTTCTCCACAGCCCCAATATTTCAAGGGTTCCTTCATTTTTACTGTGCCCTCCTTCTTACTGTCTGCATCTATTTGTTTTGAGGCCACCTGTGACTGAGCAGTTTGACTTTCTTTGGGTTTATTAAACTTTTTCCACTGATGATCTCTGCCAAAATTCTTCAAATATACTGGTTTCTATTTCCTTCCTTTAAACTCATTCTTGTTTGCCAAGCTTTTCCCTTGTTCAGTTTTTCCTTTGAACTGTTGGTAGCATAATATGGCCTTTCTAACAGCTTCATCCATGGTCTTTGGGTTGTCAAACTCAATTTTATCTTTGTATATAGCAGGCAAACAATTCAGAAACCTTTGGACCTTTGCCTTCTCTTCCCTAATATAAGGGACATATCTCAATAAATTTGTAAACTTAGTGACAAACTCATCTATAGTGAGTTGTCCCAGTCTAAGTTCATGAAATTCCTTAGCTTTATCATCATAGTAATGTTCATTTAGATAGCGGTTTTTGAACTTAACTTGTAAATCCTCCCAAGTCACGGTCTTTTCATCAATAGCGTGAACCATTTTTGTCTCTTCCCACCACAAGGTAGCCTTACCTTGTAGCTGGTAAATAGCTAATTTGGCCTTCAGATTGCCCTCGTATTCATAAACCTGGAAATATTTAATCATATTCAATAACCAGGCTTCAGCATCTTCCTCCTTCTCCCCATCATAGGAGGGAGGTTTGATCTTTCGGAATTCCCCCTGTAATTCCCTTTTCAGTTTATATTGATGTCTAGCAGCATCATCATCATCAGACTCATCCATATTCCTCTTTCCGGAACCTTCGCCTTCTTGGATGTTCCAGGAAGTGAGTTCTCTGATGAGCTTTTCCTGCTCCTTACTGGCTGATGACAACCTGTCATTTTGGCTTCTCAGTTCAGCCAATTCTCGTTGCAGCCTGTGCAACATAGCCATCATTGGAGCATTGGGGTCTGGTGTACTATATTCGTCACGCAGATCCACATAAATTTCTTCACCCTCAGCCATTTCAGCACCACTGTACACTACATATCATAGATCAGTAAAGTTTACAAGGAAATTTTTTCCACAATACTTATTTATTCAAGGAGCGCTTAAAAACAGTGAGCATAATAACAACAACCCAGTTTTATAACTTGGGCTCTAATACCATTTGTCACACCTCCCGTTTCCAACAATTTTTTTTTTTTATATCATGATGATCTAAAGTCTATTCCACATCTGAATAATTCAACATTTCTTACTTTCTGATTTACACATCAATTATAGGTATTCCCTTTAACACCTATGGTATTTAGGGTCAAGACCCTTAACCTCTTGTTTTAAATTCTATTTAGTATACTAACCATTAAGGTTTTTAACTCCATAACCCTTCCTTCATTTTATTAATATATATATATATGCTTATTATACATATATATATATAACCACGAATTTCCAACATATATATATATATATATATATCCCCGACTTTCCAACATATATATATATCCATGACTTTTCAACATATATATATATATTGAATTTAAATCTTTTCCATGTCCTATGGTTACCACAACCCTAGCTTCACGATACCTCCTACGTCCTATAGTTATACGATCCACCATTGGTAATGTTGATATAATTTATTTGTTTGTTTATTGATACTATGAGTTGAGTTGGTCGTATTGCGTTATGAACGTAGTGTCCTCCATCAAATCCGAGTGTTGGATACGTTTTGTGGCTATACTCTTTTATGACCCACTGGTTCTTACCTAGCTGTAGTCGCACATTACTTTTCTATATGCATATGGATTTGATTTTATTAACCGCGTGTATACGGAAGATATATATAATTCAGACCTTGCGTATGAGATTTTTACTGCTCTTGCAACTCTCGGTTTAGTAAGACGTCGACATCAATTTAATTGTTATATGTATGCATATCTTTGGAAATCTACGATTCCAATTTGGTTTATGGCTTCTAGGTTATGGAATAGCCTATGTATTTAATACCTTTCAGGTCCTCGGTACGTTGAGCTTTTATTGAGCCCCGACCCCAATGCAACATTCAATTCAGGCGTTGATCCATGGTTAAACCGTCAGATTTGAGCCACCTGTATGGATTGATCGCATTAGGGTTTTAGGTATGTTTATTATAAAGATAGAGCCGTAACCGAGTATTGCTTTCCGGTCACTTTCTCCATTCTTCCAGCTAGCCATAGCGATGGCGGCTCTGCTGGGCTTTCAGGCGTACAGGCTTTATCCCGCCGATGGCTATTCTCCTCTTGTCGATGCACAGAGGTAAGCTCACGGTATCGTTTTTGATGATCATTTCGTGGTTTATTATGCATGCTGTCATTTACACAGGGTGGTCTCGTTTTAATTCAGGGTTTGCATTCCCGACGATTTTCTATACTCTAATCCTTCTCCCCATGTTTCATTCCAGATCAACGTTGCTATGGTTAGGACTTTACGTCCTCGGTTATCATTTTTCCAGGACTTCTCCTGTAGTTTGATAAACGTTGTGTTTGACAGGATATTAAGGAGTTCGGTGATCCTCGAGGACATTTTCCTTGCAAATGTGTGTTCAGGACGTCGAAATTTCTACAAGGTAAGACTTTCTGGACGCTGTGATCTCCGTTCCTCCTTTCTGCATTTTCATTTAAAGTTTTTGGGTTTAATCTATTCACCTGATCTGCGCCTAACTCTTCCAAGCATCTCCGACGTAGGCATCTCCTCTCGAATCTTCGCATTTCCCAGGTAAAGTTTTAAGTTCTTATTTAGAGTTACGTCTTATTCTAGGTACATTTCTCAGGTCTGGGTTCGAATTTCATTGTGGACATTTTTGGTTTCTTCGGCTAATACACATAATGTGCTCTTTTACTCGCAGGTATGGTTGATATTCTTCGGCGTCAATATGAATTCAACCTCATCATTCCTCTATTCACTAATGGTATCTGCTCTCCATATCTTTTTCAGGTCGGTACGCTTGAGCCTTTCGGCTACTGGCGAAGTAGTGGTTCATGAGGAACATTTATATATCTTGTGTTGTTTATTTTTCATATATATATCTAGTCCTGGGTGAAAATTTTATCTCCCAAAGGGAGTTACCCTTTGTTTTGTAAATGATGCATATGCAACAGCCTAGACTGTCAGACGCTCGAACTGAGTGGGATTTAGCCCTGTGGTTGATAAGAATTTCCGGCTTACTTCTCGAAATTTCTTTTTAAAACTAGATCTGTGCTAGCGCTGGGTTTGTGGTTTTGTTTCTTTTGTTCTACGAACTCTATCATTACTATTCAGTCTTAATTATTGGATTCTTGGTTTTATCCATATATGCCTTTGTTACATTCCCTCGTTCACTCAAAGCGACCATACATAACTTTGGTTATTAAATTAACAAAAGGGCCAGTTATTACAATTCTTGATATGGTAGGCACATACCTCGTATAATCTAGATGAGTACTCTATCATGTGTAGAATTTTCATTTCTATCACTGATGTAAAATGTATTCCTGCAATGTGTAATGGTTTTTGAATTGTAGATTTCTTACTGTGTTTGGTTGGCTACACCAGTCCGTATCTTTTAGTGTTTAATGCGAACATGACATATATAAAACTCTGGTTATTATATCGTTACGATTTCTAGTCATATGACGTTTTTACCAGTAGCAAATTTTATGTTAAATGTTGATTCTAATGTTTACTCTGTTCTATTAGTCAACATTATTAAATCCCTCGATGTTTCCCTTCGAGGTATGGATATAGATAAGTTTATCATGACTTCAACAGAAATCCGTGATGGAGTTCTGTGTAAGTGAAATATGAAATACAGTTGCAGATCTATTTCGACATTTAATAATTTCTCAAACTATATTTTCAGTCCTTGTCTCTCTGTTTTGTCACTTGGTCAACATGGAGATCTTGCATTTATATAGTTTCTTTTCCAGCACTCACACATAAATTTCTTCTATTATTTGACTAGTAGAGTTCATTCTTATTGCATCCATTATGAACTATGATAATATGTTTGACTCTCTTTAACTTTTTATTTCAGAACCAAATACAATGTAATTTGTCTTATGTTCAGATTTTAATAAATGAGAGTCTGGTGCATCTAGTTTTAATGAACCTTCTTTTATTTTAAATTGCAGAAGTAGATTAAAGTTAGAATATAGATCATCTTGGGAAAATATTTATTCTCAGATTTGAACCAGTTATGGTTTAAAAATTCTGATAATTTCTTTCCCTAGATGTGATTCCCACAACCATACAGAGGTTGAAGATAATTCTACTGAACTTCTGTTAAATGTGTGGAATATTACTACATAAAATCTGTACCTAGATTTCTCCTTTTGATGCAAAATAAACTCTAATTCTACCTCTTATGGTCAAATATAAATAAATAGGTCTAAGGTAGCATTCATAAGTCTAGTATGCAATTTCATCAATTATATGTAGCCAATTCATACCTTAAGAAGTAAAAACATGGTTAAATTTAGAGACATACCACTATTGAGATTGACCAACCTCCCAACCTTAGAGTCCTTTTGTCTCCCAGAACTCACCCCCGAGCTGAGATCATCCCCCTTGAACAAATCAACCCCTAATCTGTACAAGAGCAGCTTATTTAAGCTAATTTTCCCCAAAGCCTGTTTCTAATTCTGCGTCCAGAATATCAGGATGCTTTTCTTCCTGTTTTCCTAGGCTTCCCATTTTTGGGATTCTTTAAAGTTGTTTTATGCTTTTCCTCAACTTTTCTATCTTTTTACCTCTTCCCAACTACTTTCCTCATCATTGGGGAAATTTAGATTCTTCCTCAAAAATCTAAATTAGAAATAATTCCTTTCAAGGTTTTTTTGAAGGATTGTGGGGAATAGTTGCCTTATCCATCCTCATGGATTTAGCAAGTGATCTCATAATTCTCATTTTTGGTCAATATGCACACCTGTATTTTATTCATTTCCTCAACTTAAATATTAAATTACATTCAAAAAATATTTATCCTTTAGGGTCCACTCCCCTTAAGATTAAAGTTCAAATGTCTAACTTTGAAATTCCAACACATAAATTGGGGGTGTTACATTTTCCACATCCTTTATCAGCCTTATCAAAGCCTGCATCACAGGACCTTGGATCTCCCCTCTTATTAAAGGCATACATGGACCATCCTTCCAATATTCTCGAGGTATTAGACAAGGCTTCCGCCTCTCACCTTATCTCTTTATTTTGATGGCTGAATCGTTTAGTAGAACTCTGTATTACAATCGTCGCATGGGCCTCATCACAGGGATCAAATTTGATAATGGAGTCAAGAACATCAATCACTCTCAGTTTGCTGACGATACCCTTCTAATGGGGGGAGCTTCAAACATCATAGCCCGCCGTTTCAAAGCTCTCCTAGATAAATACATGAGCTATTCTAGAGGACTGATAAATTATCTTAAGAGCTATATATATGGGTGGAACACTTCGGCACATGCTCTCCATAGGATTGCTATTATTTTTGGAGTTCCATGTAAGCTGGATTGGGAGCATTTTACTTATCTAGGCATGCCTGTGAGTGCCGGCAACTTGAAAGCTGCAGCCTGGGAAGTTATTATCGATAAGATGAAAAGGAAGATACATCATTGGGGCACCTCTTGGCTTAATCCAGCAGGGCGCATAATTCTTCTTAAAGCAGGCCTCTCCTCCCTGCCCTTGTACTGTTTTACTCTCATACAAGCCCCTACCAATTTTCATATTAAAATGGATGCTCTCCTTCATCGCTTTCTTTGGCAAGGAGGGAGAACAGAGAAAAAAAAATATAACTTGGTAAGCTGGAAGCAGGTCACTCAGCCATGTGAGAATGGAGGGCTGGGAATCAGATCCTCTAAATTCCTAAACCTTGCCTTTGCTGGCAAGCTAGTTTGGAGACTCATTTCTGGCAGGAATGCTTTGTGGAAGACATTTCTTGAAAAAAATTATCTCAGCTATCCAAGGCATCAGCTCTTGGATCATGAGCTTCCTAACAGAGCGTGCTCAAAAATATGGAGGATGTGTAAGAAAGCTATTCCATTTCTTGAACAAAACACTTCCAAAGTGCCCAAAAGCGAAAACTTCATAAGAATTGGGGAAGACAAAATTATGGGGCAACAGCCCATAAGTCGAAGGCCTGGTACTCAACAGATTCTAGCTCTTTTCAACAGTGTAGGGATACAAACTCTGGATCAGATCTCTGAATGGGAAGCCCACTCTCACACCTGGAAAGGGTGGACCTTCCCTCACATACTAGCAGACACAAAAATCAGTCTCAACAACCTGAAAGTTTATCTTCATGGTATAGCTCCTTCCAAACGCTACCTTGATTATGAATTTTGATGGGACCCTTCAGGAATAATCTACACTATTAAGGCTGCTTATCATCAGATCTACATTAACGATTATCCCCTGGAAATCTAGGCACATTGGAGACTTGTTTGGAAGGCAGAAACTCTCCCAAAAATCAAATTCTTCTTATGGATCCTCTTCAGAGGGAAAGCCCTCACTGCAGATAACCTCAGAAAGCGAGGAATAAATGGGCCATCACGCTGTCCAAATTTCCAAACTGAAGAAGAGACAAGCCAATATCTTTTTATATACTGTCCATTTGCCTTAGCTTGCTGGAAGGAAGCTTTTCAGAGCCACAATCCCCCTTGGACACCTGGCACTAGCATATCGGAAGTGCTGCACATATGGAAAAAAAGCTACCCGTGGGGAAAAAAAGCAAAGAACACATCTCAAAGGGTATGGAATGCCTTGCCCTATACCCTTCTTTGGAGCATCTGGTTGGCAAGAAATAGTATGATCTTCAAAGGTAAAGAAACTAATGTAAGAAAACTCTATAACAAAGCTTGGAATCTCAACTTGGAAGCTCTGTCCACAAAATGTCATGGGAATCTGAAGGTGTTGGATCTAAATGTCGAAGAAAGGAATTACATAGGGCATATTCTAGACAGAAGCAACATAGAACATAACAGAAGCAATCCCAATACCAGAGACAGTTCCAGATACATCTGGAAAATTAGGATGAAAGAAGAAGAATTTGCTCGATGGCTCAGGAACTGCAATACCCACTATCTCTTTTTCGATGGAGCCTCCAAGTCCAACCCAGGAATGGATGGGGCTGGAGGATTTATTTGCAACGGTAATGGAGATGTGTTAACTGATTATGAATGGGGTCTGGGTTCTACATCAAACAACAGGGCTGAAGCTTTCGCCCTTCTTCAAGGTCTGCTCCAGCTTCAGAAACTTGGTATAGCCAAGGCTATAATAATGGGAGACTCTGCCATTGTCATTGGTCTGATGGTAAGTAATAGGAAAGCTCAAAATTTGATTCTCCAACAAACTGTTGAGCGATGCCAATCTCTTGACCAGTAGATGAATGGAAATCGATTTTACCATGTCCTTCGATCTCTCAACAAAACTGCTGATAAATTGGAAAACAAAGCTTACTCTCACACTGTCGGTAACCTCCGGTGTAATGGCTCTGACCAATACTGTTTCTTGCCATGATCAGGTTTTATTCCCTAAGAAGATCCACCCCACAGCAGATCACTGCTCGTGGTCTCCGAAGCCCTCTGCCCAGCTTTTCAGCGAAGTTTCAAACTTCTGTCTTCTGCCCAATGACATTGATCCACACAGATGTAACCTTTTCATCATCCAAATCTAACTCTCTCTAGATCGCCCTTTCAAAATCCATTAAGCCCTACGCCCTCAGTGTTTTCAACCTCTCGTGCCCAATTGAATGTTTACATACTCCATTTTATCTCTTCCCAACTTCACTCTATCGATTTCAGTCGCAACTCGGACACTGCTTCTTGAATCCTGCATCTCTCTTCGTCCAGACAGAGTTTCTCTGCCCCAGAATCTGTCCTCTTGCGACCTTGCTGTCATCCCTGTCAGCTGCACAGGCTGTCCTGAAGACAAGTCAACGACCGTCAAACAAAATACTTTTTGAATTAGTCGAGCAGCACTATTACTACCTCAACGGGCGGCAAATGTGACACTCCTGCAAATTTAAAATATGAATTGTAAAACCTGTTTTAGTTTACTGTAGTTTGTTAGAGTTTATACGGTCTCCTTTTTTTTCACAGCGAAGGAAGAAATTTGTAAAGCTGAAATTGATACCAAATGCATCTACTGTTGGTCCTACCATTATCAAATCCATTATGTAAAACTGGAGATCCGTCTCCCACCCTTTTTCTTTTGAATATCAATCAGCAACCGATCTTGTGGAAAAAAAAAAAAATTATTATTCTGTTGGGCTTATAATATTAATAATCCCTTGGGTTTATTGATGTTTTTTTCTTACAATATTTATAATCCCTTAGATTTATTGATGTTTTATGTTTATCATATTAATAATTCCCTATTTTTGTTGATCCCTTGAGTTATAATTCTTTGGGTTGGTAATATTATTCCCTTCATTTTATTAAATGCCGATATTAGGCGTTAAATATTAGTCATGCATTTTAATATTAATGCATGGTCCAATGTCACATTATGAAAAACATTCTCTCAATATGAAAATCAACCATGGGAGACCATTGTTAATCATCATTGGTCGTAGTCGATCAGGGTATTCCATGGTCAAATGTCACGTTGTGAAAAATATTGTCTCAATATGAAAATCAACCATGCCTAACCATGGTCATTCTTCATCCAACGTCACACTGTGACAACAATTGTCTCTATGTTTAAATCAAGCATGGTCAACCATGTCTATTTTATGGTTTATAGTATTTTTCTAGGGGTTTTCATATACTTCAGGTTTATAATATTAATCTCTTAGGTTTAATATTATTCCCTTGGGTTTATATTATTAAGAATCATGTGATTTTATCAATCCTTTTTGTTTAAAATATTAATTTGTAGGCTTTATTAGTATGTTGTGTTTTTAATATTGATCCTTTGGCCTTATTGATCCCTTAGGTTTTTAATATTTATCTCTTGGTTTCACCAATTCCTTGGTTTATAGTATTTAACCCTTGAGTGTATTAGTTCTTTTGGTTTATAATATTAATAATCCCTTGGGTTTATTAATCACTTCAGTTTAAAATATTGATTCTTAGGGTTTATTAATTTCTTATGTTTTGAGTTTAAAATATTAATTCTTAGAGTTTACTAATCTCTCGAGTTTAAAACATTAATTCTTAGGGTTTATTAATTTCTTCGTTTATAATATTAATATTTATCCCATGGGTTTCTCATATTTTTCCCTTAGGTTTACTAATTTCTTGGGTTTATAATATTAAAATCTTCTATTTATTTGTTCCTTAACTTTCTAATATTAATAATTCATATGTTTTATCATTTAATCCCTTGGGTTTATTGATCTCTTCCGTTTAAAATATTAATTTTTATTTCATGATTTATAGTATTTATCTAAGGGTTTGTATACTTAAAGGTTTATAATATTAATCTATTAGGTTAATAGTATTCACTTAGTCTTATAAAACCTTGGTTTTTTAGTATTAATCCCTTGGGTTGATTATTTCCTTTGATATTTTAATATCAATCCATCGAGTTTATTGATCCTTTAGTTTATTAATTCAATGGGTTTATAATATTAAAAATCCCTAAGGTTGATTGTTTTCTTCAGTTTATAATATTAATAATCATGTGACTTTATCATTCATTTGTATTTAAAATACTATTTTCTAGAGTTTATTGATCTCTTATGTTTTTAATATGGATCCCTCGGGGTGCTTGATCTCTTAGGTTTTTAATATTTTCCCCTTAGGTTCGCCAATTTCTTGGGTTTATAATGTTAAACCCTTCAGACATTGGTAAGAGATATATACTTATTATAAATAATAATAAAATACTATTGTTATGTTAATTCTTAATTATAGTATAGTTTGAGTTAAAACTATTAATATATTGAAAAAAATTAATAGTATATTATTATTATATACTTTATTATTAAATTATATATATATATATATATATATATATATATATATATATATATATATATATATATATATATTATTTAATAATAAAGTATATAATAATAATATACTATTAATTTTTTTCAATATATTAATAGTTTTAACTCTCTCTATATATATAGAGTATGCATATAGTTAATATTATTAATATATTATAAGTAAACTTAAATATTTATTTTGGTAAAATACATGTGGTGGGTGGTGGATATGTCTCTATCAGCATATTTCAATCATATTGGTGAATGTGGTTGTAAAATTATTTCATATATGCTTATCGGCATATATCAACCACATTGATAAATGTGATTGTGCTAGTTTAGATATGTTATTGTAGATTGCATTGTAATATAAGAATTTGATAGATGGGTTGTACTGTTGATTTGAGTTTTTAGCAGTGAGTTATATAGATTGATGCCTGAGTTCATAAATGTCGAAAGGAATTGTTATTAATAATGCTACGGAATGATGTCACAAGGCATGAGATTTCTTGGACTTAGTATGGTGTTAATAAATAGTTTGTACTTATACAAAACATTATAAATAAGTTTGTGAAATCATTTGAATGATGGATGGAGTTAGTTCATTATGTTTTAGGTTTTATATTTTATGTGCTTTAATGCATACATTAATTTAGTACACTTATGTTTTTTATTAATAAATATTATTAGTTAAATTATTTTTCAGAAATAAAATATAATTAGATATTTAGTTATATTATTAAATATTTTAATTAATTATTAGAAAAAAAATAGTTATAATACGAATTTATATATACTTTATTTATATTTTATAATTTTAATAATATTATATTTAAATTTAGTATTTATTTTTATTCATTAAATAAATAAATAGAAATGATTATTACTTTCATAAAAATAATTACTTATATGTTAATACTATTGAAATTTTTTATTATATTATTTTTAATTAATATTTACTATGAATATTAATTTTTAAAAATAAAAAATATATTAATGTTAAATAAATTTATTATATATAATATTTGTATAATTTTAAAAATTATTAAAAAAAATATTTTTTCTTAATCATTTAAGGACATTTTCATGAATTTTAATTTTATCCTATGATAATTATAAATATATTTATGAATATATTTTTTAGTTAATACTTATTAAACACTTTTAAATTTATACTTTCTATCTTTTATATATTTAATACATAATAAACAATAAATAAGATATAAAATCATTATATTTATTTTCGTATGTTATGGTTGGCAAATATCTCACAGTGTTTATTGTTGAAGATATTTACATATACCGAGAGACCAAAATGTCTGTTGCAAAATGGTGTACAAACACCTCAAAGACTATTACATAATTTTGCCTAAATATAATTATCTTCTTGTTGAAATATGAAAATTTAGTTCTTTATTGGTTTTTAATTTAATTTAGTGTTGAACCTCAGAATTATCCTATCTTTGTCATCATTTCTCACCTTTTTCCCTTACTTTCACATAAGATCACATACCCCAATCAATGATAAATGCCATGTTTTGTCTCAAGGAATGCATTTAAATGATTTCCATGTTATATTCTCATGTTCTTGCTATTCGATTAGATTTTTGTAATTTGGCTACAGAACACAGCCTATTCTGTAGATAATCATGGATTTCCTAGCTACTCTTATGGTTTGATAGGTTTCAGGTGTCAAATGGAGAATTGAGCCACATGGGCATTTCCAGAATCATCTCCACATGGATTTTGTCCTATTCACTTGGTCGAGATCGATGGAAAAGAAGGCCTAAGATCGTGGTCAAAGAACGTTAGCCGAGAACAGAAGGACTCTTGATTTGCTCTATCGTAGCAAATCAAGAGTTAAACAGTCTGATTGCAATTGTATAAGTTTAATTAGCCACCTGTAGCAGAATTATCTCATAGATAGTTATGTTTATTATCTTTAAATATCGGTTGTACAGAACCGAAAACAATTAAGTTTTAAGTTAAGTTTAAGCTTTTGTTGATACGTTGTGTATCAAGACTTTGTTCTATTAAAATACAAAGATTGTGTTGCCAATGATTACTTAAGTGCATATTTAACCAGCTGGGATTTCAGCCGAATCAGTTGCAGAGGGCCCCTACACTAGAGGAGATTTTTCATTTATTGTTTTTAATTTAATTTTCCTTACTTTGTTTTTGTCAATTTGTTTTCTGAGTAGATTAATGTTTCATTCCAGTTTTGATCAGTAGCAGAACGTTAAATAATAATTGTGTAAGCCTTGTTCTTCTAAAAATATTTCATGAAGATAGATCTTCCTATTTTTAAATTGAATCAAGTTTGAAGTAATAATAATTCACAATTATCTAGTTTTCCTTACTGTTCTGTCATTTACTTTCTTACAATAGAATTATCAATTAATTGTATCAATGAATGTTCCTATAGGTCATTTCAAGAAGATGATTCTAAACTAAATGATTGAATGTCTAATTCATACAATTATTGATTTTTTCCTCTCCACATTTTACTTACTTTCTAGGAACTTAGAAAGTAAGGTATAATTGATTTCTTACAAAGCATCTGAAGAGGGTAATACTTCACATTGAATGTTGGAGTAAATAAAACATACATTAGTTGTTTACAGTTAGCTTTACATGCTTTCCCATTTAGCTTTAGATCCTAATTTAATTGTATCATTGATGTTCCTAAGGGTCATTCTAAGAAATTGATTCTATCATGTTTTCTAGACTGAATGATTAAATGTCTAATTCATGCAATTACTGAGTTTTTCCTTTGCATATTTTACTTTCTTTTTAAGTATAATTGGTTACTTAACATCATTTCAAGAAGGTGACACTACATATTGAATGTTGGAGTAATTAAACATACATTAGTTGTTTTCATTTTCACACTTTACTTGCTTTTCTAGAACATTAGAAGTTAAGGTATAGATAGTTGCTTACACATCATCTCAAGAAGGTAATAATTCATATTGAACGTTGGAGTAACTAAATATACATTAGCTATTTTACTTTTCTGCTTTCACTTAGAACAACACTATAATTTCAATCTCAGATATAAGAATTAGATCCGTGGAATATGACTAATGTTAAGATAGAAATCATTAAGATAAATACTCTATTTTTCAGATTATATTCTAACTAGCCAACAGTCTTTGGTTTATTTTTATGTAAGTTAGTTTAACTTAGGAACACTTCCTTTTATTCCTTCTTGAAATTCATTAGAGTCATTTAATTTCTTTCATAGTTTTATATTAAACATTCTTAAACATCAAAGAAGAAAACCCCAAAAACAACATAAAATACAAACAATGAAGTAAGAAGAAATTTAATTAAGCACATATAGTGCACCACACTTCATCAGTTTACAAACCTCAGTTGATAATTTATGCAAGAAATTTAAGACATTAAATTGACTAAACATTTTGGCATCATTACCGAGGAAGTGTAATTAGGTAGCCTCATTTATTACATCTAAAAAAAGGATATGTGTAGAGAAAGAGACTCTAGGGGTAGATTCATAGCTAGAGGCAGGAGTTTAATCCCTACAACACCACTTACTCCACCAAGATTACAAAGTGATACACCTCCATCTCAAAATCATATTACATAATTCACTAGCCATATACTTCCTGAAGTTCTAAGGTCATAAATCCAATTAGGAGGATCTCCTACTTCATCCACTAAGGTAGTCTTAGAGGAAGAAGATACTAGATCCCCAACAAAAGGAGTAACCCTTTTCACCTCTACAAGAGAACATATTCTAGCTGAAGAGTTAGAAATTCCTAGTGGAGAGGAAGAAGAAGATCATTTCTTCAACATACCATTGATAGAAGAACCAGAGGAAGAGCAGTTAACCTTGAAAGTTGAATCTTATATCAGCTCTGAAGAATCTATAATGGTAGGAAGAGGAGAAGGAGAAGGAGAAGGAGAAATTCTAAAAGGAGAAAATGTAATATTTGGAGGAGGTAGAGGTAGAGGAGGAGATAGAGGAAGAGGTAGAGGAAATACAAAAGGAGGCAGAAGAAATAGGGTAATTGATAGTTCTTTTTTATTCCCTATAGTTGATGAAGAAATAAATGCCACAATGAAAAATATCTCACTTTCTGTCCTCCCAAATTTTCATGGATTAAAAAGTGAAGATCCTGAAACCTTTCTATTTGAATTTGAAGTCTTGTGCAGAACTTATGATTATTTATAAGACTTTCAAAAACTCAAATTTTTTCCTTCAACATTGAAAGGAGCAGCTCTAAAATGGTTGACGAGTATAATCACTCGGTCTATCAGAACATGGAATGACATGAAAAGAGCATTTTTAGAAAGGTATTTGGATTATTTCATACCCATAAATCACAAGGATGAAGATTTAAAATGATGCAAAAAGAGGATGAGAATTTGGAGGATTTAATTGAAAGATTCAATTATAACATAAAAAGAGAAAAAATGGATAATTTAGATCAAGATACTTTAAAAGATCTTTTATTAAAATCCATTAGAGATGAATAGGTAGACATTCTCAACATGATGGGAAAGGGGAATATCTCTCAACTTTCATTATCTAACATTGATGAATTATGTATCCATCTCTCAAGGAGAAAATAAAAAACTGGGAAAAATATAAGAGATCCTTCTCTTGCTAGAGTAAATAGATTTGCAACTGGAATAATGAGTAGGGCAGAAATTGGAAATGTGCTTGATGAATTTAAAACAGAAATCTTAGGGAGTCTCAGTGAACAGATAGACACCCTTAAATTACAAAAGAAGAATAAAGAGGAGATTGATGCTTTAGCTATTTTCTGTCCTAAATGTAGAAAGAAGCATGGTTTAAGAGAATGTCTTCTTGATGCAAAAGTCATAGAGACCTGTATGATCTATTCAGAAAGTCATGAGACTGAGAGTTGTCCTTCAATTCCAGGTCTTAATGTAGTTTTTTAAGAAGAAACAACTTCAAATCCAACAGAATCCCTTTTCTTTGTCTCTAGAAGACCATCACAGGGGCCAAAATATTAAGGATTTAACAATCAAATGTATACTCAACCCCCACAAAATAATTGGAATTCTTGGCAACAACCTTGGCCTCAATCTCAATCTCAATCTCGATCTTGGGCTCAAGGAATGAAAAATCCCTATGGAATATTCTCTCAATACTACTAAAATCCTCCATCATAGCCAAACTATCCTCCCCAACAAATTCCTCAACAAAATCAACAACCCTAACTCCAAAACCAAAATCCACAACTTTCACTACCATTTCCATAGAGACCAAATCAGCTACCTGCCCAACCATTACCAAACCCAAAAAATAAATATCCTCAAAATACCTACATGATAGAAGGAAAACAATTTCCAACCTACATGATTACTCCTCTAGATCTTTATGATGTCCAACTTAGAACTAGTAGGATATTAGAAAAGAAAATGCCTTTTGTAGTTATTCAAGAACTAGATAGTTTTGAAGAAAATTCTCTACAACCAAATAAATTTTTTGAGGAAGGAACATCTCTTCAAAACCAGAATTCTGAAAATCAAAAACAAAAAGAACCAGTAAACTCAATTCCTATCATAGAGCAACCATCAATACCTACTTCTACACCTCCTTTTCCTGAACGATTACAAGTTGATAGAGGGGTAGAAAAACATATTATGTTGCCCAATTATGATTTTCTAGATGAATTGAAAATTTTCTGTATCAAAATTCATTTGTTACATGCCATTAAATAGATTCCAATTCTATCCAAAACAATAAAGGAGTTAAGCATGAAGAAACAAAAAGAAAAACAAAAGAAATAAAAAGAATTCAACTTGTAGGAAAATTTGCAGACATAATGATGGGAAAATTTGTCATACAAAAATATTGAGATCCAAGAAGTCCAATTGTAAAAACACATATTAATGGAGTTGAAATTCCAAATACATTGATTGTTTTAGGAGCACCAATAAAAATCATGATAAAAAAAACCATGGAACAACTCAAACTTCCTAATCTTCTGTATACACCTACATTACTGCAATTAGCAGACAGATCTGTAATCAAGCCAGATGGTGTGTTAGAAGATATTTCAGTATCCTTAGAATCTTGGGAGTATCCTGTTGATTTTATGATCTTAACTCCTAAGAACAATCTAGGAGGACATCCACTTATATTAGGAATACCTTGGTTGGCTACAGATGATGCTTTCATTAGCTATAGATCTGGTGACATATATATCTCTGAAGGTAAATCAACAAAGAAATTTACTCTATATCCTCCAGCAACAACAATCACAGAGTTAGATGAAAAAGAATGGATTGATGATGAAAATGATATACAACCTCTCTTCACTATTTCAACCATTAGTGAAGATAGTCAAATCCTAAATTCTATGGAAAATTTTGAATCATCTCGAGAATATGAACATGCTCAATTCCAGGATAAATCTAATATTGAATATTTGTCATCTAGGAAGATTTCTCTATATTCTATGGAAGAATTTGGTAGCTCTATGATTGAAATCTTTCCATGGAAAACTTTAAAGATAAACAATAACTTGGAGAGATTACAACAAGAAAAGTTAATCAAAACATTACAAAAACATTTTTCTCCATATGTGTGGGAATACATTGATATGAAAGGAATTAGTCCTAAGACTTGTATACATCACATCTACATTGAGTAAAATTGTAAACCTATTAGACAACCTCAAAGAAGGATGAATCCAAATCTTAGAGAAATTGTGAAAGAAGAGTTGAAAAAATTGTTGAATGTAAACTTCATTTACCTAATTTCAAACAGTCAATCGGTTTCCCCTTTAGTGATTGCGCCCAAAAAGAATGTTAAATGGAGGGTATGCATTGATTATTGATTATTGAATAAAGCCACCCTAAAAGATCATTTTCCTTTACCCTTTATAGATCAAGTATTGGATACATTAGCAGGTAAGAAGTATTTCTCATTTCTAGATGGTTTTAGTAGCTACAATCAAATTCAGGTAGCACCTGAAGATCAAGATAACACCACATTCACCTATCCATGGGGGAATTATGCCTATCGAGTACTTCCTTTTGGATTGTGCAATGCACCTACAAAATTCCAAAGGGTAGTACTAGGAATTTTTTCTGATCTAATACATGATTGTGTAGAGGTATACATGGATGAATTTACAGTTTATGGGAATACATTTGAAGAAGCTTTAGAAAAATTGGAAAATGTTCTTAAAAGAGGTAAGGAAGCAAACCTTTCACTAAGCCATGAAAAATGTTTTATGATGTTTACAGAAGGGATTGTTTTAGGACATCAAATTTCAGGAGATGGAATTAAAGTTGATAAATCTAAAGTTGAAGTCATCTCCAAGCTATCAATTCCAAGTTGTCAAAACAATGTTAGAATTTTTCTAGGATTCACAACATATTATAGAAGATTTATAGAAAATATCACTAAAATAGCATCCCCACTCTTCAAGTTACACACCAAATATTTTGAATTCAGTTGGAATCCTAATTGCCAGTTGGCATTTGAAACTTTAAAAGAAATTTTTTTTGAAGCATCCATCTGAAGAGGTCCAAATTGGAAACTACCTTTTCACATTTCAACAGATGCTTCATATACAGCTCTAGGAGCTGTATTAGGACAAAAATATTTGATACCCTATGCCATCTATTACACAAGCAAGAATTTGACTCCCACTGAGTTAAATTACACTGTAACTGAAAAGGAATTCTTAGATGTTGTTCATGCTATCAACAAATTTAGAAATTATATAATAGGCTATGAAACTTTTGTTCATACAGATCACTCTACAATTAGATATTTAATGAATAAATCTATTACTAATGGTAGAGTTACAAGATGGTTATTACTATTGCAAGAATTCAACATCGCCATTCTAGACCGACCTAAAAAACAAAACACAGTTGCTAATTTCTTGTCTAGAATCCAAAATATCAAAGATGACACTCTAGTTGAAGATACATTTCCTGATGAATACCTATTTTCAATAACTACTCAAACTCCTTGGTTTGTAGATATTGCTAATTAACTAGTCATAGGAAAATTACCTTCACATTTGTTTCCTAGAAGGAAAAGAAAAATCATTCAATTAGGTTCAAGTTACTCATGGATTACTAATGAATTGTATAAAACAGGTCTTGATCTCATTATCAAAAGATGTGTTCGAGAAGATTAAATGCCTGAAATTCTTAAAGCATGTCATGATGAACCTTGTGGTGGACACTTTACTGACAAGAGGACAGCCTATAAAATCCTTCATTTAGGATATTATTGGCCATCCATATTCAGAGATGCCAAAGAATATGTCAAAAGGTGTGACAGCTTCCAAAGGATAGGAAACCCTGCTCCTTCAAATGAAATGCCATTACAACCTCAGGTACTCTTTGAACCTTTTCAAAAATGGGCCTTGGATTTTGTTGGACCAATCAATCCACCATATAAACAAAATAAATATATTTTTGTATGTACTAATTATGTCACCAAATGGGTAGATGCTAAAGCATTACTTTTTGCTAATGAACATTCTGTAGTTAATTTTGTTTTTGAGGATATATTCACTCGTTTTGGTGTTCCAAGAGAAATTGTGACAGATCAGGGATCCCACTTTATATCCAAGTTGGTGAAAAAGCTCGTGGAAGATTACAAGATCAAGCACAGAAAGTCTACTCCTTATCATCCACAAGAAAATGGTCAAGTAGAGTCCATCAATAAAGTGATTGAAGGAATTCTCACTAAGACTATACATCTACACAAAAGAGATTGGGCAGAAAGGCTTCCTGAGGCCTTATGGGCCTATAGAACTACATGGAGGAATACAATAGGAGCAGTCTAATTGGGACTTGATTTATCAGAAGCACAGAAACATAGATTGGAGCAACTCAATGAGCTTGATGAAATCATGCAAGATGCAATTCAAAGAACCAGTATAGTCCATCAGCAAAGGGTTAAATGGAATGATAAGTATATCAAGGAGAAGACATTTCAAGCAGGGGATTGGGCAATTTTGTTTGATTCAAAATTCAAAGATTTTCAAGAAAGTTTCAGACTAATTGGGTTGGGCCTTATGAGATTGAAAAAGTCTTTGATAATGGAGCAGTGAAGATAAGGACAATAGATGAAGAAAAGGTACCTCTTCTTGTGAATGGTCATCGGTTGAAAATATATCATAAACCAATTTCAAGAGAAGTGTTTATCAATATTTTCCAAGATAATACTAATATGAAGTTAGTGAAGAAGAATTCTTCTTCTTCACTAACTTAGCTTTTATTTTTCCTCTCTCTCTCTCTCTCTCTCTCTCTCTCTCTCTATATATATATATATATATATATATAAGAATAAAGTGTATAATTATGAAAACCAATCAATGATTGGCATACTTATGCAAAAAATACAGGGTGAAAATCAGAGATTTATGACATCCTGTATTTTCCATTTATTTTATGCAATAAGTAGTAACACAAAAATACATTCATATTCCATCTTTGTAGATCAAAATCTGCAAATTCATTCCATTTTATAGTTTCATTCCATTCTGCAGTCATATTCACTTTCATTCCATTTTCACGGTCATATTCACTTTCATTCTATTGTCACATTCATATTCCACTTCCATTCCATTTCACAATCATATTCCACTTGCATTCCATTCCACAAACCATACTTCATTTTTTCTATAGATTCCATTCCGTAGCTGAGCACATTCAGTAGTTCTGACACAATTGTATGACCTAAAAACAAATGATGATTACAGGAAATTGAAGGATTATTTTTTGAAGACCAACATGCTAAAGGGTATCTAAAGGATCAACACCAAAGAAACAACAAACTAAAAGGTTAGTTCTAAAAGATGAAGTGCAAAAATTTATTTTAATAGCAAGGTTAAAACATTAGCATGTATAATATGGATGGCCGTATGCTTCATTGGCAGATCATCATTTGATTTGATTGCAATTTCTATCATGCAACAGATCAACCACATCCTATGTGTTATGTATGATAACAGTCCATAATTGACTCCCTCATTGATGATTAACGATCATGACCGGTTGACGTGACATACCCGTCTACTTTTATTCAAAACCCTTACCACCTATTTATTCCTACAAACCCTCGATACCTTTCATAAGATCCGCAAACAAATTCATTTCATAAATAGAGAAGGGTAACTTTGAAGGTTGAGAACTTTGCAGGCATGGGACTAATAGTTAGATCAGAACCGGTGGGAACAAAGTATATGGAAGGATACCCTCAAATTAAGGAAATGTTGTAGAAATATGGATGGATCAAATTCATAAAGAAATTCGATGGTTTCCACAAGGAAATTACAAAATATTTTTCTTGGTCTTTTGATGGCACAAAATTGGAAATTGGAGACATCAAGTTCATAGTTACTGAGTCATTCAGGGCAGAAGCCATAGAACTTACAAGGCTTGGTGAAATATGGTTCAAAAACAAGGAGTTTCATAGTGAATCATGGAAAGTTATTAGAAACCATTTTCAAGAAGCACCATAACAACCCCAAGAAGATAATTTCAGAAAGAGCAGAAGGAATAAGACTGATACAAACATTGAAGACAGACCTACATCTTCATCACAGAAGAATGATGAAAATTTCATCTCTGAAGAGCTGACAAAGATAGAAAATCAAAATAAAATCAAGATGGGAAATAAGATAAGAAAGAGGAGTAAGGATACAGACGAGGAAAATTTAAATCCTCCACAACTGAGAAGGAGCTCCAGAATCTGAGGTTCGACGAAGAAAACACTATCAAAAGAGACAGATTTTATATGTTTAGATGAAGAAACCCTAATGCCATCTTCTGTCGATATTTCTCCTCCACACAGTCCTCAAAATTCTCCTATTCATAATTTTGAAGGTATCCCAAGCAGAAAAACTCCAGGCATAGACCTAGCACAACAATAAATATATGATTACATAGAATCATTGTATAAGAGAAGTGTAACAGTGAATCCTATCAATCCACAAGAACCTCTAATTGAAACTCTCAAACAAGAAATTTATGAACTAGAGATATTGAATAGATGTCGACCAACACAAGATCTGAAATTTAAGAAATTTCAGATGTTGACAAGCACAAAAAACACCATGTTGAAAAGCACAAAAAACCATCAAGGTTTCACATGTTTGTTATTCATGTAAATATCAAACTATGTAAATAACACCATATACAATTTTTACAGGTACAAGAGATTTATTTGATGTCCCTATTTTAAGTTTAATATTTAATGTTGATTCACATTCTTAAATCTAAGGTTAGATTTCAAATTTTTACTATCTATATCATAAAGCTAATCATAATCATGACCATATAATCTTACCCTCACTTTTCATATCTTTAATGTTAATTACTCTAAAATGTGAAGTGGCCTTAGAAATTTTCCATCCATAATCATGACCATATAACCACACCCTCATGTTTCTTCTCTTGAATCATAATTTCTCTAAAATGGGAACTGAATTTCAAAATTGTTCATTGTTGAAATATTTATAGTTGTTAGTTATTTCTCTACATCTATGGAGAACAAAGACTTTGATTCATGTCTCATATTTATTGTTTTACATAAACTTATGTGCATTGAAGTTGCTCTTGTAATTTAACAATTATAATAAATTCTATGCTAGTCTCAAGCACTACAATTTTTCACATTGTGAAAGAAACAAGTATTAAGTGATGGAAATACTATTAAGATTTACTAATGGTTTTTTATCCTTATATCTTACCACAAGAGGGCTCTTGTGTTTTTCCAATTCAAGTAAGGAAAATTTTTCCTTTGGAAAAGAACCATAATGTAATGATAGACAAAAAAAACTCTACAACAAAATAAAACATATTCGTAATTCTAATTCTAATTCTAATTTTAATCATCATTGAACAACAAAAAATAAACTTAAAAACGTTTAGTTAATTTTACATAAATATATAATAAATATTAAAAAAAAAGCCTAAGAAATAAATATACTCCACACTATTGCATTGATCTTCCTTTGATATATCTTGGTGATATTTTATGTTTCTTTTTTTAATTTTTTAAATAAAAATAAAAATTTTATCATTAAAGTAAATTATACAATTAATTTGTGTATAATCAATTTTAATTTCTTGAAATTCATAGTAAAAAATAACTATTTTGATTCCAGTTTTTTAAACAATTATTGATTTGAGTTTTATTAATTTTTATAATTATAAAAATTAAAATATAACTAGATATGAAAAATAATATAACTAGCGTATTCATACATTATAACTAACCTCTTGATGTTCTAACTTAGACATTTTTGTGACTTTCCAAGACACGTGGTTTTACCACATTCAATACAAATATGAAAATAATTATACCTATGAAACAATGGATTTAAAAAATATGATTAATTGAAGTTTAATACAATCAAATTCAATGTTTTAAGCACATTCAATTTAAACCTAAGACTTATATTCTGCTCATTATTATGAATACATCTCCCTCAAACACCCCCAATGAAAATTTAGTTTTTTTATTCTAGTTTAACTATATTCAAACTAAGAGAAAGTATCTACAATGTAGTCCTTGGTTCAAATGTGACAATTAATTTATACTTTTCAAAGTTCAATAATTAAACCATGCGACCTTGTTTCAGTTGTAGTTGCGCTAGTTATAATGTAATAATAAAAATCCATACAACTACTAAAATCTATTGGCTTATTTCAATCTTGGTTATGTTAGTTATAATGTAATAATAAAAATGCATACGCATGTTTATTATAACGTAATACAAATATTTTGATATTGATATGGATGTAATTTCGTAAGGAGATGCGGAAGAGGTTTTTATTGTGTTTACTTAGTGTTTACGCACTACCATACTCCTTATGAGAAGATAATTGGTTTCATTGTGAGGTAAAATGGGAGTACCTTTTTGAAAAATGATAGCGTGTTTTAGGATTCATTGGGTGGACTTCGTAGAAAGCTTGTATGGTTTTTTATTTGCACTCCATCTATGAAACTCTAATGTTTTGGTACACTAATAATAATAATAACTGGTTTTCTTCGTATACTATTTAAAACAAGGGAGGTTGCATCGAAGCTAGTCTTTGCCTTGAGCGGGGAGTGAGTTCCTTAGTTGAGTTACTGAACTGTGGGTATCAGGTTAACTGATCGTTTGAGGTGAAAGGCCAGAGGATTTTGATGTGCTTACATGTATTTGCAGAGTTCCTTGGGTCACTAGGGATTTTCAAAGTGCCTTGGGTCACTAGGACTATTGTGAATGAGATGAAATAGGGTAGACCATGATGATTGAAAATTCGAAAGCAGATGGTGCAGAGATCTCAAGTCCCTCTTGAGAACATTGGTGTCTATAAACACAAGTAACATTTCACTCCTTATATTTTCCAACTCAAAAAAAAAATACTGGTTACTCACAATGTTGGATTTAGGTATTAATGGACACGCCCAGTCATATCCCAAGGACGTCACTTTATATAAATACTCTTTTTGATGATCAACACGAAGCTCCTACCGCTTTGTGATTACTTGATTGTCCATTGTGTTTGACTGTTTCATTGTATGCTATGCGTATTCATGATCTCTATTTTACATAATTGAGGCTTTTGATGCCAACATCACGTAGTTCACAATGTTTTTGTCCAAAAATCGTCATCGAATGCATATATATTCCACATGCAAACTAAAAAGCTTATGTAATAGTGAACTTGTATATTGTAATAGAGTTTATAACTGCAATTTCTCTCTAGCTACTATGATTCCTAATAAAATTAGTTGTTCTATAATAGTGAGCTTTGTACTCAACTTGCTAGCCAACAAAACATGTTTATTGGATGTGGTACGACCCAGTGCGAAGTGCATTTTGTCCAGCCAGGGGTTTATTGAATATTGTACTTGCTCATCATAAATACAATCAGATTAAATGGAGATACTATTAAGCATGTTTTACACTGCACTAAGGGTGATCATCACTGAAGTAAGTTGAATCCAATTACGTTAATTTGAACCTGCAACCAATGTTCTTCCTTCCTCTTTTGTTAGGATACCTACCAATTCCTTTTTGTGTGAATGATATGAGGCTTTAGTATATGGTTTTTATGCTAGCAATGAGTTCAATATTAACACCTAAGATTTTCTAGAAATATATGTTGTTCCTAGACTTCCCAATACAGTAATTCAACATTTAATGGCAATCAATAATATTTGACATTGTCCAATATAGTTATATAACATACTTGAATTTCAAAAAAGTTGAAAACATAAATATATGAGATAAGTTAGAATATTCTCACCTTGAACTATTTTCTAATGTGAATAGATTAAGATAGTAGCAAAACTGTCACTCAAATTCTTTCTCACAGATATAAATTCCAATGCTACTGAAAGGTCTAAATTAATTTTCATTAAAATTGTGGTTCCTTCTAATAAATACACATTCATATTGCATTTTTTTAATATAAATATATTTCAAAGTTGAAACTTTTAGATCTCATAGTTGGAGAAGCATGCGATCCCTTTTTTAAATAAATGACTCCTAAGATCTCGGGAGGAATAGAAATTGCCCCACCCACCGCCGGACAAGAAACACACTCCGCTATATCTAGTCATCATGTGTACAAACTTTGTAGATGGTAGGCAGTGCTCCTTGTCCCAAGGTATCTAGAGAACAGCCATGACAAATCCCATGAAAGAAAAAAACTCAAAGCTACCATAATTTGGCCTTATAAAGATGTTCAAGCCCAAGAAATATACCTTAACGAGGAAGGAACAACACCACAGCAAAAACCAACCCATAGAATCTGCATTACATCCTCTTTTTAATAACCAGTGACAACATTCTCCAACACACACACAAAATATGAAACATACATGATTCTGAAGGTGCTAAAAAAATGGTACTCAAGAGAGGAAAAGTACATAGGGCCATCTTATGATTAATTACCTTCATAGTGCACATCCTCAAAAGTCCTGGTAAAATATCTTGGCAATAATTTCCCCAAGAATTGCCCATCTCTGAACTTCATATCACATCCTATTATCATAAAGAATATCTACAGGACAAGCACTGGTAAGCAACAAACCAGAATGTTAAGAACTTCCCAGCCATTTCCCTTATTTCTTGGGCAAAAGAGATCATCTTGCAATGACCCATGAACCAAAAAAAATGCATACATGTAGCTGACCCATGAACTAGAAATAGTGTGGACAGGTAAAATAATGGCTCCATGAATCCCTGTGACACTATCAGGTAGCCTTTGTAGAGGTTTACCTGGGTTTGGTCCCCCACCGACGACAAAAACTATCCCCTATATCTCAACAGAGGAAGCCTTAACAACTCTAACAGACTGCACAGGCTTGTAGATATGGTCAGCATGATTCTAATGGCACAGAGACAATTCAAATCCCTGAGAGCAAATAACTGATGTTGGTGGGTTTTTAATCTGAGATACAGGACATAAAGTATACATTGGAGGCTTAGCAGGCACACCAGAAGCACCAATGCTATTGTTTCTACTCCCAGCACATACAAAATGGAGCAAGTTTTGTTGGTTTTCAACATCAATAAACTTTTTATTCTTTAGTTTTAGATCCAAATACATGTCCCTCAAGAGAGGTGCTTGTGGTTTTTTACTTTGACGATAATACAGGTGCTTATGAGTTTGATCACGCCAATGAAGTAAATGAACCATCTTATCTAGTAGTGGCAGCTTACCAATTTACCTAGTTTATCCTGTTGACTAAGTTGCATGTAACCAAGTAGTAGAATTAGACCTTTGTTCAAAGCTGATGGGAACATGCTCCATCAATTCTTAAAATTAAATAATAAATAAAATTAAATATTATAAACCAAATTAGTACTTAAAACATATAATATAGGCTCGTCGACTTGGATGCAACTATGTGCACTCTCTAAGTTGCTGCTTATTAGCTCTTACCAGATACTATTACACGGATACCAGGATGGTCTTGTCTGTGGGGGAAGAAGGCTTAAATGAAGTCAATCAAGCCGAATCAATTAAATAAATACGCGATCGGTTTGGCTTTCCGCAACTCGCTCAATTAAACCATCATCCCGTTGGGTTTGCAGAGAAAGAAGAATCTCTCTTGCATCCTTCAGTAACCAAATTGGAGCATCCTGAGCCAGTCTCATAACAGGCTACCTTAAAAATTTCCAGGAACACATCGGTTGCCATACATAGCCTTGAATTCTAGGCAAAGGCATTGGTCGAAACTGAAATTCATGAAGTTAAAAGGGCGGGGCAAAACCTGCTCGATGTTCCCCGAAAAAAACATGAATATAGCCCTTTGGGGAATTTCCCTAAAATAATAAGAAGCTCGTCAGCATTCCAATACCAAGAAAGTCGACTTCCATTTGGCCAAGATAAGTATCAGTCAGGCCTCAAAACGAAGTGACACTCTACCTTCGGGGCTCGATATTCACGAGCTAAGTAGCTATGGAGAAATCCAGATCCCTTTGGGCAAGGGGTGAGGGAGACCCATTCTATGGTTATCGAAGAGGATATTTCCCATTTGATTCTACCAGAACCCTAGAATCTGCTGCAGACTTTAAAAATGGTTAAGAAAAAGAAATCAAGGTCAGTGATTAAAGAAATCAAGGGCAGCTACAAATTAACCTCTTGCAACTAATTGTTGAATGGGCATTGTACTTGGTGGACTGGGAAGGTACCACCCTAGGACTGGGCACACACATCTAGCCACCCCAAAAATAGAACATAATAAATCAAACACTATTCCTTTCTCTACGTATTAATTCATGCATTCTCGTCTATGTTCAGCAAGAAGAGTGCTCCAGCCAGCTTTGGGTCCTCCTTCCTTCAAAGGTTACATTTGCAGCTCTTAAACAAATTCTTAGCTTCAATAGATTTTTAGGCTTTTTGAAGCTGCCTAGATGAATAAAGCTCCATCCTAAGAAGCAGATCCTCTGTTGGAGTTGGGCCCTCTATCAGTTGGGTTTTGTTGGGCCTCATATCCTTCACCCCATGCTACACCTGGTTTGTCTTCTCTGCGTTCGATAAATCTAATTCATAGAGGAATGGTGAAAAAGGTACATGTTTAATCTTTAGAGATTTATAAAAAAATAAATTCTAAAAAATTGTATTCCTAATTATGTGCAGAACAAGAATTCTTAGTCTTATTTACAAAACCGAAATGGTGAAAAACGACAGTTGTCTTCTCTTTAGAAAAAAAATTCTAATTCAATAATTTTTATTTTGTATGTACATATTTGTATAAAACCGGAGGCATTATCTAAAAAAATAATGGTATCGTTAGTACGTTGGAGATTGAGGTTTGTGTCTGATTTGGGCATATGCGCTTCCATCAAACCTATGAAATGCATTCTCCCCAGCAAGGGCTACACCTGGTTTCCTAGCAACCTCCGTAACCTGCCTCAGAAGCCCCTCTGAATGGCTCCGTGCATGTTGTGGCTTTTCCTCATCTTTGATCTCAAATGAGGTAGATATTTTTCATGGAAAACTACCTATGTTTACTTGTGAAGGGTTGCATTTACATGTGAAGGGAAACATTCAAGCCTGCATGCTTTTCACCCAGTTTACCTCCAATGGATTTATGGTTCCAACCACATATAATTTTACACAAAGGAAAAGGAGAATCAAAGTTTTTGAAATAGTCTTTGGATGTGAAGAGGTAAACTTCGAACATATGTCAAACTTTCAACACGTGTCAGCCATGTGTTTAAACATGTATTCTCTATACGACATTGAGAGCAGTTGTATCATTTAATATATATGAACTAATGCTAGCATGTTTTTTCCTCACTGCCTCGGGAAGAGGTGAAAACCATGAAAAAACAAAAGTTTGCTTAAATTTTCTTATTAGCCCCTAGAGAATAAAAAGTAATGTCATTTGCACACTTTCAATTACTATAGTCCTCGTCGTTCCTGGGGTGGAGAATAATAATGTCAACTAATACTAATTATGAAAATACTTTCTCGACTCATCTTAATCTTATTCAGCGATGATCAATTAGTTCCTTGTGTTGGAGTGCAGAGGAAGGACAATGAAAAATTGCTCCACACATGTGCGCTCAATCACCTCAGAAATAAATAATGAAAGTAGAATCCTCGTCCCTTGTAGTACTTAATATAGGTCATTTATGATTCGATTCATGAATTTTTGAATCTCAATGTCCTCAAAATTATACGTTAGTTAGGATATTTTATCATCAATTGAGATGATATAACCAACGACATTCATTAGAGGAAATTTTAGTATAACAGTGCTTTTCATGTAATTTCCATGTCATAATATGTAAAGCAATAAAAATCCTTTAAATTTAAAAAGAGGTACATGTAAATATTTTGGAAGGAAAAGAAGAAAAACTATTTTAATTCTATTTTTGGCTTATCTCGTTATAGGTTTACTCAAAATTCAAGTGTAGACACTCATTGGATGCAGAGTTAAAATCCGCATCCAACAAGTACCCATCATGCATACTTTTGAGAAGAGCCACATTGAAAAAATTTCAAGATATAATAAAAAAACGTGCTGAACATACTTTTTTAATGTATCTTGAAATTTTATCAATGTGGGTGTTCTCAAAAGCATGCATGATGGGTACTCGTTGGATGCAAAATTTAATTCCACATCCAACGATTATCTACAATTTAAATTTGAGTAAACCTATAAGGAGATAAACCAAAAATACAATTAAAAAAATATTTTTCTTCTTTTCTCTCCAAAATTCATAACTATTATTTTATTATTTTTCATTAGGAGGCCACTTTTAGGCTGTAATTTCCTCTAATGTCACTTTTTATTCAACCTCAAGGCCACATATTTCATATTCAACTCTCAAACAATCACCCTTCTAACAATGGCAGCCATTGATCATTTTCCACATTGTGTCACAAGCAGTAGAAAATTTCCAACCATAGTCCCATCCTCTAAGCATGGATACATGTTGAAGTTGTTGGTAAAAGCTCAAAAATATTAGTTGTTTAGGGGAGCATCTTGGCTCCATGATTTTCACAGTGGGTTTCCTGATATCTAATGTAGTTTTTCTATAATTTTGTGCATCTCGGTCGTCATGTGGTTGAGGGAGGCCAAATAATACTACTTGTGTGGAGAATAGAAAGAAAACATGAACCCACCTCAACTTTAAAAGCATCCAACTTTTTCAATCAAAAATTTTTATCACGATTGATCTCATGGAAAACATTTATGTTTGAGAGAAATTTTTGATGGCATAAAAATATTCCCTAGATATTTATCAAGGGATACTAAAAATAAAAATAGAGATAAACTATGGAAATTTGAAAAAAATTCTAAGTAAAGATATAGCAATTCGAAATAATTATGTGTAAAATGTTTAATTAACTGCACATCATGGTTGTAATTATGTATGTGAATGTTCTTTTTGTGATTGAGATTTATTTTTTCTTGAAAATGTTACTAAAAAGTAAAGACTTAGAAAATTGAAATAAATAAGTATTCACTATTTAATGAGGGAAAATTATGATTGTAATTCTTTATTTGAGTGCTTTTTTTGTAATTGAAATTTATTTATTTTTCTCAGGATTACCAGGTAAACCATTTGGAAACTAATAGACATTTAATATGTCTGCAATATACATGCTTTTTTCACTTTTTAAGGTTCTCATTAATGACAAGGATCAATAAAGCACATAATTCTTTCGACTCTACGCTTTTACGTGTAGTATTTTTTCCAAACAATTTTTCAAGATAATGATGTATGTGGTTTTACCACTGCTTATATGATTATTGAGGTGGGACTTAACCAAATTCACACAAATATACATTGTAATTCTTAACTCCATTAGCTTTTGAAGTCAAACTGCAATAATTGCTTCGTAGAGACATGTTTCTTTAGAAAATAAAATTATAGCGTCTAGAGGAAGCTTTCATTTTTCTTTCTCTGCACCTCCACACTTAACTATTATTGTGTGGAGAAGTGTGATTAACAATACAAAGGCATCTCTACACTTTATAGTGTTCACTGAAATTTACTTTCCAATGAAACATTCTTTCACTTGTAGAGGAAGCTTTCCAATGTAACATTCTTTCACTTGTAGAGGAAGCTTTCATTTTGCTTTCTCTGCACCTCCACACTTAATTATTATTGTGTGGAGAAGTGTGATTAACAATACAAAAGCATCTCTACACTTTTTAGTGTTCACTGAAATTTACTTTCCAATGTAATATAGTACTGATTCTTTCACTTTTGGTATGCAGATACAGCACCGGTAAAACCGATTAGGTATATGGGACAGCCTGTAGTATCAGGAGCTACAGGATCTAGTGGATCAAGAGTGCCACAAAATGAGGATGCAACAGCCTTCCTGGAGGACATCTATCGTAGATGTGAGAGGCTTTTGACCGGTGTTTCAGAGTGCAGCTGGCAAGACTCGGATGACCACTACATAGAGCCATGTATTGGTCTACCCTCAGAGTGGCGAGGGGTCATGTGGTGCATGGCGATGGCCGGATAGGGGATGCATGATCTACGAGCTACGGGAGCAGAGCCATTGGATCAGGATCCTCCATATAGTGATTAGGTGTAGGGGTAGGTGGTGCCGCCAGTTTTGATTTTTTGTAACATGTTATGGGCATGTCATATGTATCAGAGTTGATGGACTCTAAAATACATTATATGACACATATTATGGATATGCATCATTTTGATGGTTTATGTTATAGTATTATCTTATGTTAAATGCGTGTGCTAAATTCAAATCTATAATATTGTTTGCAATGCTATCTACATGGTGATTTTTTGCTCTAAGTATATGACTGAATGTAATGATTTCAATTTCACACATCAAAATATTCACTCGTAAATATCTTCTAAAAAGGATAGGAGTATGCACACGATAGACACCATTCAATTGCATGACAAGAAGCAGGGAATCTAAACGAACATGATGGTGGAGGATGCAATGTGAAAGGGAATCAGCTAATAAACCTGTCACTGCATCATATTCAGCCTAATTATTGGTAGCAGTACCAATGCATACATCATTCGAGAGAAAAAACGAATGCAAGGGGGTAAAGATGGCCCAAGCTGTTGAGGCTAGATTCTGGGAATAGTGACTTGCACCATCGGCATAACCGATATAAGGTGTGGATGGGAGGTCCATTTGAAAAGTGCCACAAGACAACAAATGGGAGGATGACGAACAATGTTGGCAACCTGAGCGCATAGTAGAAATCGACCGAACACTGCTAGAGGGAGTGATCTGGGTAGGATGTTTACTTCCCGCACACCAATAGGAAGGTGGTGTGTGGGAGCTACCAGAGGTGTAGCTTTTTCTCAGGCCATGAAATTCACCATAGACACGGATGGTGCCATCCCATTTATGGGCAGGAAAGATGAGGTCAAGGGTGGACAAGGCTTCCATGATGTCATCATCACAGTAGAAGATGGAGCGACTGGAGGAAGGGAGACCAGATGACGCGGCGAAGCTACCTGACTCATCTTTATGAGAAGAGAGCTTCACATGCACATCGTCATGGGGGATGATGGAAGAAGAAGCAGATAAAGGATCTACCGATATTGAGCCCAAGGTGATCGTTGAAGGGAGGTCGAGCGAAACAAAAGGGGAAGGTTCAGAGGGAGCTTCCACCGAGGGTCTCATGGATGATGATAGGTAGAGGATGGTGGCCGTGGGCTCTGTCATCTCGAAATTAGGATGGGGAATGTCAATGGGAGTGGGTAAATCCTCAGGTTGGCCCGAAGCATACTACACAAGAACGGGAGAGGCAGACTAGTTTTGTTCAATCTCGTACTCTCGAACTACCTCCAAAGAGGCACGATAATGCGTAAGGCGAGGACAATGATGATAATAACAGCCATGGAGATCACACAAAGCACAAGGTTGGTTGGTGTGAATAGTCTTAGGGTTCTTGGCTGTAGTCGAGCAAGAAACAGAGGCTTCAAGGACCATAGACTCAGAGAACACAAAATTAACCATGGGCTTGATACGGGGAAAATCGGGACAGGTATGGGTGGCATGGCCGACGACATCACACAAATCACAAGGTTTTTGAGGTGGAGTAGGGGCAGGGTCAGTCAGGCCAGCCTTGTATTTTGATGCCCTCTTGCGAGCTTTGCCCTTCTTACCCGAAGTTGTCGCAACAGGAGAAGGTTCCTATTGAGGTGGCTGAGGCACTGTAGCAGCGGGAGAAGTCATAGGGATCAGTTGAACTGAGGTCAAAGCAAGATAAGATTTTGGTTGACCAAGCGGGGTAGTGGCTAGAGGATCAAGGTACCAGACGGGAATCCCCAGGGTCAGGTTAGGAAGAGATAGGGTAGCCATGATAGGTAATGTGTACGCTCCAGGAGAGGGAGCTAGGAACGGTATCTAACCGGAGGGGTAATGGCCAGGCGAGACAGCTCCAAGATGGTTAAGGCCTGGAGGAACCATTTCCAAGAGGATAAAGAGGCTCATGGATACCAGCTATGGATGAAGGGCCAGGAGGAGGGGGTCTAGAAGGCTGAATTGAAGGGTTAGGAGTAGGTTGCGGAGGGCGAGGCTGCTGACTAGCTGAAGTGGGCCGCTAGAGGGCAACCCGAGATGATTGCATCATGCAAACATTCTATGATCTCCAATCAGAGACAGGAGGATGAAGACCAAGGAATGTACCAAGCAAAGAGGAGTCTTTGTAGACTCTGGGTGAGACACTGGTCAAAGGATTGACGGTTTGCTTATTGGCCACCGAAGAGATGATGGACTCAGGGGAGCTCTGAGACTTCGGGTCGTAATATGTCAATTGGTCAATGGTGACTATATTTCATTATTAGGGAAGGACATCTTGTGGTGAACCACAGATGGGACAGAAGACATCGCACAGGTGTAGCTACGACCCAATAGAATGTTGTAATCTAAGGGGGCATCAATGACTTCTACGTCAACGCAAACAGTCTTGCCTGCAAGAGTAATAGGATAATTGCGGAATAGGCCAATGAGCTAAGAGGCGTGGCCATCCCACACTCGAAGAGTGATCATGGAAGGATCCAACTCAGGTGATCTGAGTTGCTTCCAAACCGAAGCAAACATCATGTAGGTGGATGCCCCCTCATCAATGATGCACCAAGAAACGTTGGTGTTCTGGTTCTTGACTACGATTTGGAAGGCAACAGAAGTAGGAAGAGGAGTATTTTTTAATCGTTCAACATCAAAGAAGATCAAACGATCATCTGAAGGATCTACAATTCCCATGGCAGATAGTAGATATTTTCATTATGAATGGCATGACTGGAGGAGTTCCAGCATTGAGATGGGAGCAGGAGATTGTGCCAAATCATCTACTATACTATATGAATGGGAAGCTTTGCTAGAAGCAACATTTCGGCATAGTGGTCCCTTTGGGATCTTGGTATGAAATTCTGGCTTAGGCTAAGGGATCTGCAAAGGACCATTAGTTGTCAAAAGAGGCTGTGTAGAACCTGAAGAAGGGATCTCAGGGGCATAGGTAGCGGGAGGCTTGTTGTATTGACGGGACCGAGTTTGAAGGTTGAGGTCTAAGTTATAGGCTAGCCAAAATTCCTCATAAGGATCCAGTAATCAGAGGTACCAGATGGAGGAGTTTGAGTGGCCACCTAACCTTCAGGTGGTTGGGTAGCCACAAATCCTTGCTGAGGGAAAGGATTAGTAAACACAGCCAATTGACTAGACGCGTGATTGGGAGGGACAGAAGGGGAGGATTTCCTTCCTCGCAAAGTTTCTTGAAACTCCCACATCTGTCACATCTGTGGTAAAATAGGACAATCGTGTGTATAATGACCATAAAAACCACAACATGAACAAGGCTTATTCGTGCTAATAGGCCTTTCTTGCTTGAGTTGATTGCCCTATTGCTGGTTAGTAGTGTTAGGTGCATTACTTTGAGGATTAGGTCTAGGATTACCGGGGGTAGATTGATTTTGAGTGCCTTTCCTCTTCTTTTTGGAAGGAGGAGGATTAGTCGTGCCTTATTTTGCATAAACCTACCCTTGAGGGGGTGGTGGTTGCTGTTGTGGGGATTGGGAAGGTAAGGGACGCTAAGGTGCTAATGCTGGAGGAGATGGAGCACCAGGCTGCGGATATGGATAATAATGAGGTTGGGCAACATTGTGGTAAACAGGAGGTTGGGAAAAAGGGGGAGGCATGACGTATCCTGGATACATGCTACATGGAGGGGGAAAAGTGCTGAAGGTGTTGGCCCCTCCTTGAGGAAAACCATAGCCCATAGGAGGCTAAGCATATGGATGGGAAAGAGCTCCAACGATACCATTGGCGGCATGACATGCCCCCAGTGCGTTGGCACCACCAGGTCTAGGAAGATCAGCTAGGACGTTATCAACATAACCCGACTGAGTGTAGATCAGGTCATATTTTAACGCAATTTAGAGAGCGACTTCTTCGGTTTGAGGGAAATGTGATGCGACATATTTGCCGATAGAAGGCAAGAGAGATCTAAGGAACCAGTCCATGTAGACACGGTCTTCGAAGGTAGGGGCTCAACATAGTCGCTTTCTTCTCTGCAATTCCTGGACATGATCGGATAGGCAGGTCGCAGACGATTAACAGAAAGAAGTCAAAAGTTAGGTACCAGTGTCATAATGAAGAGGAAGCTGGAAATAAGATAGAAAATCCCGAGCAAGAGTCACAAAGGTGGTATGAGAGGATGAAGTCGGACCAACATACCACTTAGAAGCTTCACTAGTAAGTGTATGTTGGAACAACTAAAGATGGATAGAGTCGTCGGTAATGGAGTTAGAAGAACACCACATGTGAAAATATCGAACATGATTTGTAGGATCTTCTCCAGCAAGACCTTCAAACTTGGGGATGTCGAAAGGGAGCTTGGTTGGCATAGCAGGCAAACCAACATCATGGTGTATAGGGTCCTTTATCAATTGGTTAAAATTTGGAAGACTGAGGCCTGCCATATAGGGGAGCAAGGGAGAAGCCGTGGTAGTTCTTTTTGTGGTCCCACTAGTAGTATTCCCAGCATTAGGGATGGGGCTACCACCAACGTTAAGTCCTAAACCAGACATTGTGAAGGTGACAGGGGGAGAACCGGGGGCGGAACTAGAAGGAGAACCCAATGAACCAAAAGAAGTGTTAGAGTGCGGACTCAGTGGAGGACTAACTCGAATCCTACATGGAGGAGTAAGTCTTCTTACTGGAAATTGAGGATGAAGGCCAAGAAGTCTCTGGGATAAGCACTTTGGTGGCGCAATGATGACAAAATAAACACGACACAAAGGGAAGAGAGACCAACAAGGGTAGAGAGGTGCAGGATCAACTGATCATAATGTCGGAACAAGGGCAGAGAGCTGTAGGATCAATTGATTTCAATGTTTTAAAGTCTTTGCTTGGTGGTGTTAACCAAGCTCTTCTTCACTTAGGGTGTGTGTGTTAAGTGTGTAAATTTTAATTTTTAAACCCAGAAATTTGTAGAGAAAAAGAAAAAGTGTGTTGTATAATTGTACATAAACATGAAGATAACAATATATGAAACTGAAATAACAGAAAATATACAGCTAATTATGCATTAATCTAAACCCAAGGAGGCAGGCCTCTCAAAAACTAGTCTGTAGGTGGGAAAAAATATAGTCAAAACACACTAAAATAGCCAATAGATCTAAGGTCAGGAGGGACAGGGATCTAAAGGTCAGATCTACTGGAAATTGGTGTATAAAAACAGCAACAAATCAAGGAAAATATTGTTGTAAATGAGGTGGTGAAAGGCTATATCCTGGAGGGAAGTGGAGGGGACCCTAAAGGAAAACCCAAAAAAAAAAAAAAAATGAGGTGTTTTGGATGGATAAATAACCAATCTGAAATGGATCTGAAGGTAAGGTATCAGATCTGAAAAATGGTTGAACCCACTAAAATTTCAAACAACCTGCAGCAGCTAAAACTCTTCCACCAAAGGTGGAGGGTACTCAAGCCCTAAGGGGCTAGGTTTCCACTTAGATGAGTGAAAAAGAAAAAGTACAGGTCCAAAACAGGCAGAGATGGAGGTCAGAAAACCCTGAACAGAGGCCCAGACAAATCAAGAAAACTTCCAGAAAAACTCCTACAAAAAGTCTAGGTCGCAGGTTCTGACCTGATTTCTACTGTGGTCATAGGTTTTGGCCTGTTTTTTGTTCCTTGGAGGTTCAGGTCACAGGTTTTGGCCCAAAAAGTGTGACCTGCACTTCTGGCACTCTCAAGAGCAGGTTTCAAAAGAATGTGTTGTCTCAGCTATGGCTGATGCCGATCACCTACGCAATAGGTCCGAAAACACACAGAAATTAGAATTTTTAATGTTTTAGGGTTTTATAGATTAAAAACAACATCAAGAAAAGAAAAACAAGAAGCTGAAGAGAAATCCTATGGTTTGAAGTAGTTGTATATGCAGGCATCTAAAAAATGACAGCGACCGTAATCGTAAACCTGTGTGGAGTTGCCAGTTGTTAGTATGAATCTTAATCGCAAGAGTACGAAAAAATACCACTTTAGTCGTGCATAACAAACAACCTTAACAGCAAATATGGCTGCCAATATCTTTAGATCTGCAATTTGGTGACCAAGGTAAATGCTGCAAAAATCTAGATCTATGCATTAAAAGACATTGAGCAGTAAATAAAAACATGAATTTCTCCATGCATCTAATATACAAGACAAGAATATGTTGAATGAATTTTGTATTAATGGCACCTGGGAGGAAAACATAGAAGGATGTTACTAGTTCTCCTCAATGGGATGGGTTCTTGTAAGTCCTCAACACTTCAGATCTAAAATCCCTCTCTCTTGATGGTGTAGAAAACCCAGACAAAAATGGAACTCAAAGGGAGCTTAGAAGACAAATAGTAGCAAAATATGACAATGATGGTGGATCAAAGTGAGACCAAAAGTGTAGATCCAGATTGATCTTTAGGCAAAAGAAGTTATTGAATGAATGGAAAAGACCTTCTATTTATAACAAAATATTGGGCTAATCTAGATATTGGTGCATAATTAAAATATTATTAACCAAATCTAGGTCCAACTTTTATGAAATATTTTATTATATTTGTTGGAGGGAAAAATAATTTGACCTGGTTCATATCCCTTTATTTGTAAATAATAAATAAATAAATGGTTTATTTATTATTTTAAGGATGTGGTTGAGCAATAATCAAATAAATAATGATTTATTTAGTTATTTATGAATGATTTAGTCAAATTTAACAAGGAATATTATTTAAATAAGGTTTAAATAATTATTCCTAGAAAATAATAATATAAATAATGATTTAACTAATTAATTTTCCTGTTTTGGGTTAAATATGACCCTGAATATTAATTAAACTGTTGTTTAACTAATTATTCCTTGAAGAAAATCAAACAAATGTAGATTTATTTAATATTTCCTTATGGGGTTTCCTGTTTAGACCATAAAAAAATTAATAAAGGTGGTTTACTGAGTTATTTTTCATATTGAAAGCAATTTTACTTAGGGTAAAATTGGTCTTACATGGTGTACTTAGATCCATCTAATAGTAACAGGTTAGATGACCAAAAAATGGTGTAACACTGTCGATGGTGAAGAAATGAAAATTGCTCAGAAGAGATGTGATTGGATAAGATGTGCTTGAGCCTGTTGGTGATGATTTTGGTAGTGATCTTGTAAATACAATTGCAGAGAGAATAAGCATGTAATTTGAGAAATAGCAGGGAGACTCTGATTTAGGTATGAGGGCTATGAAGGTAGAGTTGAAGGCATCATACATGCGACCAGATAATCTGCAATCTTCAACCACCTGTAGAATGTCCTGACTGAGGATATCAAAGAAGGCCAGATAGAATCCAATGGGCCATCCATTAGGCCTAAGGCACTTGTCCTTTTGAGACCCTTTCATGGTATACTATAGCTCCTACATCAATACAGTCCTGGTAAGAATATCTTCCTCATCTTGATCCACAAACTGAGTGAATAAACCCACAACCTTGATGATCTCAACCAATGAGGCTATGGGTGGAGCCTTGAAAATATTGTAGAAGTGTTCAATGCCCATACTGGCCAATTGATGGAAATTCTGAGCTCGCTTCCCATTATCGTCTTCCAGTTTTCAGAGGGTATTAATAGGTCACCTACCATTTGCAAATTGGTGAAATAATTTGATAATATCATCGCCATCTTTTAACCAAGTGGCTCTACTTCTGAGGCGTGATGTTTCCTCACGATATTTTAGAATCCTGGATCTTTCGAACTCTAGATGTATAAGATGAGATTTGGTACCCTCTGATGTGAATCCCCCATCCACTGAGGTCCCCAAGGATGCAAGTTCCAATTATATATCCCGAATGGCCATGTCATCTCTGAACTTTTTCTCCTTGGCCCATTTCATCGTTAATTTCTTGACATCATACATCTTATGTGAAAATGATGCCGAGGGGGATAAATCAAGGGAAGTGGGGTGAGAAATCCATTATTGTGTGACTAGATTGATAATATGTGTGTGATAACCAGGTAGCATTGAATTTGAAGGGGATATTTCACTTATGGGCCTCCTCAACAAGCTCTAGGTAGATAGGATAATGATCCGATATGCCCCCAATTTTAACCCACTCGCGGAACACAGGGGTATTTTCCACAAGGGCTTCATGAAGTAGGAAGCAGTCCAGTATTCTTTCTAATGAGCCTTCTCCCACCCTATGATTACACAAATTAGGGAGAATACGCGTTGAAGGAATATCCACCCGGTGATGAATCTCCGGTAGATTCGCTATCGTATCAGATAAGTGATCAGTCTCGATCGATTGGCCCCATGATTCAACATGTCCAAGAGAGAAATTAAGGTCTCCTCCCAAGATGAGATTATCGACATACGTGAAGGACCGATTCAAGAGATGCTCCTAGAAGGGTAACCGGGCAGTACAACGGCCATATACATTCATCACGCAGAATTCCCGGCCGATTTCAGATGAGAAAATTTCTACCCCAAGGAAAACCTCTCCCCCCAAAATATTGAGTAGCTTCATCGAACGAGGGTTGATCCCAAGTGCAATCCTCCCAAAGAATCCTTGGGCATCCAATGCATGAAAAATCTAGCCTTGTCGGAGGGCTTGCAGAGAGTGAATAATGTAGTCAGCAGGGCCAAGAGTTTCCTATAGAAATATAATGTCAGCCAGTAGACAATCAAAGAGTCTGTTAAGGGAAATATTTTTAGAGGAGCTGGCAAGTCCGTGGCAGTTGAAAGACATTATATTCATGAGGAAATCTCAAGGGGGATCAATTTTTCTCTAAGGACCGGATCGAGTGTTTTTTATCTACCATCAACAACATCCAGACTCACTTGGATGATGGCTTTAGAGATAAAGGAGTGAGAGCCTCTCGATGATTTGGGGATGCAAGGACGGGGAACAATCCCAAGCCCACCAGGTGAACCCGAGGATAATCTGGATAGGGAACGAAGAGAATAGGAGTGACTACTCCTAGACTTAGCAGAAGTCTTAGATGATGGACCCGTAGAGGAATGATCGAGGATGGTAGGAGGGATGTGCGAATAGGTAGTTAGGGGTAGGGAGGAGGAGCAGGAGATATGGGGGAAAGAAAGTGGGGGGGACCAAATATGAGACATGGTCGGATCCAAACCATATGCACAAGATTGCAGAGATAAATCAAAAGGATGAGACAAAGGAATATCAGAAGATTGTTTGGCTGCCACAACATGTGCACGAGTAATCTGAGGGGATGGAGGCCTCGGAGGAGGAGGTGTGACCCCTGCACCCGTAGACGAAGAAATGTTCCTGTGTCCACTAGAGGAGGAATCACAAGAAGAGGGTGGATCCACAGGAATAGAAGCCTCTTAAGTAGCAATAGGGATAGTCGTCTCCTTATGATATGGATGGAGAGGGAAATATTTATAAAGATGTAACACAACATGGAATCTTCTGCAACGGAATGGTACTCCTTCGTAGTCAAGGATCTGTAGTCGAATAAATTTCCTCCATTTCATGGTAATTGACTCCTCCAGCCCTTCTCTGGTGTCTAAGTGAACCAGAACACGAGCCAAGGACATATCGAAAATGGTCGAGCAGGACTTGTCGTGGTCTAGGTATGTGCCGAGGGAATTCCCTATCTGCTTGAAGATGTCGTCAAACCAGAAGTGTAGAGGTAGTCCAGGGAGACGAACCCAGAACGGGCCAACCCTAAGTTGCTCACGTTTTGGATCAAATAGAGAAATTCATCTCTTTAGAAGAACAAAATCTTGCTCAATATGGTAATACCTAAAGAGAACCCATTGCACGTGATCGGGGTGCTAAAAGTTGAGTGTGAACCATCCACAAGATGGAATGACAACCAAGGGTAGTTCCTCTAAATAATGACCCCAAATATCAATAACCCATAGTCAAAGACTTGCCATATTATATTTGTGGCCATGAACATGACCTACCAAAACCCGATCTGCAATCTCCATGACCTCCCCCATGTGAAGACTGTATCCCAGAACCAGTTCAATCTTACTTGAACCGGATTTGACACACTTGGTTTTCTTGGAGCCGTGATTGGAATTTTTTGATACTAGGGATCCAATTCCGCCTCTAACCACTACAAAAATGAAGCCCTAGCGCAATCTACCAAAGGAGGCTCAAATGATGGACTCGCGAAACATCCCAAGGAGGGCAGGAAAGAAGTCGACCAAGGAGCGGTGAACTGAAAAGAGGGCTCAGGACCAGAAGAAGTGTCAAGGGTTGAACAAAAATTGCATCCGGAGGTAGAGGAAATAGGGTCACCTGAAGGCAGGAGGATAGAAACTAGATAGTCGCCGAAGTGAAGGGAGGAAGTTCCAAAAACTGAGGGGCATCAAGAAAAAAAAGAAAGGATTCAAGCAAAGAAGACATGGGAGATTTTTATGGTAGAGGGTTAAGTTGCAATGGGGAATCAAGAAACGGGAGGGAAGATGTCGAGGAGAAATGAGGGCCACTCATCGATGAGGAGGGTATCAACAAAGGCAATAAGGCAGATGATAGAGGAAAAAGTGGTGGGGAGGTTGTCCAAATCGACACCTCCTCATAGGGATTCGATGAGTAATCCATGAGCTCAGCATCCATAGCTGCCAACATAGATAGATTCCTGGATCAACAGCAAAAGGTCGAGAAACGGTCGATAACGGATCTGACATTAACCATGCGAAACAGATGACAGAACGACAACTGCAAGAGGGTTCAGGTGGTAGAAGCAAAGTTTGGCAGAATTAGAAAATGATAACCCTAACCTATAGACCTAACTGTATGCAGTGGATAGGTTCACGGACAAAACCAAAGAGCCATTTTTTCCAATTCAAATCACTTCATATTCCAATTGCATGACTTGATAGAGAATAAAAGAATAAATTATTAATAATAACTAAATTATTTTTTTGTTGACCTTACTAACTCTTCTTAAATTTAAATTCTTTATGAAACACATGCATTGCAAACTACGTAAAAACTGTGTGAAGATTGTATAAAATTTGAGAGTAATTTACAATACATTCCAAACATGTGGAAACTGCACCAGTGAACCAAGTATAAGTTTTCAAATCTTGAAATTTGAATTTAATGTCCTCTCTTAAAATCCTGAATAGCAATTCTATAATGATACAATGTAGGATAAGGTTCTATTTCAATAAGAATAACAATTCTGAAATGATACAACATAAAATTAGTAACAAATGATGTATTCAATAACCAAAATGTAGAATGAGAGTGGTGAACCACCACTGCAATTATAATTTACGAAGCCACGATGTAATCATTAACCAGAATGCAGAATGAGATCACTGAACCACCCAACAACAATTACGAAATGATGTATTCATTAATTAGAATGTTGAATGAGAGCGTGAAGCACACAACAACAATTATATTTTATGGTAGTGGGGGTGGATTATGAAATGATGTATTCATTAATCGGAATGTTGAATGACAGCGTGAAGCACACAACAACAATTATATTTTATGGTACAATTATATTTTATGGTAGTGGGGGTGGAAAGGTGATACTTTCATTAGCCATATTACTGAATGAGAGATCTTAAGCACCCAACAAAAATTATATTATATGCTAGTGGTTGTGGAAAAAGCGTGTAGATAAATAAGTGCTGGCCAAAAATAATCCCGTTCAATACTACCAAAAAGTACAATATACAGTCAAATGAGAAAAAAGATCTATCTCAACAGCTTACCATTTTGAGGGGCCTTTTGGATGCTTCCTTGAAAAATAAAGGTCATGTTTGAAGCTTTCCTTACTAGAGCGAGGGTAGTGAAGGGTACGGTCATCTAGTCAACAATGTTTGTATGAAAAATTGGATATAAGGAAATAGGTTAATAGCCCAAAATTTAAAGGCATTTAGCAGGAATGAAAGCCTTTCTCTTACAGACCACCAATGAGTTATTCCAACAGGTTATTCCAGATAGCATGATTTTTCTTTGAATAAAGATATTAAGTAAACCTAAATTAACAAACGGCAACTAGAGATAATTATTATCACTACTAATTTGACAATTAAATTATAATAATTTTTTCCACTTGTAAAAATAGAATAGTCAACTAAAATTGATTAAAATTCAGTGTCCAACAGATCACTTAATATTTCGTGATATAGTTAATCTGCAGCTTTTTGCTAAAGAATTTTAGAATAATGATAAAAAAATACTTACTTAATTTATATCTTTTTTATTTTTATTAATTTCAAATATAATTATATTTTTTTTTAACAGTTGTGTCGAATGAAAGTGTATTGTGTATTGTTAGGGTAATTTTTTTAACGTCATCAATGATTAAAACTTACTTTATTCCATTTCTCATATTTAAAAATATATAGTAAACCTAATAATTATAATAAAAATTTATAAAAAATAACTATTTATTGTTTCAAAATAATAACACAACTTTTAAAATAATGCATCCTAAGATCACTTTAGATTCAATATTAAAAATGATAAAATTAAAAGGTATAATAATAATTTTTTTATGAACTTGTGATCAGGTAGCATCACAATATACTAGACGTTAAAAATATATAGTACACTTAATAACTAGCAATTGAATCGAGAGGTGTAAGGGAATGCCGAAAGGAGGAGCCATGAATCTCGTTGCGGTACATGTAAGGGCCATATAAAATCCCTTTACTCGCAACGGATTAATTTGTTGGTGTTTTATTAAACATACATACACATGCAATCAACAACGATCACTTTATCGGGACTTTAAAAAATTGCAAATACTCCCAAACAACATGTCTATAGGTAGAACTATGATTCTACGGTCCAAAAATACGATGACCAATCACAACGCATCACATATCAAAAAACTTAACAAATAACCTTAAAAGAAAACATATAATCCCGCCGATGCGAAGTTGCAATGATGATGTCGCATCACAACATATCAACTTTTATAACTTATCGCATTTCATTTCCCCGCAAGTTTAACTCTTATACTGATAATGGTTAAACCATAAATCATGCGATGTGCGATAAGTTCTAATGTGCTATGTGAACACGTGTCCCTTCTCCTCATCGCATCACAAGAAACATAACTTACGAAACCAAGTCTTAACGCTATCCGGTAAAATATGTGAGTGTGAACTTGCGATTTTCCGTCCATCGTTGATCTGTGGCCAGATCTAACGATCCTCACTACGCGCCCTCCATTGGATCACAAGTTATATCATTTACCTTGCGATATGATCTCTGTCGTTTAATCTAAAAACTTCAATTGTGTGATTCGATCCTCGTCGTCTAATTAAGTCTTGTTGTAACATTATTTGATTTTAATAAGTTAGCATGGTAGTTTAAAAAAATAAAAAATTAAATCAACTTTTATAGCTTATCGCATTTCGCTTGCTCGCAAGTTTAACTCTTATATTGATAATGGTTAAACAATAAATCACGCGATGTGCGATAAGCACTAATGCACTATGTGGATATGTAGCCCTTCTCCTCATCGCATGGCAAGAAATATAACTTACGTAGCCAAGTCTTAACGCTATCTGGTAAAATATGCGATGTGTGAACTTGCGATTTTCCATCCATCGTTGATTTGCATCCATATCTAACGGTCCTCACTGCTCACCCTTCATTGCATCGCAAGTTATATCATTTACCTTGCGATGTGATCTCTGTCGTTTAATATAAAAATTTCAATTATGTGATTCGATCCTCACTGTCCAATTGCATTCTGTTGTAACATTATTTGATTTTGATAAGTTAGCATGGTAGTTTAAAAAAATAAAAAATTAAATCAACTTTTATAACTTATCACATTTCTCTTACCCGCAAGTTTAACTTTTATACCAATAATGGTTAAACCATAAATCATGATGCGTTATGTGGACACGTGGTCCTTCTCCTCATCGCATCGCAAGAAATATAACTTACGTATCCAAGTCTTAATGCTATCTGGTAAAATTTGCGATGTACGAACTTGCAATTTGTCATCCACCGTTGATCTGCGGCCAGATCTAACGGTCCTCATTGCTCGCCTCCATTGCATCGTAAGTTATATCATTTACCTTGCAATGTGATCTTTGTCGTTTAATCTAAAAACTTAAATTGTGCAATTTGATCCTTGTTGTCCAATTCCGTCCTGTTGTAACATTATTTGATATTGATAAGTTAGCATGGTAGTTTAAAAAATAAAAATAAAAATCATAAATTAGAACATGGATGAAAAAGAAAAAAATTAAAAAATGTTAGGAAAAATATATTTTATTTACATCCATGTTACAAAAAATGATAGAGTAGTTTGTTATAAATAGAGGCAAAAGAAAAAATGTTAGGGAAGCATGAAATAATTTTGTTTTTAATTATTTAGTGTTTAAAATGTGAAATGGCCACCTATTTAAATGTGCCAGATTTTCAAAATGTAGAGTTTTAATTTATGTACGTTAAAACCTTTGAAACATGGTTTGATGTTCATTTATTAAATTGATATATATGTGTGTGTGTGTGTGCATATGATTTTATTATAAGGTCGCTAAACGAGAAAGAAGATAAATAATTGGAGATAAAGCATTGGTATGTTTTGACGATAGATCTCGAGCTCTCCTCGGATCTACGACGGAGATCAACTTCGCAAACCCCCCCCCCCCCCACACTCCCGTTAACAAAACTATCATGGGTGGGGTGGGGGGGGGGGGGGGGGGTTCTGAACTCCGGCATTAATGTCTGCCCTTTTCCACTATGTGGCAGCACATAATCACTTTTCACATGCTCCGCTTTAAGCTAGAAACCGGGAGGTACTACCCCCAAAATTCACCTCTGGTTTTCATCCGCTGATGACCGTTTGTTCCCGCGCCATATCTGTTATCGACCAATCAATCCTCTCCCTCCACGTCACTTATCTGTTACTACCCAACGATCCATTATACCATTAATCCTCCTGTTGGTCAATAGGTCTACTCCTAGACCGTTAATTGGATCGTTACACAACTAAACTTCATTAGACTGTTAGCCATGATCGTTAAAGCCAAAGTGCAGTCTATAAAATTACCAACGGCCTCCCGTTCTTTACTTTACATGATCAATCAAATTCCTTTCATCCTTCATTTGATTTGGGAAGGTGGAAAGGGAAGCACATGGGGGGGCGCATGTACAGGGCAGGTGAGGGGTGAAGGATTTGAAGGGTTTCGAAAGCTTTGGTCAACGGGTGGAGATGGAAGGGGAACTAGGAAAGGTTGGGTGGAATGTAGGGGAAGGAGACTATTTTGGGAAGGAATGGGATATTTATTTGTGTTGGATTGAGAGTGAAGGTTCGCTTGACGATTGACGAAGAGGAGGCGGCGACGTGCATTAATTCTTTCTTTTTTAAGCGTGTAGTGGCGTCGTTGTTTTTCCCTTCGCACACTGTTCTCTGTTGTGGTTGGAATATCTGTTGAAAATAAGGAAACATATGTCAAGAAGCATGTTGGAAATTATGAATAAAATAAAACACAGAGGACAGTGTTCCCTTTTCAACACAGAGAATGCAATAAACACAAAAATAACAATTCACAGCTAGATAGACAACAAATGCAGAGGAGAGGAATTTTTCAATTTATTCAACTCTTCTCTATATTCGATTCATCTCACTCTGAAAATATGAAATTACATAGCTTATAAAAAATGGCCGAAGGTTGCAATTCAATTAAATTCAATGTGGCACTGGACGGGTAACAACCAGTCATCCTTTTTGTCGTGAAATCCCATTTCTTTATTAACAGAGCACAGAGCCGTGTACACCCTTCTTCTCTATTCTGTTGTTTATAAACGAAACAACGTAAAAAACACATAAATTGGCAGACCTGAAATTCTGTGGGTTTTGGCTTTGAATCCTCATCGCGTCCACACCCTTATGGCATTTTGGCGATATCAAAATTTAACTTGGGCGCTATCCATTGAGCTTTTTGAATTGCAATGTGTGTTGACAAAAATCGCATCGCACCATAAAAAAAACAACTTACGAGAATTACAAGAAAATTTAAAATGTTGTGATTACAATGTGCTATAGCACTATCGAATCACAATGCATATAACATAACTTGCGGGACTTTAACAGAAAACATAAAGTGTTGTGAAAACCATAAAAGATTCGGCAAGGAGCATAAAGGGTAACAGTTAAGATGTGCGATGCATAGGCTGCGGTGCGGTAAAAAAAAATAAGTGTGAAATGGAAAATGCATAAGGTAAGGCATAAATAGAAGGTTTGTATGGAGTTTGGGTATGGGTTGCGGGTCCCACCAAATCGCATCGGCAGGGAAATAACATTTCGGTAATGCGTTAAAAGGTAAGGTTTGAGACTTACGGGTTGTGACTATGGGAAACTGGTAATTAATGTGGTGGGTGAATAAATTAACACAAGGAATGGCTTGGGTACTCTACTCTGAACATTTCTGGAAATTGCGTAAAGCAAAAAACAAAACTTTGGATTTGGATCCTGGACTCGTCCTTCCTGCAACAAAAAAATCATTTCAATGTATGGGTTGTTGGCAGTAGATTCATAGCAGTGGTTGGGAGTTATTTCCAACAAAGAAAACATGTGTATGAGGTTGGAAAATGAAAATAAAAAACAGAGGGATGTGTTTCCCCCTTACAACACAAAGAAAGAAATATTGCAGAAATAAAAAATACACACAAACAGAGAGCGAGAACACAAGAGAGGAATTCAATTCTTCTTTTCATTCATCTCAAATAAACATATGAAATTACATAATTTTAATAGAAAATGATGGAGCCTGAATATTTAATGCAATTCAATGCAGGAACGGACATATAACAACCAAATTGTCCTTCCACTCTATTCTTTTGTTTCTACATGAAGCTGCGTAAAAAACACTTAAAATATGGACTTGAAATTTTTTATTTTTTGACTACAAAACCACATCGCATCCATGCCCTCATCACAAATCTCATTTCAGTGATTTTAACTTTTAGCTGGGCGCGATACAGGAAAACTTAAAAACTTGAAATTATGATGTGCGATGGCACAATCGCATTGCAACTTAAAAACTTTAACTTGCGAAGCACTAAAGCACTGAGATTATGACGCGGTGGATGAGTTGTCGCTGAGCTAAATTGACGTCTTGCTTACGTCACTGCGGAGAGACCTCAGGGTACGGCTCATTAATCAGCATTGTGGCCTCGCAGTAGATATGAGTCATTGATCTCGGTCAATGGATGTCCAGCGAGGTCAACTGCAGAGGCACCTTTTGGTCTAAACATCAGGGTTGCTTGTGCCCATGGGTCACCGTTGATCTTTTCGATATGCGATTGTGATCACATCACAACTTAAATAGAATAAGGGTTCGCAAAGATATAGTAACGATTACAAAATTTGTAAGAACAATCGACGATGAATGGCAAGCGAGGTTCAACAAGACTGTAGGGGGAACGAAGGGAAGCAATGGAGGACGTATGTGAGGGGGGAGGGGGAATGGACATTTCAGCATAAAGGTGTTAGGGGGAAAGGGTGTATGGAACAAGAGGAGGGGGAAAAATAGGTGAGAGGCAAAAATGCATAGCTAAAGCCAGCAGCAGAATGTGTTAGGGGGGGCCAGGAGAGGGCTCCAGGACTTATAGGAGGACATTCGATGCATCAGAGTAAGGGAGTTCTTTTGTGGGCATACGATTTGGATATAGCCATTCAACACCATTGAAGGTGTCTATCTTCAAAGATAGTGTGAAGAGGAATTGTCATCATTTGATTATGCTATATATGTCCAGGATAGCTCCATGATCGGTTGAGAGGAGGCAAAGGTCCTTTGTAAATATGCAAAGAAGTGCAGTTGTAGCTTCGTCAAAAGAGACCATGTTTTCAAGGTCGCCAGTGGGGTCGTGCAACAAGAGCCAGGGGATGTAGTAGTAGTCACACTCGATGAAGGAGCCTTCACATTTTTAACATCGCTAGGTGTTGTCATCTTGTCGTAAAGCCTTTTTCATGCATTTCATTCTATCAATGGTAAGGGGGCATGCAAGGAAGTAGAAATCATCCATGTTAATTGAGGTAGCAGTAGCACAGACTGAAGTCCATGGATTTTTTTCACTGGGCAGCATTGAGAGAATGTCGGCATTTTTTTTGTATTGAGGGGCCTCTTGCTCGTGTCGATGTATTTTCGGTTGAGCGAGGGTGAGGAAGATTTTATGCCTTCTTCATCAAACCATTGTTTGAGTTTCCGCATTTCAGTGATATCTGGATTTATAAGCAAGGAAGTGGCAGGGATTGTGTTGATAGTTTGGCCATTGAACTCAACGATTATCCCCCCTGATTCCAAGTACGGAAACAACACGTGCCTTGCAAATTTCGGAGAGTGTGTAACCTTCAGCATTGCAGTGTTCACCCCATAAGGTAACATCAATGTTGCTCCCAGACATGTCGCAAAGAGATATATTTTTTTTTGGAGTTTCAGAGCCATCGCATCGACGAACAACATAGGTAGGAGAGAGTGAGGTGAAAATACCTATGACATCAACGATTGATTTAGGAGGTCAAATTTTGAGGCAATTGATTGACACGAAGTGAAAGGTATCGGAAGGTATTGTAAGGTCATCATCGAAGAGTTGAGACACTGTTGATGAAGAGAAGAGGATTATTTCAAATGAGCGCCTTAGATGGTTATAGGAAGGGTTGGGGACCTTTCTGGTGTCATTCACAACATTGTAGATGTGGCCAACTTGAATGAGAGCATGTAGGGATTCTACCAAGTCATTGAAGGCAGAAACATGGATTTTATCCTTGTCGTGGTCAACAAGGTAAAACCCTAGTGATTTTCCAGTACCACGTGCATTTCTATATTCGTGAAGGGGTGTTTTTGAAATCGCTCTGCCCTAGATGGACCAAGATTTTCAGGTAGGGGAGAGTGCTTTAAAAGGGTGAGCAGTTGCAGATGTTGGGGTGGAGTCTTGGGAGGACAATGTGTGATTTTCAAGGGAGGGTTGCGATGAAAATGGATAGGTAGAAGAGGAGGATGAGGTGGCTCGGATAATCTATTCAGCAGAGAGAATAAGAGGGGATGGGTCGCCAACCACTGGTGCAACACGTTGGACTATCTGGAGCTCCAGGACACAAAGTGACCTGCAAGAAGGAGCATTGTATTAGCAAAGAGGGGAAGTAAAATGTTAGGGATAAGAAGAAGAAATAAAAAAGGGACATAACAGGAGAATAATAAAAGGGAGGAATGGGGGGGGGGGGGAGGGTGGTTTTTATGCAACGTACATGGATTGATGTGCATATGTGCACGAGATTCTTTTGAGAAGAACAATGGAGAATATTTGCAAGTCCCCATTTTTTGCAAGGCTAGTATCCGAAGAAGGGAGCATAATGATATGTTTGTGAGCACCATCGGAAATGGAAACAGGGTAGTGAGGCATCACACTTATCTGTTCAAGTGCAATGACCTGGAGGGTTGGTTGAAGGTCGGCAGCATCAGCGAAAAGCGAAGAAAGATAATTGCGAGTTAACAATGTCTCCATGGCGATGCGAGCATATTGTTAAAATAATGTTCTATTTTGACTCAATGAAGTTTTTCTCACTGACCAAACTGGCTAATTCTTGTACACAAGTGACACAACTGAAAATCAATAACATACTTTTGGAAGGATTTGTCACAAGAATAATAGAAAATATTATGTTAGTGGCAATAAAACATTTTCTTCACTTCTTCAGCCTAAGAATTAAGTCACATATGCAAAGCAGAGGAAGAGAGGTCCCAACATTGTAAAATAGCTGTTAGCAGAGGAAGACAAGTCGCACCTTACCCATTATTTTCACTCGAAAAAGTAATCGTAATTCCTTCAAGCTGGAAGTTGACAACTCGTTGAGGCTGCAAGGTGGAAGTAGGCAAGCCGTCGAGGCTGCAAGTCGCAGGTCCACAACACCAACATAAAGAGAAGAAAGAGCATTGTGAGTTAATGATGTCTCCATGGCGATGTGGGCATCTTGTTAAAATAAGGTGCTATTTTGATTCAATAAAGTTTTTCTGAATGACCAAATTGGCTAATGCTTGTACAAAAGTGACACAACTAAAAATCAATAACATACTTTTGGAAGGATTTTCACAAGCATAATAGAAAATCTTATGTGAGTGGGAATAAAACATTTTCCTTCATTTCTTCAGCTGAAGAATTAAGTCACATATGCGAAGCAGAAGAAGAGAATTCCCAAAACTGTAAAATATTTGTTAGCAGAGGAAGACAAGTCGCAGCTTACCCGTTATTTTCACTCGAAAAAGTAATCGTAAGTCCTTCAAGCTGGAATTCGACAAGTCATTGAGGCTGCAAGGTGGAAGTAGGCAAGTCGTCGAGGCTGCAAGTCCGATTGGCAGGTACTGAAACAAACCGAAGGTAGGAGAGGGTCGTTAGAATATATGATTAGGGGAACGAAGTGACCGGCTGCAGAGAAGGTGAATGCAAATGAATGGGGAGTATGGCTGAAGGGGTTAGATTGTCGAGGCAGAAGGATAAGGGTACAACAGCAGGAGAGGGGAGCCATGAAAAGCCATGGCCATAGAGAAATTTCGTATGGAAGTACTACATTATCTTTAACTCTCCCTCCTCTAACTCCGTTCAAGCCTCCAACAGTTATTGGCATGGAAAAATCTCTCCTTCATCGAACTGTGTTGAAGTCTCTCGGTATGGAAAAATGGGTACTGTCAAGGGTCGGGTATGGAAAAATGAGTATTTTCAAGGGCTTTGCAGAAGTGTCACGTAACAATTGGTAAAGAAATTGTCCAAGTGTTAAGTCTAGAAAACTGTCGCTGGAGGGGCCAAGTCCAAATGGAGGATTTTCATTTGTTGGTGGAAGTGCCATATGTCCAAATTTTATTAGCTAGAAGGGCTATAAGAAATTCTTCTCATTAGCTCGAGTGAGTAGTGTTTCTCAACCCAAGCCAGCAAAGGAAACACCTTTCGGTGTAATTATAATGAAAAAAGTTATAATTTTTTTTTCTTAAACAAGTAGTCCAATTTTCACAATAATACATCTTAATAAGATCATTTCAGATTCCATATTAAACACGAAAAGGTATAAAAAGGTTATATTAATAAGATCATTTCAGATTCCATATTAAACATGAAAAGGTATAAAAAGGTTATATTAATAAGATCATTTCAGATTCCATATTAAACATGAAAGGTATAAAAAAGTTATTTTTTTAACCTGTAATATAATTTTTCACAATATATTTTAGATTTTTAAGATTGGTTTTTTTTTTATAAAAATAATTATGAAATATATATGGATTGATGTTGAAATAATTGAAATAAAATAATAATAATAAAATAATTAACCATAACAAGTAAAAATAGAATTTAATTTTATCTTAAAAACAACTCATAAACTTTTTATTAAAAATAATCTAACGAATCATTTTACAAAGTACACATAATATGGGGAAAATAAAAATATAATAATGAAAATAAGAACCCATTAATTCCTTTTAAATCAGAACTGCAATTTTTTATTTAGAGAAAAACACATTAATTCTTAATAATGAAAATAAAAACACATTAATACCTTTCAAAACAAATTTCCATTTTTTTATTAAGACGAAAAAAATTCCTAGCATATCGTGGCCTCATCATTTGATTAATCGAAACTCCATTACTTTACACATCTCGATAACTGTCCGTACGTTCAAGGGTGGCTAAGGATCGCCGCCTGGACATTGTTGAGACACACACTGAACCACACGATTCACCAGCACTGCTTCGTACCTGCACATCGCAGAAATGGAATGCGTCAAAACAAAGACAAAGAAACATTCAAAGAAAAGATACCCGTGTCGAGGTGAGAGATCTTCCCACATATATTACATGTTATGGGTAAAATATTGTTTAAATAAGAAATTCAAACAAAACATAAAACAATTCCGACCCACCCATTGGTGTCGTCGAGTGACCAGCCAGAGAGACTGGCGACGGTGAATAGAGCAACCTTCCACTCACGAATTTCTTGTTCACTGTGCCTTCCACAGCTCCGATGGTGTTGGAATGCCTGAACAAATGGGCTGTCAGGTCGATCCGGGTGGCGAACATGGGAAGGAGACATTTTATAAAACAAGGGAATGGTCCTCCCATGCTCTCGCCCCTGCCCCTGCCTCGCAATAAGGGACACTTCCCTCAGGCACCACAGAGAGGTTGCATAATCTGGGGAGAATATCGGAATCCTGATTCTACTGCTTTCGATGGCATTCTCTATGGTTGCATTAATATCCTCCCCTTTCTTTAATTCATGGCTATCCACGAACACATGAACACCTTCTCTGGTCAAAGCGTTGTAAAGATGATCAACGAAGCCTTTTCTTACATCTGGGCCTCTGAAACTCAAAAACAAATCGTATCTCCACACTCTTCTCATTCTACCAATTGTAACTGTAGAAGAAATGGAGATCCAGAGGACAAATTGAATGACAAAATTTACCAACCGATCGACCAATTTTGTTTTTTTTCCCTCTTGTGTTTGTTCACGGATGATCTTATATTTCTTCACAAACCTTTAGTTTGTTGGAATGTAATTCCAACTGCCGATCGAGTTGCAGGCGGCAACACACAGCTCGGCAACCAGGTTGACAGCGCAGGAGATAAATGCCGAGCAGGTTGGCTGAAATCGACCGTGTGCGGGGGGTCGACCAGCGCGACAGTTAATAAATCTGTACCCCCCGTAGTTGACTGGGTGATCGCCCATTGACCGCCGATCAACGGCTGTGATTAAGTGCGGGGGGTCACATATTTGAGGGGTACGGACAGAACCATACCCCCCGCAACCACCAAGGCTGTGGTGGCTCCGCCACATGCGTTCACCGCGCCACCGTTCCGCCACCACCGCCGCGGGAAAAGTCTGCCACCATGCAAATTGGAAATTAACGCAGAAATTTTTAACGGTGCCAGCAAATCAAATTTGCCATAAATTTTTTTTTATGCGGTGCTGACATAAATTTATGACACCATAAATATTTTTTTATGCGGTGATAATTTTGCAATTTAGTCAACAAATTGCATTAATTATTTTTTTAGATATTTTGGTTATAAATATAGAAACGTAAACACGTTCTGTGGCCGAGAGCAGAATGAGAATCTCTATTTTTTATTGTATACGGTAAGTGCGTTAGTTGATTTAAAAAAAGACAGAGAGAGTGCGTATTTAAATTATACACAGTTGTTAATTTTTTTTTATATACGCAGAGTAAAATTAAAAAATAATAATAGTAGGTGTATATTTTATAAAAACACAAAGTGAGTTGTTTTTAATAGACGTAGAGTCACATTTTTTGAGACAGAGAGAAGAGCCTGAACTGTGTTTTTTAACAAATTAAATATTGTAAATCCTCTGTACAAGAGGAAGAACTTGTAAACAATTTTATGGAATAAAATTTGTGTTATAGAGTTAAAATTCTCATATCGTGTCTGCAAATTTTTGAATATTTCTCTGTGTTAGAAGAGGCAGTTTTATTATTTTGGAATTCTGAAAATTCCAACATGGTATCAAAGCCAATCCAGGCTATTTGAAGATCAAATACGCTGAAGGAACAGAGTTCGTTTTTGCAGCAGCCTCTCCAGCAGCGTGAAGGTTCAGTCAAAAGGAATTCGAAGGTATTTCTCTATACAGTCTTTGTGTAATTGTTGCAGAACAGTTAGTAAATTAAAACACACAGTCAAGTGTTTTTGAGATCATAGTTAAGAGTGCAGAATGGCTGGAGCAGCCAGCACAGGTATGAGTTTGGGAAGTGTCCATCTCCCACAATTTAATGGGAAGAATTATGACTACTGGTCAATAACTATGAGGGCTTTATTTGTCTCCCAAGAGTTATGGGAATTAGTTGAGGATGGCTTTGAAGAGCCAGCAGATGAAGCAGAGTTTTTAATGTTAAATCAAGCAGGAAGAGAACAGCTGAAGAACAATAGGAAGAGAGATGCCAAGGCTCTTTTCTTCTTGTATCAAGCAGTGCATGAGAGTGTGTTTCCAAGGATAGCAGCAGCCAAGAAATCCAGTGAAGCATGGGAAACTCTCAAGACAACTTATCAGGGAATGGAGAAAGTGAAGACAGCAAAACTTCAATTGCTGAGGAGAGACTTTGAGACTCTCTGCATGAAAGAGTCAGAAACTATTGACTCATTCTTCACTCATGTGATTGGAATGGTCACACAAATCAGATCTCATGGAGAGACTCTTGAGGACAAGAGGATTGTGGAAAAACTCTTGAGAAGCTTACCCTCAAGATTCGATGTGATTGTCACCACCATAGAGGAGACTAGGGATCTCACAAAGTTTTCAGTGGATGAATTACATGCATCACTGATTACCCATGAACAGAGATTGAGTAGGAGTGAAAACTCATCTCTTGAGCAAGCTTTTAAGGCCCAGATGTCTTTCGGAAGAGGAAGAGGGCAAGGTAAAGGAAGAGGAAGAGGCAGAAGCCAGAACAGAGGTGGAAGGAATAGTCCAGCAAATGCTCAAGGAAGGGGCAGCAATCCAAATCAGCATCAAGGCCAAGGCAGCCAGCAAAGTGGACAGCAGAATGATCAAGGACAAAGGTATGATAAATCCAATGTTCAATGTTACAATTGTAAGAAATATGGTCATTATGCTAATGAATGTAGAAAGAAGAAACAAGACATGAGAAGTGGAACTAGTGCAAATTTCACAAAAGAAAATAGCAGCCAAAACAATTTGTTTTTAGTTTGTAACATGGCTGAAGAAAAGAATGAGGATGTATGGTTTCTAGACTCCGGTTGTAGCAACCATATGATAGGAAACTTAGCAATGTTTTCTATGTTAGATGAAAGTGTGCAGTCACAAGTCACACTAGGAACTGATAGCAAAGTTTTTGTTATGGGAAAAGGAGATGTAAATGTTTTGACAAGATTAGGTGCAAAGAAAACCATAGCAGATGTTTATTATGTTCCAGGAATGAAGTGTAACCTCTTAAGTGTTGGACAACTTGTCCATAAGGGGTATAATGTTTTCTTTGACAATGATGTTTGTACCATCATGGATAAACCACCCAGCAAACAGTGTATTGCTGAAGTGAAGATGACAAGGAACAGGATGTTCCCTCTCAGAATGAGAGCAGACTTGAAGAATGGTGAAGAGAAAGCAGCAGTTGCACAGGAGACATTCCAAAGCGAACCAAAGGATGATAATTGGTTATGGCACTTGAGATTTGGACATCTCAACTTTGGAGGTCTTAATTTGTTGAACAGAAAAGGAATGGTAAGTGGTTTACCATTGACAGAGAAACCGGACAGCCTTTGTGAAGGTTGTATCTTGGGGAAACAACACAGAGAAAGTTTTCCTTCCGGGAAAAGCATAAGGGCAAAAGCACCCTTAGAGATTGTCCACTCAGATGTATGTGGACCGATGCAAACTCCATCGCTTGCAAGCAGCCACTATGTCTTAACATTCATAGATGATTTTACAAGAAAAACTTGGGTTTACTTTTTGAAAAAGAAAAGTGAAGTGTTTGAAAATTTCCGCAATTTCAAAGCACTTGTTGAGAACCAGAGTGGGCTGCATATCAAGGTCTTAAGGACTGATAGAGGAGGTGAGTATATATCTAAAGATTTTCTACGTTTTTGTAGAGAAAATGGTATTCATAAACAGTTTACAACTAGATATACACCGCAACAAAATGGAGTGGCCGAAAGGAAGAACCGAACCATAATGGACATGGCGAGGAGTATGCTTAAGGCAAAGCATTTGCCGAATGATTATTGGGCTGAAGCTGTACATTGTGCAGCGTATATTTTGAACAGGTGCCCTACAAAAGCAGTTATGAACAAAGTGCCGGAAGAGGCATGGAGTGGCGCAAAGCAAAGTGTCACACACATGAAGGTTTTCGGATGTGTAGCTTATGCACACATTCCGGATCAGCTAAGGAAGAAGTTGGACAGCAAGGGGGGGAAATGTATTTTCATTGGATATAGTGAGGAATCCAAGGCATACAGGTTATATAACCCATCCAGCAAGAAGTTTCTTGTGAGCAGGGATGTTCAGTTCATTGAAGAGGAAGCTTGGGATGGAAGCATAGAGAAAACAGTGAATGTAAAACACTGTTTATCTCATGATGAGAATGATGATGAGGTGGCTGAAATACATCCCCACACAGCAACACCAATACAAGGGCATCAAAGTACACCCTTGAGGAGAAATGAAGTGCTTCTCCAAGCACACCACAAGGAGGAAATTCAAGTGCTTCTTCAAGTACTTGTACACCTACTGTAAGAGGTAAGAAATTCAAAAGTTTGAGAGAGATTTATGAACAAGATATAACAAATGAAGGTATCAATTCTTTGTTTGCTTTATATTGTCATGTTGATGATCCTGTTCATTTCGAAGAAGCCATCAAGGATGAGAAATGGATAGAAGCTATGGATGACGAAATAAATGCCATAGAGAGGAACAAAACTTGGGATTTGGTTGAACTCCCAAAAGGTAAAGATGTCATTGGTGTTAAATGGGTCTACAAGACCAAGAGTAATGCTGAAGGCAAGATAGAGAGACACAAGGCAAGGCTTGTTGTCAAAGGCTATAAGCAGAAGTATGGCATAGATTATGAGGAAACTTTCGCACCGGTTGCAAGAATGGAAACCGTGAGAGCAGTGTTGTCCAGAGCAGCACAAAACAAATGGAAAGTTTACCAAATGGACGTGAAGTCAGCATTTTTGAATGGAGTGTTAATGGAAGAGGTTTACATTGTTCAACCTCTCGGCTATGAGAAGAAAGGCCAAGAGCACAAGGTATGCAAACTGAAGAAAGCTCTTTATGGGCTGAAGCAAGCGCCAAGAGCGTGGTACAGTAGGATAGATTCATATCTACTGGAAAATGGTTTTGAGAAGTGTGAGGGAGAACCCACCCTCTACATCAAAGAACAAGACGGTAAAATCTTGATTGTAGTCTTATATGTTGATGATGTTATTTTTACAGGTAATGATGATTGCCTTATTGAACATTTTAAAACAGTCATGAAGGAAGAGTTTGAAATGACTAATATGGGTTTGTTGAGATACTTCTTGGGAATAGAAGTAGAGCAAGATAAAAATGGAATTTTTATCTCACAGGCAAAGTATGTTAATGAGGTACTTGAAAGATTTAACATGCAGGAGAGCAAAGCAGCAATCACTCCCACAGTGAAGGGATTAAAGCTCAGCAGAGATGACAGCAGCAAGGATTTTGATCCTAGTTTGTACAAGAGCATAGTTGGCAGCCTCATGTATTTGACTGCAACTAGGCCAGACATAATGCATGCTGTTAGCTTGATTTCCAGGTTCATGGAAAAGCCAAAGGATGCACATTGGCAAGCAGCAAAAAGGATTTTGAGGTATGTTAAAGGTACTAAAAATTTTGGTATTTTTTATACTACTTCAGAATGTTCAGATTTAGTTGGATACACGGACAGTGATTGGGCTGGAAGTGTTGATGATCGGAAGAGCACTTCCGGTTATGTTTTTCACATGGGTTCAGGAGCCATTTCATGGGCTTTTAAGAAACAACCCATTGTGGCATTGTCTACAGCAGAAGCAGAGTATGTGGCAGCTACAGCAGCAGCGTGTCAAGCAGTTTGGATGCGGAAAATGTTGAGAAGCTTATGTCAAGAACAGGTAAAAGGGACAGTGATATTTTGTGACAATAGCTCAGCTATTGCATTGTCTAAAAATTCCGTTTTTCATAAGAGGACTAAACACATTGACACCAAGTTTCACTTCATACGTGAATTGGTTAGCAATGGCGAGATCGTTTTGCAGCATTGCAGAACGGAGGATCAATTTGCAGATATCCTCACAAAGCCACTTGCGCAGAAAAGCTTTGAACATTTCAGAAAATGCATGGGTATGCAAGAAAACCCAGCAGTGGAAATTAAGGGGGAGTGTTGGAATCTAATTTCCACCATGATCGAGTCATAGAAGTGAGCTGGCAAACATAGTCGAGGCGTGGAGTTAAACCAGGAGCAAGTATAGTGTATCAACTGAGTGCGGTAAAGGGGAATACCACGTATTTGCTATCAAATTGCCGACCAAGTAGCTTGACATGCCATTACTTGGGCGTTGACTCAGGTTGCGGCTGAGATTTATTACTGGGGGTCACTCGCATTGGCCTCTGTATGCTGTCTCACCCGCACTGATTATGGGCTGTGGGTGGTTCGCCACATGCGCTCAAATGCGACTGCACCGCTCCGCCACCACTATAAAAATAAAATTCACGCCGTCAGCACCCGCATTTGTCATTAATTTTTTTAGCTGTAGTCACATAAAATCTTTAATTTAATGAAATTTTTAGCGGTGATATTTTGTGAATATAATGTCAACAAATGACATTTATTGTTTTTAGATATTTTGTATATAAATATACAACAGAGATGTATTGTAATTTTTTTTTACACACAGATAGAGCATTTTTTTTATACGCACAGCAGTGCAATTGTTGAAAAAGACAGAGACAGTGCAGAATTAAAATATACACAGCAGAGTGTATTTTTTTTGTAAAAACAGAGAGCTCTTTATTTTTTAATAGACAGAGACAGTGAATTGGAAATTCACAGCAAAGTTTTTTTTTAAGACAGAGAAGAGTTTCTGGAACTGTGTTTTGTAACAGTCCAGCAGTTGTAAATCCCTCTGTGATAGAGGAAGAACTTGTAAACAATTTTATGGAATAAAATTTGTGTTATAGAGTTAAAATTCTGTTACTGAGAGTGCAATTTTCTTTTATATTTTCTCTGTGTTAGAGAGGGAGTTTATTCTCCATTGTTAATTCTGGAAACTTCAAATTTCCAACAGAGACTTTGTACATGTTTCTGTTTCTTTTCTTACTGTATTTGATAAATCTGACTAGAATTAGGATTGGTGGAAAATAATATTGCATTATATCTATTTTCTTCCTAAATTTATTAAATTTTGAAAAATCAAAATTATATAAATAAATATGTTTTCTTTGAAATAAATAATTTTTATTTAAAAGATAAATCTGACTAGATTTAGGATTGGTGGAAAATAATATTGCATTATATCTACTTTCTTCCTAAATTTATTAAATTTTGAAAAATCAAAATTATATAAATAAATATGTTTTCTTTGAAATAAATAATTTTTATTTAAAAATTATAAAAATCATTTTAAAATCGAACGGTTATGTTCCATGTTCATTGACTTATTACTATTGACTAATGTTGACTTATTACCATTGACTTAGAAATCGCATCACCAAAACAAATCATCATAATAAACTAGCACAACCAGCTAATAAATGTGGTTGGTAAGAGTGAGCCACATTTATCAATATTTATATCAAGTACATTTATTAATATTTATATTTAATATAAATAATTAATAAATTAAAAATAATTAATAATTATTTACAATTAATGATTAATTATAATTAATAATTAAGAAATAAATAGATGATTTATAATCATATGGTAAAACACGGTGAGGGTAGGTGGAGAGGGAGAAGACAAAATGGCCTTTGCAGCTTCTGCAAAGAGTAATGTCATGAAATAGACACTTCCGAGCATCAAGCAATGCGTGTTGCTCTTGGCTTGTCAAAGGGATTTCGCTACCTCTGTAATGTGTCGGGACTTGTCAATGGCTACAGCCAAATACAGGCCCGAGGACGATTCGTCGATTCAAGATGACAAACAAAGGCGCCAAGATCCAGAAATCCGTTGCAGCGGTTTCCTTAATAATTTTTAGGATCCATCATTTTCTTTCATGGATCTGTTTGATCACTTGTGTGTACATCATGGGTTTTGCCCATATGTGGAGCTTATCGCTGATAGGAATGAGGGGACTACAGAGCTGCCAAAAACGTGGAAAATGGATCTCTCTTCGTTCGCCATTTTGATCATGGATAGATATGCAAAGCTTTCATGGGTCTTAACCCCTTTCCTTCTGGATCTTTTTCTACTTGCAGATCGGTTCGTAGAGCAAATAGGCAAGCGAGATCTAGTTATGGGTCAGTTGATGAAACAAAAGCCAACATCCCCACTCTTGCCCATTTGCAAGGCTATAATGGGCGATGGATGGCTTGGTGGGAGCCCGGATGTGGAGACCCCAACAACCCCAGATTATTAAAACCCCCTCTTCTCTCTATGAAAACCATGCTTCTATGGGTTTTCTCTTCGGATTTGGTGAAATACCTTTCATATGCCCTTGAACTCAGACTAGGGATTCCATCTGCCCTTGAGCGATTTCTCTATGGAGGTAAACAACTGTTAAAAAACGTAATCTAAACCACCTACTAGGTGTCGAATCCGTCAATCCAAGTGTCCCAGTTTAGTTTTAGTCAGTCTAGTTTAGTCGAGTTTAACTCCAGTTATTTATTGTTGATGTTTCTAATGTAATCTATTTAACCATTTCGTAATCTTGAGAAGATCAACTCTCTGCTCCAATTCCCATTTCAGTTTTTCAATTCCTTTCATAGTATCAGAGCGAGCTTGCATAAGCCTCCCTGGAGAGCAGCAACAAAGCCACGGAGGAGCAGAAGAGAGGAGAAGTTGGTTGGCATGACTGTGAAGGCCATAATCGCGCCAACGCACCAAAACAAAGGATTGGCGAGAGAATACACGCCATACCCGCGCCAGTTTTATGCCTTGTGTTGTTTTAAAATAGTCGCGACTATTTAAGTCGGGACTGCGCTAGTCAAAGAATTTTTTTTATATGCGTGAAGCTCAAAGAATTTTTATATGCGTGAAGCTGTGGAGCATATGCCTTAAGGTAAATTTGACGTTTTAAAAATAAAAACCATGCATTGTATGTTAAACATGCATCATAATGCATGTGCATGGTTCGAAGAAAGATTTTTGAGAAATGCTCCACGATTTAAAAAAAAAAATTCTTTAAAAAAAACATTTTTAATATGACAGCCGAAAGATCATGAATGTACAATGCATGAAAGTCAACGAAGAATTTTGAAAAAGTTATCGTGTTTTTTTTGTTTTATTGGTGATACAAAAAAGGAGGAAAACCTTTTTTGAAGAAAGAATATTTTAAAGGCTCGTAAAGGATTTTAGGAGTTTTTTTTAAAGTTTTTTTTTAAAACTTAAATTCTGAATGTGTTTTGATAGCTTGACCTAGCCGCCGTAGCTGCAGCTGGTTCTCCTTCTCGCTCGAGGCCGCTGACCTGCCTTGCCCCTCTGGTCGTTTCTTCGGAGGGCTCCGTCGATCCTTAGTCTTGGAGCAGGACCCCTTTCAACGCTTCAAAGAGCTTCTTCTCACTGGAAACAAGGACCATAGTGGTTTGTTGTGTTTTTCCCCTACGCGACGCGTTG